>CM076243.1:4045170-4404888 GCA_038380765.1 Odontothrips loti
GGAATGTTAATGGCCTCAGGAGTAAAATCCACGAAGTACAAGCCATATTAAAAAAATACGAACCAGATGTAATGATGATTCAAGAAACCAAGATCACCCGTCAAACCAAAATACCGGACTTTGACAATTATGACACGCACAGAAGAGACAGGACAACAGCAAACATCAGACCGGGAGGCGGCGTACTCCTCCTTACCCATAAATCCCATGGGGCTACGACGGTCGGGACCAAAATAGGTAACATTGAAAACGCAACAGCAAAAATAGGCAACAACCTATTCACATCGTTATACCTACCACCTAGAATCCTAAGAAAAAAAGATTTCGACCAACTTAGAAAAATTGACCATCCCATAGTCATGGCGGGTGATTTAAACGCACTCCACAAAGACTGGGGTGACAGAACCACCAACCTATACGGAGGCCCACTGAAAAGAATTTTCTCCAAAACAAATCTAATTCTACAAAAAACAGAAGAACCAACCCGGATCCCGCTGAGAGCAGGGGACCACCCAGCAAGACTGGACGGGCTCATCACCAATTTAACCCCTCAAGAACTAATTATCGAACTGCTCCCCGATGGAGAGCTCTACTCCTCAGACCACCTCCCGATCCTTATCAAAATCAAGGGATTACCTACGCAGCTACACACCAAAGTCAGACTAAGAACCAACCTTGAAGCATTCGTAGAACAGTGCGACAGACACTGGGTAGAAACTAACAACCTAGAAAAAGACGCAACATTCTTTACCAGAGCCATACAATCGGCACTATTAAACACCACTAGAGCAACCATAGCTAAGCACAGCCACCACCTCACTCTCCCGGACAACGTCGTCAAGCTAAAACAACAAAAGGCAGAAGCAATTAAAAAAAGGAACAGAAACAGGTGCAGACAAACGCAAAAACATCTCAAAGCCGTATCCAGAAAACTCAGACAGGCCATCTTAGCCCTCCATCAAGAAAAAATAGAACAAGAAATGGAATCAATAAATGACCACGAAAAAAGGTGGCACACCCTTAAAAAAAAACAAGACAACTTCGTACCCCCCCTGCAAAGATCAGACGGAACATTGGCAACCGACCCGCTGGAAAAGGCCGAAATCGTCGCCCACCACTTCTTCGAAAAATTCTCAGAAGCCGACACAGACCAACCCCAGGAACTCCGGGAAACTATCAGTGACAACTGGAACACCCTAGAAGACGTCGACCCGGGAAACCCCCCTACCTTAACTGTTGAACAAATTAAAACCACGCTCCAAACGATGCGGAGTAACAGTGCTCCCGGCCCGGACGGTATCTCATACCACCACCTAAAGATTCTGCCCCAAACTGCTATACAACAACTAACCAACCTCTTCAACCGGATCATCAAGTCAAGAAAATTCCCGAACATCTGGAAACTTACCAAAATTAAACCAATACTAAAACCCAACAAGCCTAACCACCTGGCCAGCTCCCTGCGCCCAATAGCACTTACATCTTGCATAGGCAAGCTCCTAGAGAAATGCCTCCAAAACCACCTAAATCATGACGTAATACCGGACTCACAATTCGGCTTTCGCCCTCAACATTCCACCACGCAACAACTCGTCCGCATCATCACCGATATCTCGACTGCCAGAAACAAAGGCCGTACAGCTTACCTCACCAAGATCGACGTAGCTGGTGCTTTTGATAAAGTGCCCCACCCAGAGCTCATCTACAAAATGTGCCTGCAGCAGCAGCCAATGTGGCTTACTCAACTCACGAAAAGCTACCTGTCAGACCGCTATTTTATAGTAGAAATAGATGGCCGAAGCTCATCAATGAAAAAACTCAGGGCAGGAACCCCACAAGGCGGCATCTGGTCCCCCGACTTTTGGAACATATACACAGCGGACATACCTACCACCCCCTCCACCGAACTATACCAATATGCGGACGACACCGCAGTACTAGCCACAGGACAAACAGCAAGAGAAGCCCAGGAGCACACAGAGACGCACCTGGAACTCATCCGGCAATGGCTCCAAACCTGGAAAACACAAACAGATCCAGAAAAATCAAAAACCCTAGTATTCGGCCCACTCAAAAGGGCAACAGGACCAAAATTCGGCGCCAATACCATCCAAGTTGCTGACAACTTTACTTACCTGGGTGTCAATATTGACAGGAAGCTCACCTTCACCAACCATGTCTCCAACATCGCCAAACGAGTCAAGCAGAAGTACGTCATCTTGAAAAAATTCTTCCTCAGCACCAAGATCAAGTCAGAAGCGAAAACCGTCCTCTACAAAACCCTGATACAACCATTGCTGCTTTACGGCCAGCCAGCATGGTCGACCATCGCCAAATGCAACACAGAGAGTCTCCGCTCAACCGAACGGATCTTCTTAAGAGCCATCCTAAATCTCCCAAATACAACTCCAAACGAAGTTTTGTACCAGCTCACTGACCTAGACATAGCTACCAGCATCGACGCCACAAGACTCAGCTTTAAAGAAAAGTACGAAGACCATCCAAACGATGAAGTTCAAGCAATCTTCATACCACGGCCACAAGGCCCATTTAAATATCCAACCGACCAGTTTTTTGTTTTAGTGGGTGTAACCCCCACACTACCCAACCCCACGTAAGTGGGGGGGTGCCTACCTGGGCCCCGCCGACACAGTCGGGACAGGGGTTGGGGGGTGCTCTATCCTGTCGAGCACCTAACCCCACTGCGGACGACCTGCCAGTAAGGTTTTTATTTTTCTGGTCTAAAAAAACGCCTTAGCAAACAAACAAACCAAGAAGCCCAGCAAACTCTGATGAATCCCCAAGAGGAGGGGTAGAGGCTAAGCGTTATAAAAAAAAAAAAAAAAAAAAAAAAAAAAAAAAAAAGATCACGGGGTAGACTGGATGGGCTGCTAGCGTAATAGACTGCCGCTTGTCCATAATCGCCCTGTGGTCTTAGCCAAGAGGAGAAGGACCCTCGGGTCCCGAGCCGCTGTACGGAGGCAGACCTCTTCCAACCAGCGCGTGCGATCCAGATGCTAGAGTATAATGTGCCGCTAAGCCAGTAACCTAACGGTGCCAACAAGGCTGGCACCCTCTCAACAAAGACTTGCCTGCTCTTTTAAGAGCTCGGTTCTTTTTAGAACCTTTCTGAATAAAGACCTAACTGCTCTTCTTAGAGCTCTCACCATAACATCAAGAACGCCGGAGTAGGACCCCCCCGGCGCCGCCGTTTCATCTGGCACTGCAACAACGCCGGCAGCATGGCTACGCAGATCTACGTGAGCCTGCCCTACGGCCGTGTATTTTCGTGCCCCACCTGCCTTCGCCTCCCGTCCCCGGTCCTTCGCCGTTTTGAAGGCAAGACCGTCTCCACCCGGGTCGGGAGCCTGAAGAAACACTTCAAAGACGAGCATGGTGCGGCCTGCGAGGTCAACTACATCTGCCGCTGTGACTTAATCTTCCGGGCTAGCGAGAAAAAGTACAACATGAAGATGGCCAATGACCACTTCAAACAGATGCACCCGGGTGAGCCAATGGAAGTTGACTATGCGCACAAAAGCTGCGTTTCCTTGCTGCCCACCAACAACCCGGACATCATAGGCACCACCACCCCGCCGATGACAGCCAGATCTCGGGCCGCCCGCGACAGGAATGCGGTGCGGTATACGGAAGTAGACTCTCCTCCTAGTCCTTCCCCCCCGCGGCCTCCCCCAGCAGTCTCCACCACGGCCCCCAGCAGGATCCCCCTCTCAAATGAAAGGATCCGGCTGTCACGCTACGGGCGACGGGGCGACCCACGGCGGCTGACTAATATGCCCCCGCAGGAAGCACTCCCAGCCGCAGCCTCCGCTCGGCCCAGCCCCGGGGTACCGGCCGCCAGCGCGCCGCTTGTCCGGGCGCCGTGCCACGCTCAGTCAGGGCGAGCTTCGGCTGTGCCCGCAGGGTCCCTCATCTATACGAACTGTGCTGCAGGTGCAGGGGCGTCTGGGCCTGACGGGCCCCGCAAAAGGACGATGCCAAGGATGACCACACCGCGCGCCAGAGCACCGCCTTTCGAAATGGTACGGATTTAAAATCTGATGTTTTTTTTACATGTGACTTCACTGTTGCTACAATATTTTTTTGTTCTCGTAATTTTTTTCAGTCTGTTGCGGCAATTGAAGAGATACAGAAAAGAAGGCGTTAGTCATCAATTTTTTTGTTAATAGTTTTGGTTTGCTTTTCGTACCTTATTTTCCAAGGTCATTTTTTAATTGTATAATGAAGGAAAATAAATTAATTGTTTTTCATTGACTCTGTTGTTTTTATTCCGTTTCCATAATTTTATCTCCATTCACATTCCATGATGTGTGTGATAATTTTTTGTATTTTTGAAGCAGAAATTTTTAAACTTCTCATTCATATTAGAATTCAAATTTGCAGGAGTTGAATCTCTAATCAAGCTGTTTTTTTAAACTTTGAATGTGAATCTTAACATTTTACGAGATTGTTTCACAGCAACTTCGACTGTGGCATGGAACGTGAATGTCATCTTATTTATTCTGAGTCTTAACGACACTGATACTAACTTTTTTCAACTGTTTCAAATCTGTGAGCTGTTTACTTTTTCATGAGACCACACACACTGTCCTTAATGAAAGAAAGATGATAGATTGTTAGGGTAAGCCCCTTGGGACTTCCCCTAAGGCACTGCGACTCGTGGCTGCTCTGAGGTTACGTCCGGCTGTCCGGACTAGGCGAGCGCTATGCAAGACAGCGCGGCACTGCTTGATCAGCAAATGTCGCGGCCGGGCTGGATGCGTTCGCCGAGCCAGCGGCCGGGCCGAACCGAGGACGGGCAGTCGCGAACCAGCCTCGAACGGAGGAAACACGCGTGTACTCGCCGCGAGCCCTAAATTGTATCCAGTGTCCTGTCTTATACAAGCGAAATAGAAAGTACCAAAGCCGTGGACCTACGATTGAATTCAATCAAAACAACATCCTCATCTCCCCGCAACAAGATGATGAGTTCATCTTTTATTTTATGAGGGAAGGGAGTTGTCACTGAATTTATTGCTTCCATCAAAAGCCTCTCTGCTTGCACTGGAGTCAAATTTGAAAAAGAATGAAAACCTTTCTGTTCACAGTAGAACTTACATTCTTGAATCATCTGAGTCCAATACATATTAGCATCGTGACACAAATTCACTCGCTTTGTTAATCTTTTAGTCATGGCTGACTTAGATCTTGGCACCATCTGCCACGATTGCAGACCCAGGTAGATTTGAGTCAAAGAATCTTTGCGTTGAACGCAGACAGACGGAATATTTACTTTCTTATTAAAATAAATAGAGAGCTCAAGTCCACCAATGGTGACACGATCAATATTACTTTTAGTCTCCAATGCAAGCTGAAAGTAATAGTTTATCTCGTCAGAAATAAAAACGTGAAACTCTTCTTGAGACATTCTTATCCACTTGCGATTTCCTTTACTGTTGGATTCTCCGAGTAGCATGATGAAAGGAGAGAAATTAATGATATCAATTCCTATACGAATAATTTTCTCATCACCCTTTGTCAAACGGAAATCCTTGTATTTAACATCTTGTGGATATTTTGACAATTCCTCCCCCACTTTCAAATTTACATTGACAAGATTTTTGGTAGACAGAGACTGTTTGTCAACAAAATTACCATATGCCTGGTTACAAAGCTCATCCAAATCAATGGGCTCCTCTGCTGATGGTTTACTCAGCATGGTGTCATAAGCTGCATTACCAAGGTCAACACCAGCAGAAGGGACAGCAGGGGCGTAGGCGAGTGGGTAGGGCCCATCCCCATCATAACGCCAGGTGCACTTAACCCTAGTTCTTTAACTAGATCACTCAGCAATTGGCGTTTAGCCTCGGGGGCCAAATCGAAATTCTCCATCACACGTTTATTAGCCATGATAGAGCAGTGATTTGTCTTGAGAAAGACAGTTGAGGTTAAGAGCTCAGCGAAAATCGAATGGTGCATAGGACAGCACCGGACGACTCCGTGAACGTGACTGATGATTCGAGGCGCCGCAGCTCGCCTTTTATCCCTGACGCCAGCCAGCGCCACGCGACATGAGCGCCGCCTATCGGATAATTCGGAACTAATTAATTCAAGTCTGTACATGCACCGAGTGCAATAGAGGCGGGGGAGGGGGGAGGGGGAAGACTGCAGGCAGGTGGCGGGGAGAGGGGAGGGGTGAGCGCCAGCGCCGCGCGCCGCCTAGCGGTGGCAGGGACAACTACTTACACCGCAGCGCTCCAGCGCGTGGCGCCGCCTAGCGGCGGCCGGGAGAACTACCGCGCCGGGGATAAAAGGCGCGCCGCGGCGCCGAGAGAGCACAAGTTATTTCGTTGTCGTTCAGTGCAGTTCTCTCACTAACGCATCGTTCTCCCCAAGTGTCTTAGCGCTCTCGCTTGCGTCCCTGTGCTCTGCCACGTAGAAACTGTCTTTTTCAAGACAAATTAATCACTTCGATCTTGAAGTGTCTCTTTATTCCCCTGTCTTTTTCAAGACAATCTCACTTCTATCTTGAAGTGTCTCTCTGTCTTTTTCAAGACATTCCTTATTTCTCTTCAACATGAGTATGTTGACTGAGATTTTGGATGAATGGGAGAGCGGGTGTTATTACACCAACTAGTACTTGTCCGAGTCTTACGTAGAGTTTATCACGGCTCTCTTGGACTCGCCGGCCGGAATTCACGACGCTCGCGTCCGTGATTTCCTCAAGGCCGGGTTTGAGGCTTACCTCCGGGTAAACGCCGGGGCTGATCGCCATGCCGCCCTAACCTATAGGCTGGCTCTTGCGATGGTTGGCGGCGGAGGTGCTGAGGCCGAGGGTGACTCACCCCCTCACACTACCGCGTCTGTGACCGCCACGCCCCCTGCCGAGCCGGCACGTCCGGCCCCGCGTCTGTTCCGGCCGTGGGAGTCGCCGCGTCGCTCTCCATCCCCACAACCCGGACCGTCCCGCACGGCGCCGGGGTCACCCCAGCCCGGTCCGTCCGGGGTCAAACGGCCGCGGGAGGAGGACGCCGACAGGGAGGATGACGACGAGCAAGACACCCCGCAGCCTACTCTAGAGGTCTTGCAGACGCGAGAGCGCGAACTGAAACGGTTCAAAACCAGGTTCCGCGAGGAGCTGATGCTCATTAAAGGTCTTGGTGACACTCTGCCTTCCGAGGAGGTCATGGAGGGGTTGTTTGACGCGGTGCTGCAGAGACAGCGGGAGGCCGTCCGGGCCAAGGATGACGATCGCGTCATCGTCGAAATTGAGAACGCGGAAAACGCGGAAAACCCCCTCTGGTTTTCAATGCGAAGAGTGGATCAAATCTCGGGTCGTGTGGTCCTTGACAAACTTCCACGCGTCCTGAACTCAAACCAGTCATTCATGGCGCACGGACAACTCAATATCTCCTATATCCATGTCCCTACACCAGAGGCAGGGGGAAGACGTACCAGACGTGTCGCAAACGAGATTATGGACCAGTGGTTGGAAAGACTTATCGGTACAAAGACAATTTTTGAACCACTGAATGAGAATGACAGTATGTGCCTTGCACGAGCTGTCATCATCGGTAAAGCCAAGGCAAGTGGGATGGTAAATCGAGCTTTCTCTCGTTTGAAAGAGCCCACATCTGTTATTCAGCGCAAGGAGGCACTGAAACTCTGTGAACTGGCTAATATTGACCCTAATCAAGCTTGTAATCTTGATGATGTGCACAAACTTCAGGCCGTGCTTCACGATTACAGGTTAGTTGTATTTACTGACATGAGAGGGAGAGAATGCGTGTTCAAAGGGGCATATGCGGATAGCCGTAAGAATGTTTATCTCTTGCTGTTCGAACGCCACTTCTATACAATTCTATACCCATGTGTCGCTTTCGGACGCAACTTTGTGTGCGAAAAATGTGACTCATTTTATGATAAAAAAGGTGAGCATCATTGTGAGGGATCTTGTTGGAGATGTTATGGACCAAATCCCCATGATGGCGCTGCTCAGGGCTTAACACGCTGTCCTGACTGCAATCACCAGTTCGCTGGTGAGGAATGTTTTAATATGCAAAGGACGATGAAGCTTCCACATTCTGATAACACGAAGTGTGATGCTTACAAATTTTGCCGTGGCTGTGAAAAGAGTTACAGTACAATGAGAGGAGCACCTCATGTCTGTGGATTTGTATACTGTAAATTCTGTAAAGAAAATGTACAAGAAAACCATTTGTGTTATATGTCTGAATGGAATGAAAGGGTAATGAAACCAAAGATGAAGTATGTTACTATTTACTATGACATTGAAACTACTCAATGTGATCGATTGAACGAAGAAAACAGTATATTTGTGCACAAACCAAACCTTTTGGTATGCCAAGCAGTATGTGACGAGTGTGCTAATGTGCCCCAGAATGATTATTTCTGCACAGTGTGTCAAACACGCCAACACGTGTTTCACAATCTGGACGATCCTAATCTGAATGTGATGGGGCAATTTTTAGATTACCTGCAGTCCTTTCCTGCCAAATATGAAATTCTTCTTGTGGCTCATAACGCCAAAAGTTTTGATGGCGTTTTCGTCTTGCAGGAGATGATTGCGCGCAAGATCAAGCCTGAACTAGTACTGCAGGGAGCAAAAATTCTTTGCATGAAGGTTGGAAAGTGGAAATTTATTGAGTCGCTGATGTTTTTGGCCATGCCACTCAGTGCAATGCCAAAATCCTTCGGTCTTCATGAACTCAAGAAAGGGTATTGGCCATTTTTGGCTAATAAACCAGAATACTACAAGTATGAAGGGCCTCTTCTTGACCGGGAATATTACTGTGCTTCTGGTATGAAGAAGAAGGCTGCAGATGAATTTAATTCTTGGTATGACAAACAGGTGGAGGGCAATTATGTCTTCAATTTCAGACGAGAACTTATAGATTATTGTATTTCAGATGTTACAATTCTCCGTCAAGCGTGTCACGCTTTTAGGCAATAGTTTGAACAATATGCGGGATTCGACCCGATGTTCAATTTTATAACTCTCAGCAGTAGCTGTATGGCAGCTTTTAGGCGAAATTTCCTTCAAGAAGGAAAAATTGGCATCGTCCCTGCCGGAGGGCACCATGGTAGAGGCAAGCAGAGCTATATTGCTCTCCAGTGGCTTGATTATGAGCAGCACAAACTAGGTCAAAAGATAAAAAACAATTTACACCGATCGTGAGGTGTCTTGGTCGCCATGTAGATGGATATGTTGAGATAGCACACGAAGATGGATCTGTTGAGAAACGTATCTACCAATTCCACGGAGATTATTGGCACCAGTGCCCAAAACAATCTCCCCCTGGACTTGAGGCGGGAGAGAACCGATATGATAGCACTGTGCGCCTCACGGCTCTTTTCCGTAGGTCAGGATACACAGTGTTCGAGAAGTGGGAATGTGAATTTCGGAGGGAAATGCAGACTGACGCCGACCTAAGGGCTTATCTGGAAGAACATCCTACAACTCGTGTGCCTCCCCTGGTCCTCAGAGATGCTTTGGCTGGTGGCCGTACCAGTGCATTGCGTTGGTCTCACAAAGCTAACGTCGCCAATGGCGAAAAGATTAAGATGGCCGATGTCATTTCCGAGTACCCTAATGCAAATTTGAGGGGACGGTATCCATATGGTCATCCTACAATCTACTTGGAGGGAGACCCACAAATGCCTCCAGTAGATGAATGGAATGGCATCATCAAATGTACAGTCATTCCCCCCAGAAATCTATTTCTGCCAGTTCTGCCGTACAAGTGTAATGGAAAGCTGATGTTTCCGTTATGTCAAATCTGTGTAGAGACGGAGAGTTCGGATCTGGGAGAACAAGACGACAACGTGGAGGAAGTATGGTGCAACCACTCTGATGACGAGCGGCAGCTCCTTGGTACATGGTGTGCCCCTGAAGTACACCTTGCTTTGGAAAAGGGCTATAAAATTGTAAGGATACATGAGGTTTATCACTACCCTGGCACAATGGCATACGATCCGAAGACAGGAGTTGATGGACTTCTGTCTGGGTATGTGCGCTGCTTCATGGCTCTCAAACTTCAAGCCAGTGGATGGCCAGGAGAGTGTGATACAGAGGAGAAAAAGACAAAATTTGTTGAGGATACACTAAAATACGACGGTATTACGATTGATCCCGCTAAGATGGAGTACAATGTGGCACTTAGAACTCTTTCTAAACTTATTTTGAACAGTTTTTGGGGGAAGTTCGGAGAAAAAACACTGCGAGCAAAGACAGATCCTATTTACAATTTTGCAGATCTTATGAGAATTGTCACAGATCCTATGAAAAAAGTGACTGGTTTGCTGATGATAGGTGAAGATTGCCTCCAGGTGACCTGGAATCCTGTAGAGGACTCAGAGGAGTCTTTGCCTACTTCTTTTCTGGTCCTCGCGGCTTTCACGACCTGTTTTGGCCGTCTGCAACTGTACAAGTACCTCGATATTGTCAAGGAAAGGGCCCTCTACCATGACACTGACAGTGTAGCCTATATTAGCCGTCCGGGTGAGCCAGATCTGCCACTGGGTACCCACTTGGGCGACCTGACTGACCAAGTGGAGGAAGATTGGCGTCGTGGCTCGTTTATAACTCAGTTTTGTGCAGGCGGCCCAAAGAACTACGCTTTCAAGGTAGCAGTGGGAGGTGACCCCGGCAATATCAAGGTGTGCATCAAGGTGCGAGGAATTACAACAAATAAGTCCTGTGATGAGCTTGTCACCTTCGAAAACTTGAAGGCAATGGTGATGGGCGATAAATCTAAAATTAATATCCCCATCCCTAGGCAAATTGCCCGGCGCCCTGGCTGGGTGATTGTCGCACGGGGAAGTAGCAAAGACTGGCAGGCTAAACACAGCAAACGGCGGCGTGTAGATGCTTGCAAAACAGTGGCACATGGGTACAATCCAACAGAGCAATAATGTTACTTGTACAGAATATTTTACTTGCACGTATTATTAACTGATCACCTATAATGTGGATTTTTTTTCATAGGCCTACGGGGGACAGGTATTTTATCCACAAAAAAAAGTAAAAAAGTAAAAAAAAAATACCTAACGACTGCAAACAGCGTGCCTCATGGGCGCAGTTGGAAACGCTGAAAGGGTATAAATATCAGCTCTATGTAGGGTGTTGTACAGTCCTAATCGAACATTCTTCCACGATGGATCTAAGATTTCAGCATCCTTGTACTGCTCTCATCATCGGTGGGACAGGGGCTGGGAAAACCTATTTCATGAATCGTGTGATAGAGCACAGAGTTGATTTGTTCGACACGGTCTTTGATCGCATCATCGTGTACTACTCAGAATGGCAGCCTCTGTATGAGGAGTTGGTTCGTAAGCACCAGGTCGATTTCAGACAAGAGCTACCTCTGCTTGAAGATCACCCTCAGGGCCACAGTCCTAAGCTGATTATTATCGATGATTTTATGGATGAAATTAAACAGCACAGCAAAGAGATCTTGAAATTTTTCATCAAGGGGTCACACCATCGAAATCTGTCGATTTTCTTTTTGAGCCAGTGTTTGTTCCCAGACGGACTAAGACAAATCAGTCTGAACTCACACTATATTGTGCTCTTTAAGTCGAGCCGCGACCTAAGTCAGATCCACACCTTCTGCCTACAAGTGGACCCCCAGCACTGGCGGGCTCTGCTCGAGGCATATGAGGACGCGACCCAGATGGGACACAGCTACATTCTGTTTGATTTTAAGCCGAAACAGGTGGACCATCTGCGCATACGAACTCGCATCTTCCCCGAAGAAACGGGGGTGGTTTACATCCCCAAGGGAAAGTATAAAAGGGGACTGCATGAGCAGTAGATAAGCCATTCGTGAACGATGTCTCAGAGCGTGAAGACGCATAAGGCGTTGCTGCAAGCTCTGCAAACAGCAAAGCCAGCCCTGCGTAAAGCGATTCTAGAGAAAGCCGACCGAGCACTTATTTTCGCGATTTGTGAAATCTGTGAGAACCTTCTGATCGGGAATATAAAAATAACAGAGGAACAGAGAAATAAACTTCGCAAGCACCGTAACCAGTTGCGCGCCATAGCTCAAAGAGGTGGTGGCGCTGGTTATCAGGCGAAGAAGAAAGCTGTTCTTCAGCGTGGAGGTGCATTTCTCCCTCTGCTTCTCTCTATCGTTAGTTCAGTGTTGCCATCACTCCTATCATGAATCACGTCAAGAAAATGATTCTCGTTCCACACGACAGTGTGGCACGAATGCATGATGCTCCCACAGCTAGTCCTCAAATACAAATGAGTGCACTGGACTCTGAAATGAGTCATACTGTATTTTAAATAAACAATATGTGGATGACTCTGAAAAGTGGAAAAGGTACAACGAGGCACTGCAGCGTTATCTTCAGTTCTCTAACGAGTCACGAAAACCGATTTCGATTCAACTCGAGTCGGTGGATGGAAAAAATGAGGATACGAAGGGAGATGAGACGCAAATGCGTGTTCAGCTCGGGTCAGTGGTGCCAAAGACATATAAGGAGCAGGCACTGCGGATCTACGATTATTTGTGTCAGTCTGGCTCACGAGTCACATGGGACACGACAGGGACCGTGACCATAGATGGTGCAAAGCAGCCCCACTCCAATATTATCGATCTGATCAGTGATCTCACACGATTTCGGAAAAATATCGAGCCTACGGGAGTAGGGAAGTTTATTCAGGCCCTGGCACATATGAACATTCCCTTGGAATTAATAGGGAACGATAAGAGGAGAAACGCCGTTCATCAGGCGAAACAGTCCGGTGGTGGCCATGGTGTCGACACGCCAGTCAAAACGCGTAAGCGACCCGCCCCAAAACCCAGACAAAAATCGAAAAAGGGTGTCACAACCCAGAAAGGAGGGTGGAAATCTTGGTAAAGTGTTTCACACGCCGTCCCACCCTGCCTCGTACAGTACACCCTGGAAGCTATGGCGTGCTACGGGTGAGAAGAGAGCAAAAGTGGACTCCTACTTGCAAGGAGAGGATGCTTACACCTTGCACAAGCCTGCAAGGCGACATTTTCCTCGTAATGTGACTTACGCAGACAACATAGACGATTGTTGGCAGACTGATCTGACCGATTTTCAGTCTTTGCGTGAAGACAATCACAACTACGCCTACATTTTGTGCGTCATCGACGTGTTCTCGAAATTTGCCTGGGCTGTGCCCCTCAAAGACAAAGCAGCAAAGTCGATTGTCAGTGGATTCGAAAAAATATTTAAAGAGACCACACGACGTCCCATACGTCTCTTCTCGGATAACGGGAAAGAGTACAGGAACAAACCTTTTCAGAAGTATTTAAAGGAGATGGACATTCAGTATTTTCACACTTATGATCCTGAAACGAAATGTTCTGTTGTCGAACGTTGGCAGAAAACACTGAAGACTAAATTATTCAAAAGATTTACCGCCACTAGGAATTACTGCCATGTAGACGGGCTACTGGACGATACTGTCCAAGCCTACAATAACACGTATCACAGGTCGATAAAACTGAAGCCCGTGGAGGTGACTGCCGATCGTGTCCTAGAAGTCTACAATAATCTCTATGGCGGGGAAAAAGAAAAGAAAACCCCCAAGTTCAGAGTCGGGGACTTCGTCAGAATCAGTCGAGAAAAGAAAAAGTTCGAAAAAGGATACAACTGGTACTGGAGCGAGGAGATTTATAAGGTCGTTCAGGTCATTCCTCATGACATGCCGGTGTACCGGCTGGAGGATCTCGATCAGGATGAAATTGAGGGCACGTTTTACGAGCAGGAGCTTCAGAAAGTCACCAAGCCCGAGACCTTCCAAATCGAACAGCAACAGCAACAACAACAGCTAGAAGAACAAGCTCATGATGCAGTATTGCGCCATGAGCTGGAAGCGAGGTGTTTATCAATGTTGTAATGTAATGTAATGAAGTTTAGATGATGGCTGACCACTTTCATTGTGTTACAGGGATGCTGAGCTGCGGCGGTTAGGGGGGCGTGTGCAGGATTTGGAGGACGAGGTATGCATAAAATTTTATATCTCTTCTTATCACCTTCCTATCTTCCTATGAACTGATTTTATTTTGTGGTCTTCAATTATTAGAGGGAGGAGGGAAGGACGAAGAAGGCAACGAAAAAAAAAGAGGTCAGTAACAATATCACAATACAATAATTCTTGAAACTCAAAACTCTTTGAGTTGTGCGGAACATAATGTATAGACCAAACGAAGCATAATACTAATACTGCTGAACAAATCAATTTTCCAGGTTCACCAATACTGCAAGATAGAAAATGTCTTTCTTTTAAAAAAAGTTGCTGAACAAAAGGCGAAAAATGCCTTATACCTGAGGGGCATTGCAAAGGTATGTTACATGAATTCATCATCTTTTGATGCAGCATTTTCAAGCAGGTATCGTTAACTTAATTTTTAATTTTGCAGGAGTTCAAGGAAGAGTTCCGACTTGACGAGATGCCGAGCGAGAAAGCTGTGAGTGATCACATTAGCCGGCTAATTGGACACGTGAAAAATCCACCGAAATGTCCCAAAGCGTTGCTCCAACACCAAGAGGAGCTGAAGGAGCTGGATGAGGGCATTGCCGAACGGCGTGCACTCACAGCAAGAAGTCGGGTGTTTGAGATGATGGGTCCACTACACATCGATTTTTTCAACCAGGATCACTTCCTTCTGAATAATGTGGAGCTTCGTGTAAAACTGATTCGAAATCGCGATGCGTTCACACTCATGTCCACAGCCGGGACAGAAAAGATACGTCTCCTTGACGCTACACTGTACGTCAGGAAAGTCACTGTATCACCGTCCGTTCTGCTCGCACATGCACAAGCACTGGAGAAGGCACCGGCAAAATACCCGGTGAATAGAGTGGACATTAAAACGGTCACGATCACACAGGGGCTGAGAGATAAAAATATCGATAATCTGTTCATGAATCAGATGCCTCAGAGAGTCATTATCGGGTTCGTGGACAACCGTGCATTCAACGGCGATTTCACACGAAATCCCTTTAACTTCCAGCACCTGAATGTAAATTACCTCAGTCTGATGGTGGACGGACACCCCGTCACAGCACAGCCACTCACACCCGACTTTGCTAATGGTCTGTACATGGAAGCGTACAACACGCTCTTCGCTGGAACAGGCATTCATTGGAAGGACGAAGGAAACCATATCAGTTTTAACGATTACCCTGGTGGGAACACCCTGTACTGTTTCGACCTCTCTCCTGATCTGTCTGCAAACGAACCCCACTGGAATCTCCAGAGACAAGGGACACTTCGTCTTGAAGTGAAGTTCGGAGTGCCTGTAGCACACCCCGTCAACTGCATCATTTATGCAGAGTTCCAAAACCTGATCGAAATCGATAAAAACCGAAACGTGATTGTCGACTACAACGTGTGATCATGGACGACGGTTTGGATGGAGGCACGTTGGACACGATGATGAGAAAGGACAAGCACATCGCTCCTCTCTTCGAAGGTGTTTTCGCGGCCGACACTTTGCCACGGCGACTAGAGAAACGTCCAGCATTACTCATCTGTAACACAGACCCGATCTCGAAACCCGGCACCCACTGGGTAGCTTTCTTTATCGACAAACATGGAGGTGGAGAGTTCTGGGATTCCTATGGCATGCCACCCGTAGTATCACAGCATCGCAAATTCTTAGACAGAGTCTGCAAAAAGTGGACATATAATCACACCAGTTTGCAAGCACTCGATTCGAAAGTGTGTGGCGAGTATTGTGTTCTATACTTGGTACACAGAGCACACGGTTTCACTATGCACAAGTTTGTAAAAACGCTGTTCACAAAACACGCAGAAAAAAATGATGACTTAGTGAGGAAAATGTTTAAACGTATGTACAGCATGAAGTGTATAGTCCCTGACAAAAATTCACAAGGGTGTCCTACGCGAAAAAAATAAATTCTTTAGTTAAAATAATTTTTAAAACAAAAAAAGTTTTAGAAAAAGAAATAAACAAAAAAGTTTTGCAAAAAAAAATTTTAAACAAAAAAGTTTTAAAAAAAAAAATTTAAAACAAAAAAAGTTTTACAAAAAAAATTTAAAACAAAAAAAGGTTTACAAAAAAATTTAAAACAAAAAAGTTTTACAAAAAAAATTTAAACAAAAAAAGTTTTTTACAAAAAAATTTGCAAAATAAATTTTGCACGAAAAAAATTTATTCATTAGAAATAAATTAGCGGTTTTTGTATAGGCCTCTAGGGGATAGAATTTTCCGCACAAAAAAATTCTAACGACGGTTAGGTGTACCTCATGGGTCCGTTGGAAAACACTAAGAGAATTTTGTGATTGTGAAGTTGGTAACAGGACGGCATGAACAAAATGTCGGATTGCGTTCGCTGGCACGAACATAATCCGAATTTCAGTCATGCCATCCAGACTTAGGTTACGCCCCCCACCACAAGGGAAGGGGAGAGGGGGACCTGGGGCACAGGGTGACAATGGGGAATAAAATTAGGTTGAGGTTACACACCTGTCCGAATGTCCGACTTAACTTAGGTTGAGGTTGGGTTAGGCTTAGGTTGGGTTAGGCTTAGGTTGGCTTAGGCTTAGGTTGGGTTAGGCTTAGGTTGGGTTAGGCTTAGGTTGGCTTAGGTTTAGGTTACACACCTGTCCGAATGTCCGACTTAACTTAGGTTGAGGTTGGGTTAGGCTTAGGTTGGGTTAGGCTTAGGTTGGGTTAGGCATAGGTTGGGTTAGGCTTAGGTTGGGTTAGTAGAGGGCGAAAGGGGATTTCTGTGTCCAAGGTCAAAGGTCGCGGAGAGTTCTGTGTCCGCCTATCTGAATCAACATGGAGATTTCTGTGTCCGCCTCGCAAACAGAGGGGAGAGTTCTGTGTCCGCCTATCTGAATCAACATGGAGACTTCTGTGTCCACCTCGCAAACAGAGGGGAGAGTTCTGTGTCCCCTATCTGAATTAACATGGAGACTTCTGTGTCCACCTCGCAAACAGGGGGGAGAGTTCTGTGTCCGCCTATCTAAATGAACAGGGAGAGTTCTGTGTCCGCCTATCCAAACCAACAGGGAGAGGACTGTGTCCGGGCCAACCTGTTTCTCTCTCGCGCGCGCGCGCGTTGCGTCATTGCCATGCAGCGCGATGAAACCAGGTTTTCGCGCACTCGTGTGTGTTTGTGTGTGTGTGTGTGTGTGTGTGTGTGTGTGTGTGTGTTGGGGTGGGGGGGGACTGGTACCACTGGCGTCGTCTCACAGTCCGGAGGAGATCAGTATGGTTGCTGGAGACCATCCGAGCCGCGTCGCGCTTCATCTCTCTCTCTCTCCATGTAAAATGTGTTATTTTTTTTTTTTGACTGTGAAGAGGATTAGAAGGATAACAATAATGACAGGTACGTAGACAATGATTACTTTTTCCTGTTTTTATTTGCTTCACGGAACCATTCAAGAATATTTCTTTGTCTACTTTGCTCTCTGACTTGACCTTGTGGCACAAAGACTTCCTCGTCGCCTCGGTGGCTACCGCTGCCACTAGCGCCGTCATCGATGTGGCTGCTCCCGCTAGGACCAGCCATGACTCCGTCGTTGATGTGGCTACTCCCGCTAGGACCAGCCATGACTCCGTCGTTGATGTGACTGCTCCCGCTAGGACCAGCCATGACTCCGTCATCGATGTGGCTGCTCGAACCGCCGCTCCCGCTAGGACCAGCCATGGCTCCGTCATCAATGTGGGTGCTCGAACCAGCGCCGCTTCCGCTTTCCCCCACTCTCGTAAGTATGGCCCGCTGTAGAGCGGCCATTTGCTCAAGTCTCTCCAATTTCCGTTCTCGTCTCTTGTGTCGAATCTCTAGTTTTGCCCTCCAAGTTTTTGAAGTGACAGACTCGGGACGTTTGGTCAGTTTCTTTCGTATTTTGTCAATTTTGTCACGTTTCTCGTCACTCTCTCGCTGATGACATCGTTGTACCATTTCCATCCACTTGGTGGGACGCTTAGGTTTGGGGATGTACCCCTCTTCAGAACATCTAACTCCGCATTTACAAACGTTAGAAGCAAACCGAGCGTTAGAGTTCGCCACGTCATGGGGGTATGGTCTTCCAATGTCACAGCAACAGTCATATTTGTATGGTTTTACGACAGCCACTCGTGGGGACGGTCTATCGTCATCGTCAAAATCAGTTGTCGACCCGCTATCAGATGAAATGTCAATGTCCGAACTGGTCCATCCATCGTCGTCATCAACGTTCAGATATTCGATAGGGCGTCCTCGGAACATTCTGTACACACAAACACGCAAAAGTTAGACACTAGCGAAAAGCAAACCTCGTCAACGCCGCGGTATCCCTCTGCTTACTCACTTTTTTGGTGGTCCTTCGTAAGCCTTCTGTGATACTGTGTTCAGTGCACGTTCTTCTATATATATATATATATACACACACACACCTACATTGGTGGGCTTGTGTATGTGTGTTGGGGGGGAGTGTGGGTTCAGACAACAATGTTGCAGAAAATAATGAAGACTCGCATTTGCATATCAGATTCAGTTTTTATTTTTCTTGAAACACTCCAATCATTATGTATTTCCCTTTCCCTTCCCCAACCGCCACTTTGTCGTGCCACAAGAGAGTTGGACCTGCTGCTGCTGCTGCTGCTGTCAACGACTTTGCCGGACGGGTCCTTCTGGATCGTTTCCTGGGGGCAGCATCAGCAACAACCTTCTTGTCCTTCTTAGCGACAGATGGACAACGACGTCTCTTCTTTACAGCTTGTTCTTGCGGCGGCGGCGGCGGCGGCGGTGACAGCGGCTGCTGCTGCTGCTGCTGCTCCTGCGCAATGTAGTAATCTATCGAGGGCTGATGAAGGCCCTCGGCAGTCCATTGGCGAAGAGCCTCGTTGATTTCATCATCTGTTGGTGGCGCAGGGTTCCGCAAGGACGGCATCCCATCGACTTCGACACTGTCCGCGTACATCGTTGTGACACAAAAGCACTGACACCATTGCAACCAGCTCGCTGCTTTTATACATGTGGTTAGCACTGTCCGGGTACGGTGACGCTTCTTATTGGTTGGGTCTGCGTTCCGACTGCACTTCTTTTCTCCCCCTCCACTACAGTTGGCCGGGTTCCGTTTGCGACATCGCATAATTCAGAGTTTGGTGGACATAGGTTATGAAATTCCAGTTTCAAATCCAGATACTCCAAGTATTGCGAGAGGGCAGACGCTGTCTTCAGAGCGCATCGCATGGAATCGATGCTGTGGCATGGGTGGAGACATGTCACAACCTTCTTCAAAGCATGCCGACTCGGTGCGTTGAAATCCTCTAAAGGAATAAACGTTCGGCCAACTAGTTCCCCTAAACGCCGGGCCTTATCTCTGGTACTCGTGAACAGTACCGTAGATCTTGAAATTGTTCGATGCAATATTTCTCCCAGCTCGGAATAATCCACGTCACCCTGCGTCCACCTTATTCCATTTTCATTTAAGGTGATGTCGCCGTTTCGCTTCTTCAAGTCTTCAGTAAGGGTTGACCACTCATAAGGGGACCGCACGAAAAAATGGGATACAAAGTCTCGCGTCCCAACCGACACAATGCCCACTTCCTTAATGACATGTTCGCCAGAATTTCCATAAAAGAATTCATAGTCCACGCACAAACGCATCCTGGTCTGTGCGAGTCTACAACCAAAAGCAAACTGCCAGCCAGCTCGTATTACGAGCTGTATTTATACTATTTCTTTCTTTCCTTTATTTTTTTGTTTTTACAATATCGTTTCGTATCTTGTGTCGGGTTCAGCTTTATTATCGCACCAAAAGCATTCCGAAACAGCCGGATGGCTTTACAATCGTTCTCATAGAATCTATGTTGCTTAAACTTATTTACAATAGAGCTGAGCGTCAAACCACTCGCCTTATAAAAACAAAACAATGCAGAATATAGCGCGCATATGTTAGAGGTCGGTGCTTGAATTGGTCTCTTAGAATAAAAGTATGCCGGTCCAAGCTTGCGCAAAAACGATTCTATTAATACATTCGCCTTCATTCCCAAAGAATCAAAATAATCAATCCTCTTTCTGTTTGCAGAGCGAGAGATTCCTACCCAATGCAGCCCCATGTGAGCCCGCGGCATGACGTTCATCACCAGAACAAAAGGTCCCACAGGCAGAGAATTTGGCATTTCATCAGCAGCGAATACTCCCAGAAACAACGGTGCCGTCCGCCGATTCGTTCTCAGCAGGTCAGTAATTTCTATGGTGTTCATTCTCTCGCAAAGGCTAGTCCTATACTGAGTAAGAACAATTGCGGTCCTTGTCAATATAAAGTGTTGAATCAAAGATGCCGATGAGAATGACAGTGATTGCGTTAGGTAAAGCCTCTGCGAAATCTGCTTGTACGCGAAGACTGCCGGTAGCGGCAGGAGCAAAGTCGTGATTTAAGCCTTCCAAAGTTGCGCTGAGGTCGGCAGCCAAGACAAATTTTCCATGAATAAAATCGTGATAAGAGACTGATGCCTCTGCGGTCCTATGCATGTTGAGAGCAGAATAAAGTTCAACGAAGGCGGTAGCATAAAGATTCTGAGTTGCACTAAAACTTAGACCGTCTATTTTCGTTTGTTTTCCGTTGACATCAAAAACCACAGAGCTTAATGAGAAATGCTTAAAGACCATTGGATTTTTCGTAATGTCTCCGCTCGCAGAGTTCTGGTCTACCATCGCGTATATACAGAGACGAGGCAGAGCCCCTACCCAACAGTTGGCTAAACTAAAAGATCTCAGGTTGGCCGGAATCACAAACTGTTTGACCTGCGTCTTTTTAAAAGGTCCATTCATGGACCTTAATTGGAACGCTCTCTCGTGTGCTAATAATAGGCTCGGTTGGATAGTGCAGACCTGCGTCATTAAAGTAGCGTCGTCAATAAACAAACGCGCCGTCTGTCCTGCTGTGTCCGTGTGCAGATAAAAGTCAGGATCATTAAGGTTAATTTTTACCCTCAAATCGACATTACCGGGAATAAGACATTTCATGGTGCTAAGATCTAAGAACAGGCGACCATGCATTTCTAAAATTTTTCCATTCTTTGTTTGCTCATATCTCCAATGTAATCCCTTATTCTTTGTAAAGTCTGTAGTCCAATCGCTTTCATCTAGTATTTCGGTCTCACCAAACACGTTATCGGGAGTGGGGCGAAATAGTTCAGGCCCGAGCCTCTCGTAGCCATGCAGGGCCGAGAACGTGAGCATCGTCTCTATGTAGGCACGATATGCATAAAAGTCTGAAGACTGATTTAAATCTACTCCATTCAGGTATACATTTATTGAATTAATGATAGAATGCAGCCCATTATTTATTATTGCAAATTTTGGTGCTGTATAAGCAGCAACAGCCGGAGTACTGCCGGAGGCCGCGACCGCGGCTCTGTCTGTTGGGAGAGCGCTACCATCTGGTTTAGTCAATCGCACTCGGAGTCGCAAATACACATGGTTCAAGTTCCGATACCTTTGTGCCTCTCCAGTACTAACAAATTCTAAGTGCGATACATTTGTGTTGCTTATTGCATTAACAGGTTTCAGAGATAGCCACTCGGCAGCTGTTATCGCTCGATTCTCATGTCTATCCGCAAATAAGTCCAGCTCCGACGGCAAGACAGGAATAACATTCTTAGTGTAGCTCGTTTCTCCTCCCTCCGGTCTGCCTCTCTTCGACATTTTTTTTTTTAATGTCCAAAGATGTCAGGCGCGAAGCTAATCTCTTGACGTCGATGACGACGACTGCTCTTTCTTCCTCTTGCTTCAGAGTCCTTCCGTCCTTGTCGCCTTTTTGCGCTATACTGAGGGCCGACTACTTTGCCACTTGCTCTTATACCTTTTTTCTTTCCAGACCCGCTCATAAGTGGAGCACCGCCAATTTTCGGATGTCTCCTTTGCGGCAAGGCTGATCCAGCATCAGTTCTCTTCTTCTTCTTCTTCCCACTACCAGTCATGGCAGCGTTGACAGCTTTTTGAGCAGCTCGCTTGCTTCCATCACGTAAGTATTTCTTGACAATATCGGACGCCTTGGACTGTTGTTGGTGTTCTCGAGCTGTCGCTAATTCACCCAACATTTTAGAACCACTTTGTAGTACTTCTGTACCAGCTGCCTTTAAGCCTCTAGTCAGGAATGGTTTCATGTATGAAAATGCGCCTCGAAACCAATCAGAGACAACACCACGTCCGACTTGTTGTCTGACGAGGATTGATTTATATGGAGTTCCATATAAACTTGAATAGTCATCGGCTGATGGATAAGCCCCTCTTCCGACCATTCTCGCTGCTATTTACCTCTTCTGTTCAACGGTCTGCTCAGGACTAAACGATTTCTTTCCTTGCTAGGGCTTCTTATATCAGAAAGGAATCAAATATGTACTACTACAACAACAAGGGTACTACCCAGTTCCATCTCATCCTAAACCGATCTCAAATCGTGTTTGCCTTCAGCTTTATATAAAATGCGCAAAACAAACCACTCCTGCGACTCACATAAAACCGTCTTGACAACAGGTAGTTGACCTTCGACGCTGATGCTGCTGTTGTGGCGGCGGCGGCTTCGCCGCCGCCGCCGCCGCCGCCGCCTGATGAGGCTGCGTGGCGGCTGCGTTGCGGCTGCGTGGCGGCTGCGTGGCGGCTGCGTGGCGGGGGTGCAGCCCTTCATTCAAACTTGATCTGCTGCTGCTGCTGTTGTCTGAGGTAATTTTTGTTGTTAAAGACTAATTGGAAAATCTTTTAAAGAGTAGTACACAAACAGTAGAAATGTGACTGGGCTGAAACGGATAATTATTATAAAACTTGTCCTTTAGACTCACAGTTATACTTCTGATTTCTCGTTTTCCGAGTGGAATGTATGATAATGTTTCAAACTGGTGATATGATTTGAGGTAGGGCGGAGGCAAGACCGCTGCCACCTTTGACATGTAACTTCCAACAATCTGATTTTCAATCAAGTCCAAGTACAAAAATATAGGCGATTCTAATTCGCCGGTTGTAGTATTTGCTTTTGAACTGCTAGATGTTGGCTTAGACACTGGAGCAAAGATGATTTGTTTCACTGCCACACCCCATTCTTCTGCATGTCCGAATTGAAGAGGCTCAGGCAAGATGACAGTAAACTCGCTCAACGAATTGCCCGTAAACACATTCAGGGAACTGTCTGATGTTAAAATGACCTGAAAATGATCAGTCATTGTTTTGCTTCTTTCTCTTCTTTTCTGTTGCTGTATGCTTCCAGGTTTTCAACAGGTTCCCACGTTGAAGCCGACTCTGGGAAGCCGAGCCAAGAGACTAGCGCAAACTTTCGACCACCCTTCTTTTTATACCTCAGAATACGTCTGATTTTGAAACGAGTGTCTTGGTCGATGATTACAGGAGAAAGCTCCGGCTCGTACCATTTTCCTTTTATAATTTTTCCGGCACTGTCTTTTAAGGTGTACATATAAAGATTGTTTGGTCTCTTCAACACTCTATCGACGATTTCAAAATACTCTTCTGTAAAGGTTTGCTCTGTACGTTTTGAAAACGGACTTGGGCGGACTTTAGAGACCCTCACTGTTTGACCAATGTTGTAACGCGGTCGTCGAACGGGTTGCGCTTTTGCTGCCACTGTAAGGTAGCGCTGCGACCAGAGTCTGTAGAAATCCTTTTTGCTCTTAACGCTTCTAGGAGCCATTTTTGTAGTAGTGTGGACAGTAGAGTTGTAGGAATCCAAAAGTTTAGGTAGAACATTTATGTACCGTTCAGTTTGATAGTGGTACAAATAACGATTTATTAGCGATCGCAGTGTTCTATTGAAACGTTCAACTACGCTTGCTTTATGCAGAGACACTAGCGCAAAATATGATTCTATTTTTTCCTTGCGCAAAAGCTTTGCAAAATCACCTTTGAATTCCGAACCTTGATCGGACGATATAACCTCTATTTTAGTTGGTTTCATATCCTTTATTATCTCCTTCATGGCATGTGCAGCCGTTTCGCTATATTTATTTCTCATAGGCTTTGCAAAGCCTCTTTTGGTAAACACATCGATAGCTGTAAGTAAATATTTTACAGAGTCATTGGCGTGTGATAATTTTGACATGTCCAAAAGATCGACCTGAATCAAGTGACCTGGTCTAAATAGGTTGACATAACTATGTGTTGGAAAGCGCCTCCTTGCATTTCGAAACGAGGTATAAACAGGCTGTCGCAGGAGCCAGTCGGTAGCAAAAGATTTTTCAAGCTTTTGTTTCGTTTTTAATGCTTTTTTTGGTCTTTCCTTGGATTGAAAAAGTTCTTTCAACAAAGTGTCTTTAGAACGAAATAGCGCAGATGAAGGAGGTGAAGAGTAAAGTTTTGCAAGCCTATCGTTTAGTGACTCTAGTGATGACATGTTTTTTTTTTCTTGTCTCTGCAGAGTTGCTGGTAGCTGACTGTGTGGCGTCTGCTGCTGCTGCTGCTGCTGATGCTGCGGCTGTTGCTGCTACCACTACCGACTCAACTTTGGGAATGAATGTGAGGAATTAGGTAAGCACACAAAAATATATATATATATATATATATATATATATATATAATGATTTTTTTTTTTTATTTCAAATTCCATATTCCTTTAAAGTTACATTTGCCAGTCCCAGTTTGTTTCCTTAGTTTACGAGGAGTAACACCATCAACATGAGTTTCTAATTTTTCATCAAGAAATGCTTCAGCGTCGTCACTGTCATAATCAGCCATGACATTCCTTGGAATTTTCCTCTTAGAGTCCGGAGTGCCAACAAATTTGCGTTTACGCCGACTTCTTAAAATGCGTCTGGGTTCGGGCTCGGTCTCTTCAGTTTCCTGTTCTGTTTGAGTTGCCTTGTGTCGACCGCGTAATTTGCGTGGGGATGTGAACGGTTGACTTTCTTTATTTGCTTTTTGACGTTTTGGTTCTATTTTGACAGCTTTTCTGGAGACGTCCGCGGCAGCAGGATGCTGGAACACCAAACTTCGACGTTTCCAATGAGGGGTCGTCGTGGAGTCAAAGCTGCCAGAGGCGATGATGTGTTCTTCTGGTGCCGCTGCTGCTGCTGCTGCTGCTGGCTTATGGAGATAGCTCTCGCCACTCCGAAATTTATTCTTGTCATCGCCATCGGAATGAACGTAGGACAGGTATTTCTCAAGTAGCCGTTGGTACATAAACCATTTTTCCTCATCAGAAAGGTCTTTTCGATGCAGCGTTTTGATCATATCTTTGTACACGGAATGAAAATCAACCTCCTGCGGGGTGAGGTGCACTTGTCTTAAACGCCTGTACTGAGGCTCGGTAAATAAATACAATTTTTCCATTCTGAACTTTAGTTCTTGTTATTGCTACCACCGCTAAACTTTTGTATGAGCGCAGGAATGGCACTCCCTAATAGACTAGTTATGATTGGAATCAACCATCCCCCGGTTTGCGGTCGTTTTAAAATGGCCCTTTTCTTGTGTGTGCTAACTTGAGGACTGGCAAAGGCGCGGATTGTATCTTTATAAGGTCTCAGTTTTTTTATACAATAAGGCGAAAGCTTAACGTCGGGGTTCTGTAGAGCATTTAAAACACAATTACTGAGCACAGAGAGCAAAGTGCTGCCGCAGTTACTGAGAATAGATTTTCGGACCTTCGGACACGAATTACTCAAAACCATCAAGTGAGGTAACTTCTGACGCAAAACTTTGCTCATTATAATATCTCCGCGGACAATACACTATACTGCATTCGTCAGAATCAAAAATATGACTCCTGTAACGACACCAGTTTGGTGTGCAAGGGTGCAGATCGAGGATGAAGGGGGCCCTCGTTGTTGTCGTTATATGATTGTGATACGCTTCTAAAAGCGCTCTCCGCTCACCCGGCTCTGCTATCTGCGTGGCCAGGTGTCCAAACTGAGCGTTTGTCCTCGGGGAAGGGCAAAAAACAATATATTGACTATTGAGCGTAAGGATCCGAGCGTTTTTTTCTTTTGGGAAGAGAACTTGTGAGGTTAGAACGACTGTTATATCAGAATGGTGAATGGAGTTGACAAAGAGGTTAACAATATCACTGTTGTTAAAAACTTGAGAGTACAAATCGTCAAAACAAATTATAGCTGGTTTAGAAAAAGCGAGGGAGGTAAGGTCTGAGGGGATTCCAGAAACTAGAGTTAATTTTTTACGTACATCAATAGGTATATTTTTCAATGCATCTTTTTCACCATAACAATACAATATGGTTTTAAACGTAGTACAAGGAGAATATAACGACCTTAAATTACGCAAATACGAGTACAACCAATGGCTTTTGCCCGCTTGACTTTGACCTACAGGAGGAACATACAATATTTGTTAAAGAGAGAATAGAGTACATACAGATAGATCATCACAATTACCAACCAGCACAATAGATGGCGGCCGGGTGCTTAAGACGCAGAGTCATTGCCAACTGAGCCTCTATCCTCTGCTTCCAGGCCTTTTATAGCTACGTGGCCAAATGGGAGGGAGCGATACAGACTGTCTAGCCAATACCTTTTATTTTCGAAGCTAGTCAGTGCAATTTTGGTACAAGACAGAGTATACAGACGTTGTCTCTTGCGACCTATCCTTTTAAAGCCGACAGTTTTTGGATCACCCTGCAGCAGACAGTTTTTGTAATCATCGAAAGAAAACCTTTTTTGACTAGTTTTTGGGACACCTTTACTACGGATAATCAAAGGAGTATTTTTAATTTTACAACAATAACTTTTTGGTTTTAGACAGACAACCTCTTCCAAAATGCGACCGCCAAGCTCGTCTGTGAAACACCCTGGACGCTTTTTGCGGTCCAGAGAGTAATGAGGACTTGACGGGTCGTAATTACTGGTGTCCAATATATCACCAAATTTTGGGATGAGATCCGTGCTGTAAAAGTCATCAGTCTCTTTTTCCACTTTTGCAATGATACTGTCGGTGTCACTAAAAATTAAAGAAACAGAGTCCTCATATTCCTTCTTTAGGTTTTCATACCAAAATTTCAAAATTCTATTTTTACTATATGAGAGAATGAGGATTCCAATGAAAATTGGAGACTTGACAGTGACTGTGATACGTTTCATTTCAACAACAGCCGCATCTTCGTCAAAGGGGCTTGCTCGGATAAACCTAGTGGAATTAACAAGCTTGGACAATGCTTTCTTATTGTAGACTAGACGCATGTCTAATTCATTCAAACAGTCTCTCAATGTAAAACCAAAAACTGAATTTCCAGCTAATTTCATCAGATCACTTTCCAGTTTCGTTGTTGCTTGGGCGCGCAGGCGGAGACATAGGTCCAAGTAAGGGGTTAGAATTGGGGCCTGAGAAAATGACATGACTCTGGTAACTGAAAGGATCTTGACTCCCAAGCGTGCTATAAATTGGAGTGTTGCCAGAGGAAGCACGTAGTTGGATCTGTCATGAAGATCCGCTACCAATTTACTTGTTTTCTGATTAGGATCCACACCCAATAATGTTGCCAATATTTGAGAACGAGGACTCAACTCTTCTGCTAACACTGGGCGCTTGATTGGACAGGGCGGAAAATCAGCAAAATACGAATGCAGGTGTTCGGGAAATGAAAAGGAAGCCTCTACTAGGTATCCTGTGTTTCCGCTGCAATCTACCGAAAGAGGGTCAAATGAGGAGAGATTAGTTAACCATTTAAAATTGCCCGTGGGATACTTCTCTCCCGCCATCGTGGTGGCGTACAATGAGACTGCGTCTAGGTACAAAAGCCAGCTTGTCTTTTGTGATGAATCATAATCAGAACAAAATCGGTTGTTAGCCTTTTCGTTTTGACTCACCACTGTTGTAAATCCGCCATACATAGCACGCTGCCAAAACAAATGCATGTCACTGTCAGTCAAAAGTTCAATTTTCATACCTGTCATTTTCAAACAACAGGACCATGAAAATGAAGGGAAACTAATGAAATGCATTACATCAAGGCCAAATCTGGCAAACAATGTCTCCCGAAACGCAACCAAAATGTCAGCCAAAAGAAGGACATCTGTCCTTACATACAAAGAAACAAGATCTTTGAGAGTTTTTAGATCAAAAGTGTCCCAAATTTTTTGTGCCTTTTCATAGTCGGCAGGCGAACATTCTTCCTCCGTCAGATCGTTAAAGTAAGCCTCTCGAGGAGGAAGGCTGCGTTCCTGCAACACACTCTCATTTTTGAAATAAGTGTAAGGAAATAACATTTTCTCTGTGACCAAGTTAAATTTTTCTTGGTCTGGAAAGAAGGTCGCAGTGAGTTTAAAGTCTCCAGGTTGTAGAGTGGATGCAAGACTTGCCAGAGAAGCGGACAGAAGGTTGAAACTATCTATAAATCGAACACGGTTCCAGGTAATAGAAGTAAATTTTTCAGAATTCTTTGCTATGACATGAATATTGTTATCATCTGGAGCGACAATTTTTAGCGCTCTGACGATTTCTGCAAAATCGTAATTTGAACCATTATGAAAGGCGACAACCATGTCGCGGGAGAGAGTGAGTTGCAGGTTGCAGGGAGAACACAACATTCCCAAATATTGACCTGTTGTATGGGAATGGTGGGCCACTCGTTCCTCGATAGGTACATAGTTAGCACATAAAGAACACTGTGCTGCAGGGTCAGCAAAATCAATCTGCTGGTCATGTGACAGTGGCATTATTTTTTTGTGAGTTTCAGTCTCTAGCTGATCATGGAGATCCTTAATTTGCCTCAGAAAGTTCACTGCACAGTCCTTACCATGTAGCACTTTCAGAGGGCGCCAAGGATTCCCATTCTCATCTATTACAAGAAAGGAGAGTGCCATCGGAAGGTGCCGGGAGGTTGATCCATCTGCTAGGGGCTTGATAAGCATTTCAAAATCAGCAATGCACAGGTATGGTCTCTTTAAAGTAAATTTGTGTTGTTTAAAAAATAAGAAGTTGTCTCCCGCAGCAGGGAAGCGCAGTTTTTGACATTTCATTGTGAGACAATATGGTTCGTGGTCAGTCAGCAAATACTCGAATGAAAATTGATGAAAACAATTTCGACACACAAATTTACGACCATGCTTTTTGCTCCTGCACATGGACAGCAACCGATCCAGTTTGCGAATGAATACATAGTGACCAGAGTCAGATTCTTCTTCTTGTTTTACAAAGAGCAAGTCAATGCGCCGTCTGTTGGGCTCACACAGAACAGGGCTTGTACGGAGAGGAAACAGCTCCCCCATGTCATACCCGATCACCGTGATTGCCAGAGCATTTTGCTTTTCTACTCTTGCTATCTGACTAAATGTTACTGGATAATTTACACCCGAAAAATCTACTTGGTCAACCATTTCTAATAATATTTTGGGGTTTTTAATGCAACGTGAAATATTAACATTATCAACATTCAAGGCCAAGAGAATTGCATAGAGGAAGCACATTTCATCATTATTTCTCAAATTAATGCAAGCCTTTTTCTTTTGAATAAATGCTGGAAGCGGGCTGTAGCTCGCCGCAGAAAGCGGGCGATAACCAACAGTCCTAATAACAAAGCTGAGCACCATATCAACAGTGAAGTTTGATCCGTTCTCGTTGAAATTTGACACATTTTCCGAAATATTCATTATACTTTGTTGATAGAGATCACGAATTTCCTCTATATTATGAACAATTTTTGTTTGACTAGAAAAGTGGGGGTCGGTCGTTACTACCTCTCCAGTTGCTAAGGTAATTTTGCTCATTCTCAAATTTAGAACTAGATTGAACTTTAAACCCCGATGAGCCAAGTAATCGTTTCTAATGAGGCTACAAGCTCTATCTGTTTCTGTAATCATAACCACTATTGGATCGGCATGAGAATTAACATTTAGAGTGTGCGTTCTTAGAAGAGCGCGGAAGTGTGAGGTAGTCACCCAAGGTATTGACGATGTGAATGATGTTGCTTCTGCTTCTGCTGCTGGCGGCGCTGGCGGTGCTTCATCTGCTGTCTCCTCTTCGGCTCGTCGTGGTCCAGCGGGGGAGGCCATTGGTCATCCGGCTGCGTTGAAAGGCCAAGAAGATTTATGGAGAAAATTCCTCCATGTCGAAAACGAACCCTTCCCCGACTTTACGTATCACTTTTATTGTGGGCGGGCGGCCCGCCTCAATCTCATCAACAAGGTACGCAAGATCGTCCGGACTCAGCCCCGCGTACCTCTCCGGAAAAATCAGCCGGCTCAGTTCGCCCTTAAACATAATGTCGGAATAGAGGCGCTCGCCGAAGCGCGTAACTGTTTTCCCGATGCTTAAAGACACGAAATTCATTCCCACCCTCAAATCTTTGGCTTTTACGAAGGGCACCACGTTGCCCAGCTGGTTAAAATGTTGGGCCATCTGGGGAAGGAGAGTGAAAAAACAAATAATAGTTTTAAAAAGTCGATGTAGACACTTCCCCTAGCTTGCAGCTACACACTCCCACACATGTGGAACAGAAGCGTTTGAAAAGAGACGAGACGGTACACCCACCTTTATTTCCAAATACCGTTGAGCAGGACGTTGAGCAGCACCACAATACGGTCAGGAGCTTGGGAGGTGAGCTGGCTAGGCACAGAGCACGCAGGGAAGGCTTGAGGCGTTGGAGCAGCGGAGCAGCAGAGCAGCGGAGCAGCAGAGCAGCGGAGCAGCCGAGCAGCGAAGCAGCCGAGCAGCGAAGCAGTGGAGCAGTGATGCAGGTACGATGCACTGACCAGAGTGACTCTCCCGAGTGCAGCGTGCTGCGTTTTAAAGGGTCCCCGTGCCCCCATGCCCCCGTTTCTGTGCTGCAGGAGCCGGGCCTCAGACGATATGCATTTGCGTACACGGATGCACACACACACACACACACACATGTGGATGCACCGAGGGAGAGTTGGCGACGGGATTACTTTTGTGGGCCATCGGTAAAGGACGAGGTGGGGCGGGGAAGAATCGTTGTCCTCGCTGCAAGACCTGGACCTCGTGCAACAAAGTTGGCCTCGCGACGACGTCTTAGCCGCCGCCGCCGCTGCCGTCGCTGCACCGCGATGCGAAAAAACTGGTTTGATCGCGCTGCATGGCAATGACGCAGCGCGCGCGCGAGAGAGAAAAGGAGGTTGGCCCGGACACAGTCCTCTCCCTGTTGGTTTGGATAGGCGGACACAGAACTCTCCTACCGTTTGCGAGGCGGACACAGACCTCTCCCTGTTGATTTGGTTAGGCGGACACAGTCCTCCCTTAGCCCTGGCGAGGTGGACTCAGTCCTCTCCCTGTTCATTTAGATAGGCGGACACAGAACTCTCCCCCCATGTTTGCGAGGTGGACACAGAAGTCTCCATGCTGATTCAGATAGGATTACTTTTGTGGGCCATCAGTAAAGGACAAGGTGGGGCGGGGAAGAATCGTTATCCTCGCTGCAAGACCTGGACCTCGTGCAACAAAGTTGGCATCGCGACGACGCATTAGCCGCCGCCGCCGTCGCTGCACCGCAATGCGAAAAAACTGGTTTGATCGCGCTGCATGGCAATGACACAGCGCGCGCGCGAGAGAGAGAAACAGGTTGGCCCGGACACAGTCCTCTCCCTGTTGGTTTGGATAGGCGGACACAGAACTCTCCTACCGTTTGCGAGGCGGACTCAGTACTCTCCCTGTTCATTTAGATAGGCGGACACAGAACTCTCCCCCTGTTTGCGAGGTGGACACAGAAGTCTCCATGTTAATTCAGATAGGGGACACAGAACTCTCCCCTCTGTTTGCGAGGTGGACACAGAAGTCTCCATGTTGATTCAGATAGGCGGACACAGAACTCTCCCCTCTGTTTGCGAGGCGGACACAGAAATCCCCGCGACCTTTGACCTTGGACGTCACCAAACAGAAATCCCCTTTCGCCCTCTACTAATTTGAGTGCAAGAAATTCTGATATTATGAGTGGAAAGACTTACGGCACATTCCTTTATTCTGGAGATGTTGTAAGGAAGGGTCAGAGTGATCGGCTTTCAGCTTTGCCAGAGAAAGATATTCTTCTTCTTTCATTTCCCGAACTGACTACAGATATTTACTCGCTTTGCTCGATGGGGCTCCGCCCCCAGACCCCGTGCAGGGCTTCGCCCTGCTGTTTCTCCCTTTAATACCATGTTTGGTAGGTTTTATAATTTCAAGCAGCTCAGTGGTAGGGCAAGGAACGAAAAAAAAACTGTTGTGCCCACCGTCACCTGCAGCAGCACGTGAATTCGATTTTGGCATTGTCTCCGCGTTCCTGGACCTTAACGAGATCTATTCTGTCGAAGAAGTACGCATCTCTCACCAGTTGGTCCCGTTCCAGTTCGAGCCCAAGACGGGCCTATTTTGCGCACCGGCACCTGCAACAACCCCGGCGGTCGACTAGGTTTCTGGGATTGTTTTAGCAGGGTCGGTTCTTATGTTCAAGTTTGAAATACTGCACCCCGTTCTAGCTACTGTCCAAGAAGGCCATGGTTTGCCCACTGGCACCCGCAGCAGCACTTCGGGTCGATTTTGACACTATAACACTATGGTCATTGGATTGTTTTAGCAGGGCTCCGTTCTTATGTTAAGGTTGGAATTCCGCACATTTTAGCAGTTTGCCCTCCCGTTGCACTTCCCACTTAAAAAGGCCCTGATTGACCTACCGGCACCTGCAGCAGCACATAGGGTTGTGTCCAGCATTTTTACTGGGTTCGTAGTGTTATTCAAGGTGGGGTTGGTTCCTATGACCAAGTTTGAAAAAGTGAACTCTCAGGCAGTTTTCCGTCCCGTTCCACTTCCTGTCCATGAAGGCCCTGTTTTGCTCACCGGCACCTGCAGCAGCACCTGAGGTCGGTTTTGGCAGTTTTCCTGGGGCTTTAGAGTCATTTGAGAGGGGGTCCATTCTCGGTAAACAGTTTGTATTTCGCACCGTCGAGGAGTTTGGCCTCCTGTTCCAGTTCTCCAAGAAGGCCCTGTTTTGCTCACCGGCACCTGCAGCAGCACCTGAGGTCGTTTTTGGTAGTTTTCGTGGGGCGTTGGTGTCATTTGAAAGGAGATCCATTCTCGGGAAAAAGTTCGTATCTCACACCGTCTAGGAGTTCGGCCTCCTGTTCCTGTCCAAGAAGGTCCTGTTATGCTCACCGGCGCCTGCAGCAGCACCTGAGGTCGTTTTGGGCACTTTTCCTGGGGCTGTAGAGTCATTTGAGAGGGGGTCCATTCTCGGGAAACAGTTTGTATCTCGCACAGTCTAGGAGTTTGGCCTCCTGTTCCAGTTCCTGTCCAAGAAGGCCCTGTTTTGCCCACCGGCACCTGCAGCAGCACCTGGGGTCGTTTTTGGTTGTTTTTCTAGGCCATTGGTGTCATTTGAGAGGAGATCCATTCCCGGGAAAAAGTTCGTATCTCGCACCGTCTAGGAGTTTGGCCTCCTGTTCCAGTTCCTGTCCAAGAAGGTCCTGTTATGCTCACCGGCGCCTGCAGCAGCACCTGAGGTCGTTTTGGGCACTTTTCCTAGGGCTGTGAAGTCATTTGAAAGGGGGGCTATGCTCGGGAAACAGTTTGTATCTCGCACTGTCTAGGAGTTTGGCCTCCTGTTCCAGTTCCTGTCCAAGAAGGCCCTGTTTTGCCCACCGGCACCTGCAGCAGCACCTTGGGTCGTTTCCAGCATTCTCACTTGGTTTCCTGGGTCATTTGAGGTAAGGTTCGTTCCGATGTTCAAGTTTGAAATACCGCGCCCTCAGGCAGTTTTCCGTCTTGTTCCAGTTCCTGTCCAAGAAGGCCCTGTTTTGCCCACTGGCACCTGCAGCAGCACTTGGGGTCGTTTTTGGCAATTTTCCGGGGGCTTTGAGGTCATTTAAGAGGGGGTCCATTCTCATAAAAAACATTGTATCTGGCACCGTTCTACCCAAACATTTACATGAGTCAGTCATCGGGATGGCGTTATAGAGGGGTTTGATTTGATGTTACTACTGTGACAACTTTCGTAAGGCATGGAAGATCTTGGCATAAAGATGTTGTGGTATCAGTTCAAGACTCTGAAGAGCCTCTATTTGGTATAATTGTCAAGATGTATCTCCTTAATGGTGACTTGGTTTTCCTGTACAAAAACTTGAAAACTCATTTCATAGAGAAGTTCAATGCATATCAAATTGTAAGAAGAGAGAACACTCAAGGGTGCATAAAATTTTCAAACATTACGGTCCAATTTCCTATTTTGCAAATTACCTTCTACCTTGGTCCAAACAAGACTAAATCATACCTTGTCTTAGGAAGTTCAGGGGATCTTGTGGCTTAGTAAGAAAATGAAATTTCTGTGAGGTGAGTGTTTTGGATTGTGGTAGGTAGTGCTGAAAAAAGCTAACTACTATTTCTTATTTTCCCCTTTTTCCCACTCTAGATGTGTTGTTTTAATTTGTATAACTGAAGTTAACAAGGCTGTGGAGGTGGTAATATAATAATAATGAGAACAGCAGTTTCCATTTTTACAACAAGATGTTCAGACTGCGAGACGCCCTTCTCTTGACTGTTACGTATATTTTTAAAGCCTTTGATTTACTGCTGTAGATGATGACCGCGGATGTTATCATACTACGGATTTTGTTTCTTTATTCACTTTCACTTCTGGAATCTTTTTTGCCGTCTTTGTTTTTACAAGATCATTCACACAAAAGTAAGTTGGTATTTTCTATATTTTTGATTTATTACAGAATGGCTTGAAAAATTTGTGTTAATTGTATTTTTGATATTTTTACAGTTATCAAAAACAAGAAAGTAATTTTGATCATCGCTTTTCAAAAGAAAAGTTACATAACATTTCATTTTTTTTATAAATTAATCTTTATCAAGTGGGTTCTATTATCTCTGAGATTGTGATTAAGTAAGTAGCTACGTTGGTTCAGAATAAAATTATTTCCTACATTCTTGGGCAACTCTGAATTTCCTAAAAAACTCATCCATTTTAGGAAATCTAAGCACCTGTTTTGCCTTTTCTTCAGTTTTGCCGTGCAGAATTGCTTCAAAGGTCTCCAGGTGCTGCATGTATGGATTTGGGTAGTCAAGATGGAAGACCCAGTACCCTGACATCAAGAGAGCTATGGATTCAAAAGCTGATGGATTTGGCATAGTTGTGAGCACCCTCCCATCAAAAATCAATGTTGAACTCAGCATTTTTTCATCACTTGTTTCAATTACAACAGCTGGAGCTTGTCCACGAGGAGTGTCATTTAATGGTGATACAGACCTGACTGCATCCTGTAAATGGACTTGATTTTAAATCGCATTTTCTTTCTCTTTTCCTTCCATTAAAAAAGAAAAGATCTTAATGTATCCTAATGTGGAAACTGTTTCCTTACAGAGATTTGGGATTACTTACATCAAGAAACTGGATTGAAGGATAGTGCTCTCCACCAGAACCAGCAAAAAAGTTTTCAAGTCTTTGAAAAAGTGCGACTTTTCACAACTCATCCTGGTCCTCATCGGGGCATTCCAAAATGCACGAGAGGGAGGAAATGCTATCATCAAAATTTTTTTGAATGGTCCGCAATGGCAGGGGTACTCTACAGCTGTACTCATAAATTAGCTGAAACGACCAAAATGTCCATGTAAGTCAGCAGAATATTTCATACAGTCTAAGCATCAAGCCTTTGTCTTTGCTTACCAAATCTGACTCCTTCAAGTATGGGTACTTCTCAAGGACCTGTTCTACTGTGTGTGTCTTGATAAACACTATCCTTGTAGTGGATACGCTACACAACTTAACACTGTTTTTGTTTACAACAGGTCTCTGGAGTATGGCATCAGCTTCATCAGCTTCGTTGGTCTCCTGTTCTCTCTCAGCTTCTTGTGTTTGATTCTGAGCTGTTCCAAGTCTAAAGGACAGGAAATGTATTCAAAAAGGTAACAAGACCACTTAAAATTATTGATTAGGATGATTTGAACTTCAGGTATTGTGGTTTACGCACTGAGGAAGGAGAGTTGCTGCTTCCATTTGTTGCTTAGATTTTCTTATATTTGCTCGCTTGGCCCTCTTCTTGCTGTAGTAGCGAGAAGCTCTGAGGTCTGAGGACCTCCGTGACGATAGCCAACCCACTTGCGCCGAATCACACGAAAATCACGTCACACACGTGTTTTAATTTGTTCCGCGTTGTTCCACATTTGTTCCAATTTGTTCCTTAAATCCGAACTGATTAGAGAGGTTGCAAACTAAGACCCTGGGTTGGCCATCAGCACATTTTTGATATCCTATGAATTCACACAGAAATCACGTCACACATGTGTTTCAGCTTGTTCCGCATTGTTCCACATTTGTTCCTTAAATCCGGACGGATGAGAAAGCCTCGAAAATACGACCCTGGGTTGGTCATCAACACATTTTTGATATCCTATGAATTCACGCATAAATGACGTCATACATGTGTTTTAACTTGTTGCGCTTTGTTCCACATTTGTTCCTAAAATCCGGACGGATGAGAGAGGTTGGAACATAAGACTCTGGGCTGGCCATCAACACAGTTTTCATATTGTATTGAATTCACACAATAATGACGTCACACACGTGTTGTCACTTATTCCGCATTGTTCCACATTTCCAGGTCTGAAAATCCAGTGAGCATGAACCGGATCCGCTTACATGTTACTGGATCCGGTAAGTTTCACAGCGGATCCACTTACACACCGGATCCGCTTTTGCTTTACCGGATCCGGAACGGAGCTTATCGGATCCAGTTCGGAGCGGATCCACTGCAGAGCTGATCCACTTCCCCCATAGTGGATCCAGTTAGCTCTTCACCGGATCTGCGTTTGTTACAATTTGTTCCTAAAATCCTGACGGATGAGAAAAGTTGAAAAATAAGACGCTGGGCCTTGGCTGGCTATCAGCACATTTTTGATATCCTACAAGGTAGGCGTACGCCAGACCGCGTCGTGGCGTAACAGGCTTCGCTAACCGCGAACCACCGTTCCGCCCCTCCACGCCTGGCGTACACCTACCTTGGCCTGCCGGCGGCTATCACCGGGCGAGTGGGACCCTGCGGGGCTAATCAGTCTGCACGGCGCCCTGGGGGCGCCGGCCTTAGGGCGCGGGGTTCGCTGCGCTTCCAACCTAACCGCTGGACGTACCTACTCCCACCGTATTTGGGGATTCTCGGCCGTATTTAATTGCGCTCAAATCTAACCTATCCTACCCTACTCTAACCTAATCCACTCTAACCTAACCCAGACTAACCTACTCATTGAAGACTTCTCTTCACCATTCAATGCTGCTCTAACCCAACCTACCCGGGCCTAACCAGTTTCCGTCCAAGGAAGCCGTGCTTTGACCACTGGCACCTGCAGCAGCACCTATGGGGTCTTCTTCGGCATTGTAATTGAGGTCTTCAGTAAATGTTTAATGTTTAGCGGGGTCGGTTCCTATCGTTAAGTTTAAATTACTACCTCCTTAGCAGTTTTCCTATTCGTTCCAGCACCAGCAGCAGCACCTTGGGTTGATTTCGGCATTTTGACTGGGGTCTTGGGGTGATATTTGAAGGGGTCGATCGCCGTGTTCAAGTTTGAAACACGGATTTAGAAGTTTGCCTCCCGTTCCAGTTCCTGCACAAGAAGGTCCAGTTTTGCCAACCGGCTCCTGCAGCAGCACCTGAGGTCCTTTTCGGCATTGTAATTGAAATCCTGAGTGTATTTTAAGCAGGGTCGGTTCCGCTCTTTAAGTTTAAAAAACTGCTTTTGTAGCAGTTTTTCTCTTTGTTCTTGCTCCTGCCCAAGAAGGCCTTGTTTTGACCACTAGCACCTGCAGCAGCACCTGGGGTCCATTTCGCCATCTTGACTAGGGTCGTGGGGTGATTTTAGGAGGAGTTGGTCGCAATGTTCAAGCTAGGAACACGGCTCGATTTAGAAGTTTGCCCTCCCGTTCCAGTTCCTGCACAAGAAGGCCCAGTTTTGCCAACCCGCACCTGCAGCAGCACATGGGTTCCTTTTCGGCATTGTAATTGAAGTCCTGAGTGTATTTTAAGCGGGGTCGGATCCGATCTTTAAGCTCAAAATACAGCTTGTTTAGCAGTTTTTCTATTTGTTCCTGCTCCTGCCCAAGAAGGCCTTGTTTTGACCACTAGCACCTGCAGCAGCACCTGGGGTCGATTTCGCCATCTTGACTTGAGTCTTTGGGTGATTTTAGTAGGGGTCCGTCGCCATGTTCAAGTTTAAAAATCGGCACGATTTAGAAGTTAGCCCTCCTGTTCCAGTTCTTGCACAAGAAGGCCCTGGTTTGTCAACCGGCACCTGCAGCAGCATCTGAGGTAGGATGCCCCCGAGGTGAGGTTGACTCCGGTATGATGCAAGGAGATTGTGGTCCAAATTTGAGCCCTCTACGATGAACCGTTCTCGAGAAATCGCGCGGACAGACACGCACGCACACAGACAGACAGACAAACAGACAAAACATTTTTGGGCCAGTAGGGTAAGGGCTTCGCTATCGCTCAGCCAATGAATTCACACAAAAATCACGTTACACATGTGTTGTAACTTGTTCCGCATTTGATCCAAAAATCCGGACGGATTAGAAAGCCACGAAAATAAGACCCTGGGTTAGCCATCGACACGTATTTGATATTACTGTTTTACGTTTCTTCCAAATTGTTCTGCCCCCTTTTCGAATGTGCTAAGTCAGAACAATTCTGTGGCATTTTGAAAAAGAGTCGTAACTGCTCAAACCTCATTTCTCACTAGAGGCTGCCAAAGGTAAATTACAAGAAAATGGGCTTAAAAATTGACCTATCAAGATGACATTTGGTGAACAAATGCAACATAACTTGCACAACCATGGTGCAAAATTTTAGTAATGTGGCATGCTGTTTAGTAAGGTAAATGGCAGTTACGACATATTTGAGACCAGGTATTTGTCGTAAGGGCACTTACGTCACAGGAAAACTGTCGCAATTAGACTTATGACAATCATTCTGTCGTAAGTAAGTTACGACATTTTTTTTAAAACATGGTATAAGCAGACGGTTAATATGAGGGGACTTCTGACATTGTGACGTAAGTCAAAAAACCTTACTTTTTAGGAACAAATAAAATCACTTACTATAGTCTGGTATACACTTATTATCCAGAAAAAAAAAATGGGAATGTGTTTTGGGTTGAACCTTGAAAATACCCCATTTGAAAAAAAGATTCCTCAGTTTCTTGGATAAGTGATATCTCCTGGATAAGGCTATACAAATACAGCTTTATGGGTACATTATGAAACCACCTCTGCAAAACGGATTTGGATAAGGTGCTTGTTTGGGTTATGTTTCGTTTACACTGATTTTCCACGGTGGTTTAGGTCTAGTTAAAGTCTAGCTGCGTCTTACCGTGTCCAAGGCGAACACAACGAACATCGTCGTTGATGTCGATATAGTGTCCCTGACAACGACATTAGCTTCCTTGTACCGCATGCTCAGCATTTCTGAACAGAGTTGTACTTCTGAGCTGTTCGCTCACGTTATTGTTGTTTACATGTCTTGTCGTCTGCTCCTTACCGCCCACCATGAATACAATCAGATCCACACATTACGTAGAGTGGCACGGACGCACGGGGTATTTACAACTGCCACTACTGCAGCCATTGACGCACGGGGTATCACCATTGGTACCGTGTAGCAGTACAGTGTCCTTTCCGGATAGTAAGTAGTGGTCAAGAGATTCTGAACTCACGATGTGAATTTTCAAAATGTTTGAGTTTTTATTAAATAAAACCTCAAGAATGCAACCAAGATTAATAAAAAATACATTGAAATGAATACATAAAAATTATTATTTTGGAGTCTCTTCATTGTCGACTGGTGCCGTCTGCCTCGCGAGCATAAACTCCTCGCTCGGTAGAGATAGATCCCAATAGCCTGAAAAAGAAAACGGAAATATTTAGACGGACGGCGGACGAAGATTCGTCTGCTGGCTGATCAGCCTTTGCATATCTTGAGCTTGAGCAGCGTAGTGGCAAGGATGACAAATTGTGCGCCAAATAAAAAAATCGTGCTGTGCGCGCAATTTTTCATGCTCCCACCACGCGGCTCCAGCCCAAGATCCGCTTCAGCAGACGTCACTTTGTCCGTCGTCCGCCAAGGCGAAACATTGCGTAATACCAGTAATACCGTTTGGAAGAGAAGAAAGAAACATCGGTAGGGACTAAACTGCCGTTTAGACAAGTACTAGGCAGTGTTTATTCTTGCTGACAGCTGTCACCCACCACGTACCAAGTCCCGTAAAGAGCAGGTGATCGAACGGACCGGTTGGAACTTTGTCGACTTTGTGCCGCATTATACACCATCGATGTCCGAGCCAGTCCCATCATTGTTCCTTGGGGTTCAGTGCTGTTCTGTGACATGTTCGCCCGTTCGGCCACGATGTACCCTGGATTTTCTCAACAGCCCAAAAGGTTTGTCTATGTATGTTGTAAATTTAACCCTTGCTGCTTCTTGCACTTGCTCTTTCATTTGCTTGTTTGTGTGCACAGGGCTTCTGTCTTGTCCCTGTTCATCAGTCATCTAATATACCAGGAGGATCATAGTGCTTCAATTTTACCTTATCATTACCAGAGAAACGATTCTGTTTTGCCTCATCAGACTCTGCATTCTGCCCTTTGCATCAAGACACCACAGTGATGAGTGGGATTGCTATTGCATTCCTGGATGTGAAATGAAAATTTAAAAAATATCAGGAAACTGTCCAGTTTTTCAATTTTGGTGATTGTGATTTGCAATATTAGTGTGAAAATAATGTCAATGAGAGATGAGTGGGCTGCCCACCATTCTCTCGCTGACTGGTGAGTAAAACTTCTACCATTTACTTTGTCAAGCTCAGATCTTTGTCTTGCATTATTTTGTTCCATCAAATTTTTTCAAGCTTTAACTGAAAGAAAGTTAAGGCGAATCATGGATACATGTTTTTGTGCTAAATTTGCCTAAACAGTTTCCATTTTTCACCCAAAGTGACGCCAAATGCACAGCATGCATGGCCTGTCTTAGTTCTTAATACGATCCTAATTGAGAAAGTTTGCAGTGTGCTTGAGTTATCATGAATGTCATGACTGAGTTTCATAGTATGATTATTTATTGACTAATCCTTGTTGGAAAAAATTTGGCAATAGTATTGTAATCATGTGTATTCTATGTTAATTTGATTCATGAGTGCTGTTCTACAGGATCTAAGGCATTCATAAAGAATGGCCATTCACTTCATGCATGATGTGATTTCTGAATTAACTGCAACCTAGGTCTATCAAGAATAATATTAGCTCAGAAATTTTGATGGTAGGTCTTTGGATTTTACTTAACTGTCCGGAAACACTTCTAAACCTAAATTATTTCACTATTGAGCCAATGTTCATTTTTATTATTCTCGCATTAAATTAGCATACCTTTTGAAATTCATGGACATAGATTCAGTGCTCCTCCTATTTTGATTTGTAAAATATGCTGAATTCCAACTATTCATCCAAAAAGAAAATACCTAAGGTTTTCAAACCACCAAATCTTCCACCACTTACCAACTGGTGACTTAGGCCGTTCATGGTTGTAGCGCACTCTCGACATCTTCTTGGCATCTTCTTCACTAATGCCGGCCACCTCACAGAACTGAAATCAAAAGAATTTTTTTAAAGCACTGGTCATAAGAAACTGTGATTTAATAGGAAATATGGAGGTTTGAAATTACTTCACGGAAAGAGGGTGTGAGGCGCCCTACCAGCAGCTTCCTTTTTTTCCCCCTGACTGGTCCCTTACACTCGCAAACTCTGTGGTTGCACCTGAAAAGGAAAAAATGGGATGGTTTACTTTACAAATCGAAGCACAAGTACCTTCAACTTGGGTGACTTGAGACAAATTCGGCCAATTGGAAACACGTACCAAAAGCTAGTCTGTGTCTCAAGCTGCCACGATTGACGGTAGCATCCTGTTTGCTTTTATTTTATTGCAATTTTATTGCAAATTGCAGATAAAGAAATACTTACTCATTGGGGCCAACAGCATTTGCCATGGATTCTGTGCCTGGCCTGGTGGAGGTATCTGCAAGCGCTCGGTTAGTTTTCTTGGCTACAATCCACCGCCTTGGTTTAAGGCTATCATCTGGAAATATATTTTTACTATTAAAATTTTGATGTGATTATACAGTAGGAGACTGGATTATACTCTTTTCATCATAGCACTCCACAAAATCCAAGCCTCTGAGTTTGAAGCTTTTATAGCCCTAGCTACCAACATGTCTTTGAAGTGATCACTCTTATGGTTTAAGTGCTGAAATAAGCTTGCTTCTTATGGAGAATACTGACCTTTCTTTTCCGCTGACATATTGGGATAAAGTCAAAGTCCAGTGTTTGGTTTCTTGACCTTCTGCTTCGCGCCAAAGTGATCTGTAAGAACGCAGTGCTGGAAACCTAGAAAGCCGAAAGTCTCTGGACGGTAGAGCGGTGAAGCATCAGTATGTTGCAAGACAGTTAGTGAAGCAAGCAGCATTAAACGTCAGCCTTCTTTTTAAATGCCTTGTCGACTGAAAACGATTCTTGGCGATTAAAACGTTTCGCGTATCGTTGAGCGTGCGGAGCAAAACACTTCATGTGGACAGGTGGCCAGCCTTGTGTGGCGGTGGCGGTGGTGGAGGCGCAGCAGTAGTAGCAAGGTCGGGGCAGGTCGGGGTCAACGCCCTCCACGGTCACAACAATACTGTCTGGGGCGGGAACAGGGAAAGCAGAAAGTATCCGTGTCTGGAAAACTAGGCTAGGATCCCCTAAGGGAACTGTCTTATAATGGTTGGCCCACTGACCCTTTTCATACTTTGCTTATGTTTGTTGTAATATTGAATCAGAAGAGCACAGCATTCTCCTCAAAACTCAATACACGTCTGTATTACATAATCATGTCATCTGTCTGTTTCAGGATCTCAAAAATGCCTGTCGCCTCTAAGCTTTTCTTTGCGAAGGCCGATGATGTGAGTGAAGAAAGCTCAGTGTGGGCCGAGAAGGGAGCTGCTGGTTCTGGTTCTCCCAAGCCCTCTGTTCCCTTTACTAACCACTCAGTGCCAGCTATGGAAAGTCGGAAGAGCACTCTTCGTGGTGAGTGTGTTTTTGTTGTTTGTAGTTTCCATTTATTTGCTGTATGTTCAATTATTTATTCTTTCCAGGTTCAAGATCTAAACCTTCTGCTGAAAAAGAGCTGTTTGTGGAAGATTCAGAAGTAGAGAAGATCAGAGGCTTGACGTCTAAAGAGAAAGAAAGCAAGAAGAAACAAGCAAAATGCAAGAAAATCTTAAGAAACAGCCACCAAGAAAATTGTGAAAGCCAGAGAGTTGAGAGCTCTTCCCATGCTTTCTATGAAGACTTCCCTACATGCAATGAAGAAGTGTATGTTAATGAAGATGCCGCAGAAATTATTCTTGCTAGAGTTGCAGATAACATGGATTCATAATTTCAAAAATGGTAGACAATTGTAAATTTTGTCATTGGTTATTGTATTCTTTCATATCTTATGGGCTTCTAACTAACTTTGCCCTGGGGGTCTGTTGTAAGAATTCAATATGTCTGAATTCTTTAAGTAGATGGGAAAAGAATAGTTGAAAATTCTGCAATCTCAATTTAAAATAAAGGATCTGGGGGAGGCCAAAACTTATGTGGGAATGAAAATTGAAAGAGACTGGGAAAACGGCACTCTCCTTCTTCACCAGGAAGAATATATTAATTCTGTTTTGTCAAAATTTAATATGCAAAGCTAGAAGAGTGTCAAAACTCCTATGGAACTCATATCTGTTTGTAAAATTCCCAACCAAAAAGTTTTATATTTTGTTATGTATTGTTCGAATTTATTCAATGTCTTATGAGCCTCTTAGTATCTTGCCTTGCATGTTTTCAATTGATATAATGAAGTTAACTTACTCAGTTAATGTGAAATGAAGTCCTTGTTGGATGTATGGAATGATTTAATGAAGTTAAATATTCAGTAGATGTGAAATGAATTCACCCTCTTTGCCAGTTTGAATTTCCACTCCTATTGCTCTAGTTTTCAAGTTTGTTGAAAGCAAGTTTCTTTTAATGCAGCTTGATGCTCCAGAAGCAAATGGCCCCAATATCTGACACAGGTCTATAAATATTTTTGTGGGTATAATAAATTTACTTGCACAAGATTCTATAATCATTTCTTTATACCTTTCTAATATTAAATATAAACTTTCATGGCCCTCAATTTTCCTTAGAAAAGCCAACTGAGAGAATGACAAAACAAAATCATGGTTTAAACTGAACAAAGAACAAATGTTTAAGAGAAGTACAAAGAAGCATCAGAGAATAGAAGACTGGGGAATCTTAAGGATTTACTAGGAGGGGGGAAAAAACATTCATTTGAAGGAATACAGGTTACACTTGCTCAGCACTTAAAGCTTTGCTTATTTCAAAAGTATCAAATGCTCCTGGATAACAGGACTAGGGAATCTTGAGGACTTACTCAGAGAAAAATAAAACAAAAACGGTAATTATTTACTATAGCGGCTTGTCCCGCTATAGTTACAAGTACCACAAAAACAAACTACCATTTGGAGAAAAAAAAAACAAGTTAAACTTGCACAGCACTTAAGAAAATAGGAACGTACACTAAGACCTCAAGTTTAATTAAGACGTGACCCATTTTTGCTGTAGTTTCAATTGTCTGAACACATTTCTTCTCTCAAGTAATCTTCAACATTCACTTCAAGTGGAAGATCTGGATCTTCATCAAGAACACAGCTATCACAATTTATCGATTTGTAAAAATCGTGTACATCAGGATCCAGCTGAGGAAGGAGGGTCAGCAGATCTTTCTTTTTCTCTTCACTGATCTTCAGCGGTTCAACATATTTGGGATGAAGAACAATGACAGGGAGAGGGATCTTGGAGTTCCTTCGCATATCCCAATGGAGGAAAGGTTCTTCTTCTTTCAGGGTATGCTTGTATTTTACAATCCCTAGAGGGCTCTTCTCAAAGCGGAACCACTGCACTGGGTGGAAGTAGAAGCGCTCTTTGTCCATGTTTTTCTCCCTTACAACGAGCGGTGCTCTTTTGCCAACCATGGCAGGGCCGTAACTTTTGACATCCGACTGGGACATCACACGAACTTTGAACTTCTTTCTGGCAGGGCCCACATCACGGACAAGATTATAATAATGGGTGGGATGGTGGAGAGCGACAGAAGTGTGTTTCTTCTTATGCTCAATCTGGTGGTGGGCCTGGTCACATTCTAGATGAGTGTGGCCTGGAATGAGGAATTTCTGATCTATGCACTGCAGGGTTTGGTGCACTTGAAGAACAGAAATAAACGCTGTGCACATGAAGCTGTTTTTATTCTGCCCACCACAGGTGTCAGAATAAATTACTAGATGCTTGATTTGAGGTGGCAGATACTCCTTTACGAACGTTGAAATACATGATGAAATCTCATCAGCTCCCCTTTTAGCAACAAGCTCATGCCACATGAAATTATGGGCTTCATTAACATTCGTGATGAATACAGTCAGATTATACACACTCAACTGCCTGAGATAAAAGACATTTCCAGATGTGAGCCAGGGGCAATAAAGGACCTGCTGCAAATCCATGACAATGACTGACATTGTTTTGTCGGACTTTGCTTTTGCCTTATCAGCTCTCTTACACTCGTATGCGAAGTCAGCCAACCTCATATGTTCAGTATATTCCTCTTCTAACTTCGCCCTTTCTGCACCAACTGCATTTTGGATTTGAATTTCAAAGGTGTTGCATTCAGTGCAAGTATCAATTTGAGGTGGTTTGAAAGCAAGAGGTGGAGAAATTTCATGAAATACTTTTTGAAATGTAGAGAGTGATATTTTTGGCAACTTCTTTTCCAGGTATTGGTCATACATTTTTTGCATTGTTAGCCCTTGTCCCAAATACCGCTTTTGGGTATCTCTTCTGCTGTAGTGGCTCACATAAGCAGGATAACTGTTGATATGATCTAAAATCTTGGATTTTACACTGTCAAGTAAGGCACGGTGTTTACTAGACTGCCGGCCCCTCATGTCAAGTTCACTTACACCTGTTGATGTCTGTTTAGCTAAAACAGTTCTCACAAAGCGATCATTCTCAGACAAAGTGGACAAAAAGCACTGTTTGCACACCTGGATGACACAGCCCTCAACTAGCAAAGTGTATTCAAGGGTGCATTTCCTCCTCTTCTGGCCAGTTCCAGCAGGCTTCTTCACATTTTTTTCTTTGACTCTTTTTGACATGTACTGCAATCTTCGATTGTAGGAGGCCTGACCCCAGTACTCACTGTGAATGGCCTGTCTTGACTCTTCTGAAATAGTCTTTGCATTGCACCACCTTGCCTTGCATGGTGGAAGTGGCTTCAGTGCGCGAGCTGGTACTTCCTTGTTCTTCAAAGTTTTATATGACTTGCCAGAGTTCCTGCGGGCAGACTGTTCCTTTCTGAAGACTGCCGTAGAAACTTTCGGTAATGCTTCTTCTTCTACCTCTATTTCTACATTGCTGTCTTCAGAGCTACTACCACAACTGGTATTTTCAGCAAGATTCCCCCAGGAATCTACAGAGTCATTCAAATCTGTAATATTAAATTCTTTATTATTTTTAAAATATTTTTTTTACAAATCAAATAAGAGATATTTTAAAATCTAAAAGGTTTAAACTAACCAGGCTCAGACTTCTCAGACTTGCTTGTGTTGGGAGAAATGATTCTCTTGCCAAAAATCCTCTTCCTTGATGTGGCTGTTTTTTTCTGTGAAGATTTGCCAAACTCAGACTCATCTGAAAATAAGACAACTGTTACCACACAAAAGTGTAAAAAGCAATGAGACTCTTAAGTGGGAATATGACAACACAGAATGTACAACTTACCATTAGGGGTGTAGTGTTGAGGAGTGAGGGGGCTGCGTGACCTATCCACCCTAGAGTCTGAAGAAATTCCTGCAATCAAGACAGGAAGAAAAATTATACTGAATGAAATTAAGTTCCCTTTTCTAATTCATGCTTCATATTAAATACTTTCTATTAAAAATCATACTATGGAAATAATCCTCACCTTTCTCTGAGTTGCGTTCACAGAGTGTCCCAGATATAAGGGAACCTCTACACGAGAGGCCATTAAATTCAGACAGAGATGTGTCCATAGAATTGCAGTGAAGAGTGCTGTATTGAGTTCTTGAATTTCTAGATCTGCTACTCCTGCTGCCAAATGTATTCTCTGCTAAAGGATTGTAATATTGCATGAGAGAATTCACAGCTTTCAAGAATAAAAGTAATTAAATATGATCAAAAGCTCACCATTTAAGTCTATGCCTTTGGGACTGGGTATGGGACTTCGAGATCTTTCTCTTGATTCCGAATAATTTTCTGTAAGTAACAGAGAGACAGAGAGAAATGTAGCTAGCTATATCACATCACACTTCTTACATCACACTTTTCTTTCACACTTTTTATTTAAAAAAAAACTTGAGCAGTTGGAATGAGGTCAACATAATTGTAAATCTCACCTTTTTCAGAGATGTCTCGAGAATTTAGTGAAGCTGATTTTACATGGCTACATTTACCTCTGAGACTCAAAACGGAATTTTCTGCAAGGAAAAGATTGTATTGTAATATTGTAGCAAAAACAAAATTTATAATCAACATTAATAACAAAAGAAAAAAATCTTAAAAAAAATGTCATAACTTACCAGTACAAGAGCCCTCATCCAGGCCCTCTTCGATGGTGTATGTGCCATTCTGAATTTGTTTGAGCTCTGTAAAAATAAATCATTTTAAATTTTGACCATTTCTATTGAAATAAATGTGAGTATGGAACCAACACCAGTACTAAAAGTATATTCACCTAGCTTGGAAGAATTTACTGTGGCCTCTGAAGCTCCAGAAATATTGAATGATGCTGAAAGACTTATTTCAGGATCATCAAAGGCTGAGTGAACTGCAAGGCAAGAAAAACAATGAAGAATAATCAGATTCTGAAACACCGGCATGAGAAATGGGTACAGCATCGATGAAATAAATAGCGATTAAAGCTGTATTAAAGGTAACTGTTCTGAGGCTGGTGCATCTATCAGATGGTGATCGCAAGAAACTAGAGACAGAATAACCGAATACAGTGACAATCAGCTGTCGCCACCACCCTAAATCACTCACCACTGGAAGGTGCATCGGAGAAAGTAGGATGGCTGGTGCTGGTAGTACCCTCCTTCTTGGGAGTTGAATTTGCATCCAAAAACCCGTGTTTCTGGACCCACTGTGCAGCTCTGGTGGGACCTGCCGAGCTTGGCAGGTACCGCAGTGGCCTAGGCTTTGCGAAGTCTACAACAAATGAAAAACAAACACTATGTATGCATCAAGGCAGAGGGTTGTTGCTATCTATAAGTATGAGTGAGAAAAAACAGGAGTGCTAAGGAATCCAATAAACTGAATTTCTTCCTAAAACTCTTCCAAGTATCCGGCTAGAAGGTACAATTACTGCCAACAGTGTATGAAATCGGAAGGCCTTGGCCTTGACTCTTGACTCCCTTTCATAAGGCTAGCATGAGTGTGACAAAGACAGAACATACTCAGGCAAGAGCCTTGCACTCGATTCCAAACACTGATTGTCCACTATCAAAACCCACATAGCAAAACTACGTGTCATAACTTACCAACAAACAAGCGGTCACACCGGGCGTTGTCGCTGGCCGAAAGGGACGGGGCAGTCGATGACGGCGGCGGCAAGGAATACGCTGCGGACGACGCGGAAGCTGCAGTAGCTACTGACAATGAGACCGAGGCAAACAAGGTACCTGAGAGAAACCGTGCTGGTAAGAGTACGAAACATTTAACATTTAACAACAAACTCACCAGGCTCCGTCTCCTTGGCTAATGCCGCCGCCACAAGTCTGCGGCTGCGATGGCTAATACTGCCATCAAGTTTTTTAAGCAGCATAGGCATCTCCACTGTTAACAGTTTAGCCGCTAGACCATACACAACACCCAGCCGCACAGCGGTCGTTGACCTTAGCCGATGAAAGAGGAGCAGCCAGAATAGCCAACGGTAATGTCAAAGGCGTTCCGCACCAACCAGCTCGTGAAATTTTTCGATAACCTATTTTCGGTTCGTTCGGCACTGTATTCCGAAAAAAAAACTCCACAAAAATCCAAGCGTCACGAGTTTATGTAGCGTGCATTCCGCGCTGTTCGTAATATTTCACATCTTGACATTCACGAGATATTCATCCGCAAAGGTCTCTCCAACTGCGTTTTGACATTCGCGGCCGCGGAAACTCTTCTGCTCACAAAAACAAAACATGCAGCAGAAAGCAGACGACACCTTTGTGTGTGATGTTACTTCACGTGAGTCGAAATGGATTTTGAAAAATCTAACTTTGTAATCCAAATCACGTGCGTAGGAAGGTTCCTGTTCGTCTGGCTCGACCACCGGTATTTTTGACCACTACGTGCAACTAATTAATATTTTTCGTGTATGGCTGTTTGGTATTGTCGGTGGCTGTTTGTAGAAAGCAGATAGGGTTATTTTCAAGTGTTTTTCGCATGACAAGGAAGTAGTGAGTGCATTCGCAAGGTTAGCAAGAGAGGAAGGGGCACTCCTACAGCAGTTGTGTATTTGGTAGTGGTAGATAGCAATTTGTACTTTGCCTGACAGGTAAAAATATTTGAGTTCAACTTATTGCCACCCACAATTTAATTTTGTAATCAAACACATTCCTGTGCTTTGTTTCTGGTGCCTTTGCTACGGAGTGAAGTGATCCTTGAAATGTCGCAAGTGACTTACGACATTTCTTTCAAACTAAAAATTAAAAAGTGTAAATATATTGTGAAAATTACTGGTCGGTCAATGAAAAATGATCCTTTACATTAGAAGCTGATTCATTAAGTTTAAGTAGTATCAATTTAAGGTATGGAACGGCATGAAATAGCAGTTCCGCCTTTTGGAACCAATTTTATGTGTCGTAAGTTTTACTTACGAAAAATATCAGGTGTCGTAATTGCAGATACGCCTCTCTTTCAAAATATTTTCTCCAAAATGAAGGTTACGCCAAATATGACACTTGAATATCTTTTAAACTAATTGAGATATCAAAAATCTGAAAAAAAATTCTTGTAGGTCTGTACCTGATCTCCATGAGTCCATCAAAATCTCATTTTGTGTCATAAGTCACTTACGACTCTTTTTCAAAATGCCACAGAATTCTGAGCACGGCCAAAGCGCACCCTGCTGAAAAAAGCGTGGTGTTCTCGTTGAGAACCGTTTCGACTAAATTCGGATAGCTGACGATTGTTCCATATTTGTTTCACCGAGTTTGCAGTGCTTTTAATACTCAATGAAGACCGACCCCCCCCCCCCCCCCCCCCCCGGTCTAACACGGCTAACCCTAATGACTATTACGTAGCAAAAGCGAAAGTGCAGGGGGACGGTGCGGGTGGAGGGGCTCGAACACAGGAGTGGAGCAAAACTAGCTCCAGAACAGAGCCGGGCATTATGAAAATAGCGCGACAAAGAGTCACTGGACATGACGGACAAGTAAGAGTTTGTGTGTGTGACAATTGACAGTACCGGTGCGGCTGCTGCTAATGCGAGAGGATAGAAGGAATAACTATAGCTTGGCTATTGCAGTCATGCATGCGCAGACGCCAATTTTGTGAAAGCAATGCGCCGCGCATGCGCTGTAGAGGTCATTGCACGTTTTTCTTCTCATCCTGTTGTTTTCGGTGACGACAGCAGGCGCAACAGAATAGCGTATTTTGGAGTTCGGAGAAGAGCCGAAACGGAAGTAAAAACTTATGAAGAATCACAAAAGCGGATCCAGTATGAGGGGTACCGCAGCGGAGAGTATCTCTGGCCGCGGCGTCGGCCACGCGCTGACGTCAAAAATTTGGAGGCTTAGCTCCCGCTGACGATATGTCACGACCACTTGCTAGGGTCACAGATCGCAGAGCACCAACCGCGCGCTGTGATTCTTCATAACTTCTAACTTCCGTTTTGGCTGTTCTATGGAATACGCTATCGTCGATAAGAGATGGGCGGATGACGCGAGGCGGCGAGACTCCTTGCCATGCGGCTCCTTTCACTACTACCTGTTTCCGCTCTGGAAGTAGTCTTGTTCTGCTTCCACCCTCGGGCCTCGTTGCAAATGCCCATTAAATACCCGTCAACGTGAGGCATGTCACGCGGGGCAGGGGGGCGTCAAAATGTGGCTCATTTTGGATCACGTGGTATGTGGACGGCCCCTTAACGTGCTCTATTTGAAAAACCTCTAATCCTAATCTACCCAGGAAATATGTCGCGAGATATGAGTGTTCTGCACTGGATTGCCCTGCCCTGCTTACGAATAATCTACATAACCTGAAACCGTGTTTACAAATACATTGTTTACAGGGTATTCCGCTGAACCCCAGAACGGAAGTAAGAAGGCAAGAAGTACAGAAGGATGGACGAGGGGGGACGTTTGGACGGAAACGGACACAGTCCCACCTCCCCCTCACCCATCCTTTAGTACTTCTTGCCTTCTTCCCATTTTCGTTCTGGGGTTCAGCGGAATACCCTATAGGGTATTTCCGTGGATCCTGACCCGGAAGGGCGAAGAACAAAAGTAAGCCCCAGACCGGAACCAGTTGGCGGGAGTGGGGGGCTCGGGCGGGCCTGGATTTCTGAAGCCACTCAAATACCTCATTTCCTACCACTGGAAAGTCTTCAGTTGCTGTGTACTGTCCTCCTGGTTCTCAGGCCACTCTACAGTGGGCTCTGGGAATCGCCCATTTTCGTCATTTTTTCCCCCCCCCCCCCAAGAAAAATAATCCCCTCAATAGATGACGTAATATGTGCACGTGCTCGGGATTCAAAAATACCGGTAAGATTCAATTTTACGGGAAGTTACGGAAAGATTGGCAAGTTACGGGGATTTATGGTTATAATGAGAAAGATTGATTTACAGCGGGTATTTGTTAAATTAGTATGTGTTTCTACGTTTTTCCATGTAACATCAGTCAATCCTGGCAATACTTGATGTGCTAGAACACTTAAGGCGTTTCATCACTTGAAATATGAGTTTGTGTCAGAATTACGGATTGTATATGGCTACGGTTGTCTTCCAGCGAGAAGTCAGATAATTGCTTCACATGCAAAAATAATCTTGAGGGATGCGTTTTAGAGTAGATTCGGCGTAGAGTAGATAGTGACGGTAAGGACAAAAAAAATTCACTTTTCACTACTTGACGCAGGAAGTACAGGCATTTTTTAGAGTTTTGCAAGTCTGAATATTACCGAAAAATACCACTTTTTCCGAGGAAGGGTAATACCGTAATAAGTTACCGTAAGTAACGGTAACGTACCGAATCTCACCGGTAATATTACCGGCCTTTAAATCCCCAGCACGTGCACGCCGCCTTGTCGTGCACAAAAAAATCCAAATTTTGAGGATAAACTCCTTTTTCAACGTATATTCGCTTACTGTGGCAACAATTTTCGTTGTATCGCAGTTTTGAGTAGTCAGAAAATATCTCATAGAGGTTAGGGTCGGCCGCGGCATGATAGCGGCTAAGGGCGATCTGAGGCGGGGAGCCGAAGGCCCCTGCAAACGCCACCGGCAGGCCAAGCACGCAAAGTCCCCTTGTCCACAACAAAAGTAGCGCATATAGTATGTTTCAACCTTAGAGTCGCACCAATAAACCTCTCATACCCTCATCAGTCTAATGAGACTAGGCTTCTCAGGAAGGCGCGCACATGAGCAGTGGCGTAGATTCGGGGACGGGGGGGGGGGGGGGGGGGGCACGGGGGGGGGGGGGCGCACGGGGGGCAGCGCCCCCCCCTCCCCCCTGGCGCCCCACCGGGACGCCGAAACGCGCCCCAGTGGGGCGCAATAGGCGCCCACGATGGGAGCGACAAAGGGGCGCGCGGTAACGTACCCTCATAGACAGACGCCCCGCATGGCAGTGAATCTGAAGGGGCGCAGTTTACGTCCTCCGGAAGCCGTACTAATTTTGTGATATTTGTTGTCACGATGCGCTTGTGAAGAAATGGTAAAATTTTAGGTTCCGAGCGGTTACAAAACTCATACCTTTTCGGTTGTTCCTATCGCAAATCCGGAGTGGACATATCGTAATAATGATTGTGAAATTGAAAATTGTGAAATTTTGAGTTATTAGATCTCTAGCTTCTCGCTTCCTTCGCTCCTGATTTTGACCATTTCTCTCACACTAGTGTAGTGGATTACTGGACGACTAGTCATCCAGCTCTCACCGGCTTAAGAAAAATGTCTACCGCCGAAAGTAGGCAACCCGTCGAATTCAGTGCGTGGTCAAATCGGGGGGGGGGGGGGGGGGGGGGAATTCCGCGCGGTCTGGACCAGTTGTAAAAATTATCTTTGAAACTTTTTTGTCTACGGTGCCCCCGATGTGAGGTTGACTCCGGTGTGATAAAAGAAGATTGTGGTCCCAATTTGAGCCCTCTCCGATGCACCGTTCTCGAGAAATCGCGCGGACAGACACGCACACACGCAGACAGACAAACAGACAAAACATATTTGGGCCAGTGGGGTAAGAGCTTCGCTTTCGCTCAGCCAACAAACTTATGTACCTGAAATATCACTTACATAATTTATTGTTTCTTATATTAAGGAAAAGTTTATCAGCTGTGATCGGCATATCACAACACTGTGATATGATTCCAATGATAGTTTAAAAGGGTATTTTTGTGGATCCTGGGCCGGAAGAGAGAAGAACAAAAGTAAGCCCCTGACCGGAAACAGGAGGCCGGAGTGGGGGCTAGGGCCGTGTCGGGCCCGGCGACGAGCCGAGCCAGCGCTGCCCGGTCGGCTCGTCGCCGGGCCCGAGCCGGCCTGAGCCCCCACTCCCGCCTACTGGTTCCGGTCTGGGGCTTACTTTTGTTCTTCTCTCTTCCGGCCCAGAATCCACGGAAATACCCTACTTACTAAGTTTCATTGTATTCCAATCATGGAAACAAGTTGCGTTAGAATGTATGATTTTGAGAATGTTTTGCCAAAAACAATTTTTTTTTTGAACGTGACTAAAAAGTTCCCACATCTTCACAAAAGTCTTTTAAAGTTTAAAAAAAATGGGTCTTTTGTTTTCATTTTTGCCATTCAAAGTGAGGTATAGGACCGAAAATTGTAGGTGACAGTGCCCCTAGGTTGACAGTATGTGCCCCAGCCCATACTGTCAAACGCAGAGGCCTCTATTCGATGCCTTTTCCAGAAAACTAGAGTTATAACCGATCTTTCTCCGACGGGTTTTTGTAGTTTAAGGTCCAGTGGATGTTATCAAACACTAACACACCTAACATTTCCTCAAAAAAGGTAGTCCAGGATGAAATCCCATAAAGTGACAGTATGTGCCCCATCCTCCCTTACCTGCTACTATTTCAAGCAATGTCTTAGATCCTTTGTGGTTTACTTTTTAGCCCGTCCCGACACGTTTCTTTAGAAACATCAGGAGCCGGGCTTATAGTCTGATGCCGACTGTTTGTTCGTTCGGGCGGACGTGTGTACGCCGACTTATCGTTCACAGAAAAACTTCAAATTTGGAGGATAAACTCCTTTCTCAACGTAGAACCACGTACGGTGGCAACAATTTTCGATTTATTTCGTATTTTTGATTAATACAAATATGCCTGTTTTTGTTTTTTTGAGGTTTGGGTTGGCCGCTGCGCGCACCCCATTACCATCGCGGCGCGCACAGGGACGGGGTCAGGTTAACGATTTTAATCGTACCAAATACATCTGCTTTTGAGCACTTCTAGGGAGACTTGAGGCGGAGAGCCGAAGGCCCCCGCAAACGCCGCCGGCAGGCCAAACCCCCTGTCGAACCGAGGTGAGGTGCCGGTGGGTGGAGCGCAGCGGAACTGGCACCGCGGTTGACGGAAGGGACGGGCTAGCTTGTTCTTGTGAGGTGATCCACTTCTAAACCTGGATGATGTGCCTCCCAGGTGGCGTCAAGGGTTCAACAGCGCCAGTGCGTCGAGGCCTGTTCCCGTCTCCATGCAGAGCCTTTTAAATCAGACCCCAGCACCACCGAAAGCTAAGACCAAGGATCAAAGGTACAGACTTGATCTCGCCAACGGGTGGAAGGCAAAATGCAATGAGAGTTCGGGTCCTAGAGGAGATTATCAGGAATTGGCTCTCCGGAAAGGAGGTGATCGTGTTGCCTCTGGATGCAGATGGCACTGTTGTGGTTGGTCTGTTTTTCTTTTACTTTCTTTGCTTTTCTTCCAAATTAAATTGTTAAAACGAAATTGCCTTATGAGATGTTAACACTAGAAAGACGGAAGGGGTCATTTTGACCCTTTTTCATTTTCAAACCAAATTTTTCATACTTTTTTTCAGAGCCTTGAACCCGACGATTTTTGACTTTTCCTAAAACGTCTAAAACTGCACTCCCTCAAAATTTCAGCCTCCTAGCTCAATTTTTGTGGTAGTTACAAAGCCTTTTACCTTCTTTGTCTGAAGGGGTCATTTTGACCCCAGCCACTAAACACGTTGTAATTTTTCACATAATGCACTCTAATTGCCCCTAAACACTGCGTACTCGTTTATTAATTCTGCGCAAGTCGAAGTGAATGGTTGGGGAAGGTGACGGAGACCACATAGACGCCTTATCGAGAAGGGAATACCTTCAGCGCGAGCGAAGCGACTGCGGTCGTCTGACAAGCCTGATATGCCCTGTTTTGACCACTGGCACCAGCAGTAACACCTGGGGTCCATTTTTGAAATGAAACTGGGGTCCTAGGATTATATTAGTAATGGTCGGTTCCTGTTGTAAGTTTGAAATACTGCACCTCTTAGCAGTTTGCCCTCCCGTTCCAGTTCCTGACCAAGAAGGCCCTCATTTTGACCACTGGCACCTGCAGTAGCACCTGGGGTCGATTTTGAAAATGTAAGTGGGATCCCAGGATAAAAGTAGCAGGGGTCGGTTCCTATGATCAAGTTTGAAATACTGCACTTTTAGAAGTTTGCCCTCCCGTTCCAGTCCCTGCCCAAGAGGGCCCTGCATTGCACACCGGCACCTGCAGCAGCACCTGGAGTCTTTTTGGCATTGTAGCTTGGTTCCTGTTTTTTTTTTTTGAGGGGGGGGGGGGGGGTTCATGCTTGTGAAAAAGTTTGCATCTCTCACGATCGAAAAGTTCACATTTCGCACCGAAGTCCCGTTCCAGTTCCTGGCCCAGAAGGTCCTGTTTTGACCACGGGCACCTGCAGCAGCTCCTGATACCTGATGTCGATGTTGACAGTTTATCTTGGGATTTGGGGTCATTTGCGGGGGGAGGGGGGTCTATTCTTATAGAAAAAATTCGTACCTCGCCTACCTAGACATTTACATATGATATACGCTGATACGAGTGATATACGCTGTGCTGGCTGCCTACCTACAGCACAGCTTCCCTAGGCAGGAAAATGTAAAGTTAGTACTCACTATCACCAATGCGAGTCAGAAGCACTTTGAAATAAAACGAGAACATAATTTATATGCCGTTTTCGGCGATGCGAAACACGTAGATCGACAAGGGGTCAAAATGACCCCTTCAGACAAAGAAGGTAACCGGGAGAGTCAGTCTTTCTAGTGTTAATTCTAATATAGAAGCTGAATCAAATATAACATTGATGGAACTGATAGTGTCAAGGGAATCGGTAGCCCAGAGCTAGTCCATTCACCTACACTCTCAAAAATGAATGCTTGATTCAAAGCGATTTTGATGCGAATCTTGTATGCTTGTGGGATTTCGTTGATTTAAGAATCATCTGCGTACACCAACCGTCTGTATGCTTGGAACTAGCATCTGATGCTTGAGGCACGTATTGTATTCTTGGGGCTAGCATATCGTATCCCTCAATCAAGCATAATGTGCTTCAATCAAGCATAATATGCGTGTGGGACTTTTTGCGTTGCAGGCATGAAATATGCTTGACTTCAAGCATTTTATACTTAAATCGTGCATTCATTTTTGAGAGTGTGCCGTGCCGTGCAGTGTTGTGTTTGCGGACAGGCAGAGCCGAGCCGGGCAGTAAATTCACATTCACATGATTGGCTTGTGAGAGAAATGCTATGATAGCGGGCAGCTTGGTATTGTTAAGTAATAAATTTATGAGAGAGAACACTCACTACTCAAATGGAAGCGTTTACCAAGGCTCGCAGACAAGCCTGGTCCAGCATTGTGGAGCGTGGCTGATAGATTTAAGCCCTTCGACTTTGATTTCTGCTTCTTCTAAGCACCTTTTTTTGTAAGACAAATGAAACAAATTAGAATACAGAACTTCTCTGGATACCTCCATTACACTCACACAAACCTACTGGCTTTGACTTTGAAACAGTTTTCACTGGTTTGTTCCTGGGGTCCTTAGCCTCCTCAGCCCTATTCGGGTCATCAAATGAGGTAAACGTCTGGATAGAAACAGGGTTTTCTAATTGGCTGCAGCTTCATCCAGCTCTGCCAATGTTTCTGGAAACACAGAACATAAACAAACAAAGCAATAGAATAACTACCTCCGGCTTCATACACAGTCAACCAAAGCTAGGCCTTGATGGTTCACACATGACGCAATGGCTTGCACGATTGAGTTTTGACAAGGTGATGATAATAATTATTTTCAGCATAATGAGGGTAGAGTATTAATAATGTCTGATGTGACACAAATGTTATCACAGAGGGCAGAGAACCTGCCCTATCCCAACCTACCCATCTCTAGCCTTTGCCACAGAGCTGGTAGTGCAAAACATAACCACATTTCAAAAAAGGGATCAAAAAAACCGTTATATTTTAGTTTGGCAATGCACATTTTGAAATATTTAAGTCTGTTGCACTAATACATGATTTACATGACGAATTGAAATATCAGTGAACGAACACAAAGGACATGTGGGCGCGTTGGCCACTCACCATTCACCATGAGAACAACCGCTCGGTGATAGCCGTCTTGTTCCCGCCCAGTCGCCGCTTCAAAGGACGGGATTTCAGCAACACGTTCCAAAATTAAGTGGGGTGAGTCATCCTCGTTCGGGCTCCATAACACGAGTTACTCGTATCGCTTGTCCCAGCCTTGCTTTCTCCAACTTTTGGGGAAGTATGCTGCACCCGTCAACAACATTAGCGCCCCACTTTCTCAGAGCCTGTCATTTCGTTCCCAGTGGACCTAGTGCGTTCAAATTTTGGGGAGGCATGTCTCAAGGGTCCTTCCCGAAGTCCCCGAAACCGCAACTTTGTTGATAAATTCTGAGGGGTTGAACCACCCCCTTTGTCGAAAATCGCCGTGAAGGGTGGTTTCTCCTGATAGGGGTAGGAAGGCGCGGAACCGATTTTGTAAGGTTCCAACCTTTAGGAAAAAGATGTCAGACTGAGAAGTCGATATCTCAACGACTTCAACCTCTGCGCGCGCGCGCGCGCACACACACACACACACACACACACACACACACAGGGGGGGGGGGGGGGAAAAAAAAAAAAAAAAAAAAAAAAAAAAAAAAAAAAAAATGCTACGGCGTGTACCCCTGCAAGCCATTTAGAAAAAAAAAAACACTGACCAGAAATGGTTTGATGCTGAGCGCAGGTAGCAGAAACATCAAAAAAATGCGACGCGCCATCGTTTCCAGGCTTTTTTGGAACTGAAAGGGCCTTTGAGTCTCACTTCTTAACAATGGCTTGTAGGGGTACATGCCGTAGCGTTTTAAGGGTTGAAGTCGTGGAGATATCGATTTCTCAGTCTGACATCTTTTTCTTAAAGGTTGAAACCTTACAAAATCGGCTTCCGCGTGTAGCGGTACAAGTTTTTGGTGTGAGCGAGGGAGGGGCCAGCCTCAGCTAGCTATGCGTAACTGTGAACATGGGGGCCCGCTCCCTGTATATTCCTTGTACCAGCTACGACAACTCAAAGTCTGTGTCTGCTACGTGGCCTGTGTTACTCAATATCTCATCATAGCACTCTGTTTGTTGGGGTAACGTTAAAGGAGCACGCGGGGGGTAGTTAATTACTGTATTATTATTCGATTTATTACAATTACAATTCTACTTCAAACCACACCTAGAAAAATTGGTTTTCAGACGGAGAGTAGTTTCAAGATAGCTCGCAACAAATAAATGACACTTCTATTATATTTTCTGTATTTCTAATATTTTCAGATATTTATTTTGTGTTATTTAGAAGGGTCAATGTTTGGGGAACACAGGATTTAAATGTTAAGTCGTAATTGATCCTGGGATTCACTTCTAATGTCAGTATTGTATCAATTGGAGAAGAAAATAATAAATTGCCATGTAATTAAACACAGAATGACAAAGAACACAAAATACAAGTATCATTATCCCTTAAAAAGGAATGTATCACATAAAGTATCACAGAATAAAAATCAAAATACTGTAGATCACAAATCAAAACTTAAGGCTAAACAGTGTACCTCTCCCGCAGATGGGTAAGGAATGAGTCCAGGCGCTCTTTGGGAGTTCCCCTGAAGTGTTGCCGGTACCTAAACTCAGCTATATGTTCTGCAAGCAATTGGCTTTTTAGAACATTACCGCGTCGGCAAAATTGCTTTAGGCGAGACCAGTAACCTTCGATACCTTTGATACAGGTACCATCAGCGGATTTAAACTCTTTGGAGTGGTTCACTGCTGTGTGGTGAGTGAAACCAAACCTGTCGAGTCCCCTGTAGGCAGCCCAGTGGTAAGGGGTGGGGGCGGGGGATTCGTCATGTTGGTTCCTGTACTCACCGCTAGATGGCGCCCGAACCATGTTGATGCGATCGTCATTTGTTGACTACTAGAGCTGTCCAAGGTGCACTTTGTAACCTTTGATATCGTGTTTTATGGTGAAATTTAAAAGTACTAGGATCGCCGGATTTCATAGCCTATCGTGTTCGCGACTAAAAAAGACGCCGAAATACCAAATTTGAAGCCGCTAGGCCAACGCAGTAAAATTCGACATACCAAAAAATAGACAAAATGTATACAGGGTGTTTCTCCTCGTGAGGTCATCCACTTCAGGGTGGATAGGGGACACCTAGAAAAGTGTTTTGGGCATAGGAACCCATGGGCGCAAATGTCACGTTACAGCGTTACACGAGTGTTACTTCTGTTCATTGTGCACCGGGATGGTAGGCAACCCATCGATCACGGTACGCCTTACCAACCCCTCCCACCCCACTGCCGCCTCTTTTCCCCGGCTGAAATGAATTTTCTCGGGAACGGTTTGCCACTTCAAATTGTTGTCAATTCATTTTTGACAAATGCTTTGACAAAACCAGAAAACAAGACAAGAAAAACTCCTCGTTACATCAAAACACCACATCTCGATCCGGCCTGCAAGGGGCACGTCGTCGAGTAACTTGGGTAAAACCTCATGCAAGAACAACAGGTACCCGTTGCCGCTCAGTCTCGGTACGGCCCCGCACCCAGAAAAATCGTTTCTCGGTTTGAGACAAGACCGGGAAGTTTGCGAGAACATTGCGATTGGATCAAGTGCGAGACTTCTTACAGTGGGTGCCATGGAAGCCCTCGTGTACGAAACTCTGGTTGAAAGTGAGGAAGATTTGTTGGCGCGGATCGTGATGGCCGGGGAATCCATCCGCCAAAACCCTGGTATGTTTGAGCGAGTGCGGATGCGGAAAGCGTGGGGACAGCGGGTCGCAAATTGCATTGCAGTTGGTGGAGGACACTTTGAACATTTGTAACCGTGTATGTTTTTCTGCTGAGACTGAATTTTGTTTTTCATGTGACGAAGAATTTTTTGCTCGTTTTGTTTTGTTTTTGTTATGACTTTGTGAAAAAATGAATTGACAGCAACTTGACAAACCGTCCCCGAGAAAATTCATTTCAGCCGGGGAAAAGAGGCGGCAGTGGGGTGGGAGGAGTTGGTAAGGCGTGCCGTGATCGATGGGTTGCCTACCATCCCGGCGCACAATGAACAGAAGTAACCCTCCGTGTAACGCTGTAACGTGACATTTGCGCCCATGGGTTCCTAAGCCCAAAACACTTTTCTAGGTGTCCCCTATCCACCCTGAAGTGGATGACCTCACGAGGAGAAACACCCTGTATTTGAACACCAATCAGACCAAAAGGAATGATTCTTTCGCGAACTAGTCAAATTTTTCTCATTTTAGTTGGAAATCATGATAGGACAGGTGAGGAGAAACCCGATACTGAACTCAAAATTTATACGTGCTACGAATTGCAAAGATAATTCATACAGGCAGCATCAAATATGTTATACCTGCTGAACTTTTAGCATTTAATATCAAAATGACTTTCAGTTTTGAAGTTCATGGTAAACATCAGAGATTGATATATTGGGAGCATATAGGTTAGAGAATGATTCACTTACAGCTGATTGCTGGTGTGTGCAAGAGAATGCAGCACATGAAAGGGGAGCAGAAGACGCAGTCGAGGTGCTTGGCATAGAGACACCAAGAGAGCTGCCATCAGTCTGCGTCACACACACTCTCTGATACTGCAAAATCAAGCGGTGGTTTAAACTCAATCAGTAATTTTAATTACACTCAAACCGGAACAAGATAGTGCCAAAACTGTGTAAGGTATGACAAATCGCAGTGGTAGTCCAACAACATGTCAACAAGACCTTTCTGAACAGACTGAGGTGATGTGGATCGTTCCCACACAGTACCAGCAGTCAAGCCCACATTCAAGACACTTTCCCCCCGTATCTTGGAGATAATCACCGTCACAAAACTAAATACGGGAATCCGAAATGGGATTGACGCTGGCGTGAGGGCGTTCCACCGCCTCGATTTGTCATATCGGACACAGTTTACGGCGTCATGATGTTCTTCTCTGGTTCCGGTTCGGATAATGTGGAATGCCGTATTGAACACAATGCATCCGTAAAATACGTCCGCGGTCAGAGGAGGGAATTTGTGGCGGGGGGGGGGGGGGGGGGGGGCTTTGAAAACGAACATAGGCGGACCAATTGGGGGGGGGGTGCACAACATGCTTTAACCTGCAGAAATATTTTATGGATGACCTCTAGTTGACGTCCCTGTTTGTGGCTACAACTTTGTGGGCCACAAACTCGGACCCCAGTTCAGCTTAAACTCATCCGACTCTACACCCCGCCGCTGCTTGTCCACAACCACTTACGGCCGTTCACAAACGTGGGGGACCGTCCACAAATGAGCACATGCAGCCACAACTCGTCCGCAACCACTTGGAACCATCCACAAAAGTCGGGGGCCGTCCACAAAGTACTACACCCAGCCACATCTCGTCAACAACCACTTAGGACCATCCACAAACGTTGGGGGCCGTCTACAAATGATCACATCCGGCCAAAATGGTCAACGACCACTGAGGCTATCCGCAAAGTTTCAGGGCCGTCCACAAAAATATCTGACCGTCCACAAAGTACCGCAACCAGCCACAAATCGTCTACGACCACTTGGGAACATCCACAAATGTTCGGGGTCGTCCACAAATGATCAGAACCAGCCACAAATGGCCTACGACGACCGATTTTCGACCATGGGGGTGGTTCAACCCCTTCAGAATTAATCAACAAAGTTGCGGTTTCGGGGACTTCGGGAAGGACCCTTGAGACATGCCTTCTCAAAATTTGAACGCACTAGGTCCACTGGGAACGAAATGACAGGCTCTGAAAAAGTGCGGCGCTAATTTTGTTGACGGGTGTAATATTGAGGGCTGTTTCGGGAACACATGACGGGGCCTCATCACCATGTTGTTCGGACGTGCTAGTATCTCAGCATTCAAGTTCTTGGATGTGGTCTCAACGCTTGATCACCAAATGCTGTCGCTCCTGAAGTGTCCAGGGAAGAAGTTTTAAACAGTGAACACAAGGATATGTGTACGTATTTCTTCCTCTGTGTCACAGGGCATGTGGTCATCTCTGAGGTCATCGAAGAGCAACCATTTACCATTTTCATACACTCAAGATCGGCAATGCCCCAACGCTCCTTTCTGAGCTGTAGGTTCTCCTTGAAACTCTATTGCTCCTCGCAGAAAATGGGTGTCCAGAGGTGTTGTCAGTTGTAATGGAACGTCTTTTAGTCGTAATCTGCATTCGACAATTTTGTTGACATTATTGACATTGCGTGCAGTCAACATTCAATGATGAGATGGCTTCTCTGGTCTTCGCGCTCAGTCAGGGTAAGTCCTGCTTTGTCATGCAACATGACATCTGGGTCTGTCACGGCCGCAGCCCCAGTCTCTGGCTACTCTGTATTTCCCGCGCCGGGCGCTGTGTCGCCATTGGCTGCGCGGAAGGAGTACCCTGACTGGCGCAGAGATAGCGCTGCTGTCTTCCGCGTCGCTGCTGTGCAACTTGAGCCAACACGAGCTCTGTTGTGGGTCGGGGGCTGGGCCGGTATTGAGTGGCACCTAGTCGCCTCTTGGGTTCCGAACACACAGTTAGTTAAGTCTATGAACTTGCTTAACTGTTTAATGTAGTTGCCTTCATGGAGGTGCCTCATTTTACGTGTCTCATTTCTATTTTTCAGCTCCAAATTTTAACATGCTTGCTGAAGGTGGCTTTCTTCTCATTTTTAGACATCTGCCTGGGACGACTCGTCTTCGAAGGTGCGAATGCTATTGCAAAATCAGAGCTACAATGGATCCTTATTTGACTTCAGGAAATTACAAGAACATCACTGGTCCATGATCACTCAGTTTGTAAGTTTTTTTATAATTCAATAAATATGACACCTCCTCAAATGTTTGTTGTTCTAACTTTTGAGATAAGGTTTTCAAGGCAACTCGTGACCTGATAAACTTCTCGTGAGTGCCCACATGGTACAAATCAGCAAGCAGACAATTTAAGATGACATTTTCCTCACTTCTTAGCCTTGAGGCAAATTTGAGTGTTTTGGCAGTCTCCATAGCTCAGCTTAACTTATCTTACTTAAGATAGTGCTATGCATCTGATAAGTCAGCCAGCTCTAATGAGAGAACTTGCTACATGCAAAGTTATCACTGGACTATCTGCTAGGTCGTGTTTCCCAATTTTGTTTATTTTTGATCCCTGATTCTGCAATCACAAAATAAGTTGAGTGATCCCACCAAAATTCATTCTCTAGGGTGGCCCCTTCATTGTTGTCTTGCTCTATAGAGCTTTCTTTTTCAGAATTGGTATTAACAACTTTTGTGTTCATTTACAGTTGCCTCAGGAGACATGTGTAGAAGTGTGATGCCATTGTCAGAGTGATGCCAGAGTGGAAGAGATGCTGCCTTACTGTGATGAAGGAACAAGGAAATCACTAGACTTTTCATTTCAAAAAGGTTTTTAATTTTCATTTTGTAGACTTTACAGTTTACATATACTTTTACCAAACCATTACCGTCATCTCATTTGCATTATATGGAAGTCCTAAGGATTGGCTGGAAAAGAACAAGACTAAATTATTTCCAGTAACCTTCTAATTTCAAGAACTTGTCAAAATAAAATTAGTTGCTTACAATTGAAAGGGTTAGAAGACACGCCTCGCCCTGGAAGTTCCCTTGGCACACGTCCACCTGGAACAGATATTCATTTTAATAATTCCATGCAACTTGAGATTCACAGTTCACTGTGTTTTGAACATATCTGAACGTCCTCGTTCAAAAAATATGTTTAAGATAGGTAAGATTGGTGCGACACTACTCGCCTTTCATAAATGAGGCTTTTTGCTCTTCCTGTTTTTCTTGCATCCCCTCCTCTATTTTCTTGTCTCCCTCCCGTGTTTTCTTCTTTTCAAATTTCTTCTTTTCTAACTCGAGTTTCTTCTTTTATTCTTCAATCTTTTTCTTCTCTGTCTCAATTTTCTTCTTCTCTTTTTCAATCCTTTTCCCCCATCCATTTTGTTTTCTCTTCCTCTATCTTCTACTCAGCTTCCAGTTTCTTCTTGTCTTCCGCCATTTTCTTCATCTCACTTTCAATTTTCTTTTCCTCTTCCTCCATTTTCTTCTTCTTATTTTATTCTTCTCTGCTGTTATCTTTCTGTATTTTCTCTTCTATGTTGTTGATTGTAACTTCTGCCTGTGTCCTGTCTACAGTACCTCCATTTTTCTCCTTTTCTACTCTTCTCGTTTTATGTCTTTTAATTTTCTTTTTCTCTTGTCTACGGGCTGACTTTTGGGGACCATATTTCTTCACATTTGACTCATTTAGCACATTGGAATTGTTGGAAATACTAGATTCAGCCACTTTCGCACAATTAGTTGTGCCAAATTTCATTTGAGCTGATAAAAGAAACAAAAGCAAGTGTTATAATCATTTCGTTTAACTAACAAAGTTATATATATCAGTTAATAAGAGATTGGAAACGTGCCTCTTTGTTGTGCCCTCTTCATTTTCTTCTCCTGTTTTTTTCCCTTGGGCCTTTGTAGGGCCATACTTGTAGCCTGTGGGACAACTGTACAGAGAGAAAGTATTTCGCGTGAATCGTGCAAGTTCTTTGTCGGTTTTTAAAAAATTTGTACCATCCTATTGTACATGTACATACCCATGGTCGAATCTGAGTCAATGCATGTCCGTTTTGGAAGATTTATAGCCTGTTCGCTAGAGCAAGCAGGACGCTTGAATGCGATGACGTCAGGACTTTGTCCAATTCCTTTCGGTGCAGTACCTGAGGAAAAGAAAGATTTGTCAAAGAAATTCATAGGGCTTAGCACTAAATCCCAAACCATCAGTTTTGTTCATGGTAGAATATGTAGTATAATATTTATTTTCCCTATTTACAGCTGCGAAAGCGTTACCGTTTACTTACCTTCGTCTTCATCATGATTTGGTGCGAAGCCCAATGGCCATAGCGAATCGGAACTGCCTCCAAAGGAGCGGAGTGCCTGGACTGATAGTGGAGAGCTTGGGTATGAAGCGGCCTCGATGTCCATGGGGTCCTCCTCGGCTTCCACCTCCGTGGCGTCAACTTCATCCTCCTCTTCCATTTCCAAGTCATCGTCCTGGAGCGAAAGAGGAGAACTGGAGTATGAAGTGGCCTGGACGTCCGAGGGGTCCTCCTCGGCTTCCTCCTCCCAGGCGTCTGCTTCCTCCTCCTCTTTCACTTCCAAGCCAGGCAGCTCCTCCACGCCAGGTATGATGTAAGCCCTGTAGACACAGCACATACCTCTTATTTCTTTAGGCACTACAGCGAGATCCGGACTGCATCGATGTATACACATCGATCCGTACTCGGGTCTTTCCATGTCCTCGCTGAAGTTGCCCAAAAAGGCTATGTGCTCCCTGATTGTGGGCATGCACTTCCCCAAAAAGGGGTGGAGCTGTGCGGGGTCTTGGTAAATCCTCTTGGCCTCCACAATGTCAACATCGACAAACACGTATTTTTCATTTACTGCCTTCTGCTTGAACCGAAATTGCCGGAGCCCCTGCTTGTTGGCCATGCCACAGACTTTGCAAATTTATCCCTCCAGTTGTCGGATCACAGCTGGAAAGAAAAAGAAAAAAGATATTCATAGGATTTATAGCAGTGTAACCTTATTTCTTGAAGGAGGGGGGGGGGAATTGAGCGCACTTGATTTGGCATGGCCTACCATAGAAGGTCCAAAATGTTGGCCGAGCATCTCTGATTATGATGTTGAGTTTTTTTATGCAGTGACTCTGCCCCGCTCGTTAAGAAAACATGTACCTCGTAGCTAACGCTGGTGTTTTCGATCCATTGTCTTTTAAAATAGGAGAGGTACCGAAGATAGGTGATTATAAGTGCTTGTCCTCCTCCTCCGCTGTGTCAGCAATGACCTCTCCGGCCCTTTTCCAAATCAATTCCCAGGCCATGGGGATGCGGTGAGCAGAACAGCGAGGGATACAAGCTGTCCACCGTAACTATTTGGCCACCTCGTCGTCATCTGCGTAGCTGGCCATGCGGTCTTTCAAGCCAAACCGTGCTTGATTCCTCGTCAGACACTGCAGGGAAAAATAGGTGAGTTCGCTAACAAGCAGGGCGAGTCCATTCTAATTTATTGCCTTGAAGGAGTTCGAGCGTGTTTGGAAAATTCGGTAGGCGAGCTCCCCTTCACCCCCTTGAGGGACCCCCAGAATTTCAGCCCCGTCCGATGAGCCGTTTAGGAGGACGGGCATAAGTGACTTTTAGGATTTCGGCGCTGATCTGGGTTGCAGGCCGGGGAGAAGATTGCTGCAGAGGACCTGGGCCTCGCGGCCGGATTCGTGCCAGAATTTCCACTCGTGATTTCTCAGCCTCTACGGTGCTGGCGGCGTCGCGGCTGGTCTCGCCGGGACCGTCAGAGTCCCGCCTACTACCGCCGTACCCGTTTTCAAGCGGCCGTGCCTATTTTCGTAGTTTAAATCACGAAAATATCGGGTCGTGTCGTCTACAGCCGGCGGCCCCTTCCCGCGCTTTCGCTCGTCGCCCATTGGCTGCGCGGCTCACGTGACCTCGCCTGTCGTTGCCAACATTGAGTTGAAATAGGTACACGTAATGACCCTATCAGGCACAAATACTCGTTTTTCTTGCCATGTGTATTGGATATGGGATGGTATGTATGGTGAAGAACGGGTAAAAATGAGTCATGATGTCGGGAAACTGTGTACCATAAAGTATTGCATTTACTGCAACAGCAACCGCAATATCAACTGCAGCGTAACTTCAGCTCGCTGTGGTGTGGCGGCCCTGGAGCTGGGGCTTTTGAATAAGGCGGAATAAGGCATTCGTCTTCTTGATTGCTCTTTTAAATCGAACCATTTTACACATTGTTCTTTCTGTTTTTATTTATATTATAATTAATTAATATTATTAGTCAAATGTTAACGACGAACCTGCTCCTCATCAGGCTGGAACATCGGGTCGTCCTCGTCTCCTTCAAGTCATTGATTTTCCTCATCAGTTTTTTGGGGGGGCCTGTTCACTGCCATTGTATCCTGGACATCACTGTTGTGGGCCTGGGCCTGTGGACGAGAAGCTAGCGTCAGAGCGTTGTCGAAGGTCATGGAATGAGTTCATAGAACATAAGACACTTAAAGTTACACGCGTACCGTTGGTACTGTGATGCTCCCCCCGAAAGCATCTTTAAAAAATGTTAACATTTCCTCCCGTTTTAAGTCAGGCCCTGACAATTTGTGTTTTTGCCTAACGTGACGGGAGAGATTTGCCCCTCCAACATGGCTGCATTTGGGGCAAAACCGCATCCTGTGCTTTCCCTTGTCCTTTGCCGCTAAGTTTTTTCGCCCTCGAGGGACGTAGTCCTTTTTGCCCTGGAATAAGAAGCAAAGTTTCGGCATTTTCCTGTTGCCAAAAACCTGTAACGCTTAAAAAAGACAACGTACACGGCAAAAACTAATCCTTTGAATCGAAGGACACTTTTCTCTATTAAAGGATTTCTGGACAAACTAAGGATTTTCCTTTGATAATGCTTTATTATAGGATTCCGCTGCTTAAAGAAGGAATCCGCAGATAAGCGAAGGATTTAAAGGCCGCCGCCGGTCCCAGCCAATCCTGACCGGATCCTGACGAGTCCTTAGAAGTCCCCGACCGGTCCTGATGGGTCCTAATGGGTCCTATGAGGTCCCCGACCAGTCTTGATGGGTCCTTTGAGGTCCCCGACTAGTCCTTATGTGTCCTGATGGGTCCTTTAAGGTCCCCGACCGGTCTTCATGGGTCCTGATCGGTCTTTTCAGGTCTCCAACTGGTCCTCATGGGTCCTCGTGGGTCCTTCAAGGTCCCCGACCGTTCCTGGTGGGTCCTTTTTGGTCCACGACTAGTCCTGATGGGTCCTGATCGGTCTTTGAGATCTTTGACGGGTCCTCATGGATCCTCGTGAGTCATTCGAGGTCCCCGAACGGTCCTTATGGGTCCTTCACCGGTCAGGGGCCTCAAAGGACCCATGAGTACAGGACCTCAAAGGACCCATCAGGACACATAAGGACTAGTCGGGGACCTCAAAGGACCCATTAGGACCGGTCGGGGACCTCAAAGAACCCACGAGGATCCATGAAGACCAGTCGAAGATCTCACATCAAAGGACACATCAGGACCCATAAGGACTGGTCGGTGACCTCAAAGGACCTATCAGGACCCATGAGGACCGGTCGGGGACCTCAAAGGACCCATCAGGACACATAAGGACTAGTCGGGGACCTCAAAGGACCGGCAAGGACCCATCAAGACTGGTCGGGGACCTCAAAGGACCCATTAGGACCCATCAGGACCGGTCGGGGACTTCTAAGGACTCGTCAGGATCCGGTCAGAATTGGCTGGGACCGGCGGCGGCCTTTAAATCCTTCGCTTATCTGCGGATTCCTTCTTTAAGCAGCGGAATCCTATAATAAAGCACTATCAAAGGAAAATCCTTAGTTTGTCCAGAAATCCTTTAATAGAGAAAAGTGTCCTTCGATTCAAAGGATTAGTTTTTGCCGTGTAGCATACCTTCTTTTTTGGTGGTTCATCATCGGAATACACATTTACATCACTACTGCTCCCTTCACCGGCCGTGTCTTCAACGGTATTCACCTTTTCGGGAGCAAAATTTACCGCCTCGCCGGGTGTAGGTGAAGGTGTAGGTTTAGGTGCAGGTGTAGTTGTAGGTGTAGGTGAAGGTGTAGGTGAAGTTGTAGGTGAAGTTGTAGGTGTAGGTTTAGGTGCAGGTGTAGTTGTAGGTGTAGGTGAAGGTGTAGGTGAAGGTGTAGGTGTAGGTTTAGGTGCAGGTGTAGTTGTAGGTGTAGGTGAAGGTGTAGGTGTAGGTGAAGTTGTAGGTGTAGGTTTAGGTGCAGGTGTAGGTGGTAGGTCAGCTTGCAGGTTTCCATCTTCTTCGGCTTGCTGCTCCTGCGCACAAAATGAGAGTGAAGCTTCAGGGGCGTTGGTCTGAAAATGTGTTTCGTGAAACAGGGTAACCACCATGTTGGGAAAGAAGGTCAAATTTTACACCCAGTTACCACATTATTCAAAACTCCACCTTACAGTAAATTTACGGTTGGGGTTAAATTAAGACATAGATGCAGCAGAATTTTCCTATCATAGGAGTAGATCGCTTCTCGAAATTGATGATGTTAAAACTAAAAAAATACTCACAATGACCTCTCTCAGAAGATTCTGTGTGATCGTTCCCTGTATGCCTGTCTTAGACCTCCTGTTTCACACGACCAAAAGTGGTAAATTATACAGTGCTCACAACGATAAGTCTGATTTGAAAAACAAGAAGCCATTGCACGTACCCCATGCAGGAACACTTGCTTGATCTCAACGCAATTTCTGCCCAATTTCTTTGGCCGAAGTTAACCGCTTCGCTGCAAGAAAAAGTCATGCTGTACCCTTGATGGTAGGCTGCATGGTCCAATATTATGAACTCCCCTGACTTCTGGGTGACCTGAAAATTAAATATGCATGCTCAGAAATTTCAGAAACAAACAATTGGTCAACGGCATGCAATGCACGCGTCGTCTACGAGCGCCGTAGGGAGAACAGTTAGAACTTACAGCCGTTGCTCTGTGTGATTTAAGGCATCGGTCCTTTAAACCAAAGTAGGCAAGTTTGTGGACCTGCACATTTGTGCACGAAGAATTTGTCATTATGTTTTCTCTGATGTGGTTGTCGAGAAAGTCCTTGGATGAACTTGACCAGATAAGCCTACAGAGAAGACAGAAATATGCAGGTCACAATGTCATTGGCAAATAAAATCGTGCGGGTTCAGCTGCAGTATACTAACCAGTCTTTCTTTCCAAACCATAGGAAGTTGATCGATCTCAGGTCAATGTCCTCGGTGTGGGCTGCAAACGGTGAGCCGTAGCCCCCGACATAAAGGTATGGCGTCGTGACCCCAGGGATAACGACACCTCTCTTCCGCATTGCGCCAGAGAAGTCGTCGTTTAGATTGGCCAAGTCCCCTGAAAGAATTTCGAAATATTAAAAACAATTTAGGTTACGACATAAGAACTTCAAAATTCTCCACTATCTACTGCAACATCGCATTACGTCCAGATCAGGTGTCTTCATGCTGTGCTGAATATCCACAGCATAGAGAGCATTACGGAAAGGAAGGCCCTTGTAAAATGCTTCCCTGGTATTATTTTTAGGGGGTTGATAACTGTTGAAGATGACAGGCATTAAAATTTTTGCAAGTCTCTCGAGCAACCTTTATTTACAGTATTTTAAAAATGAATCCAACAAACACAGGCCCAGCAATTACAACACACCTATGTGTATACATCGTATTACTTACTTCTGGAGCACTTCTTTGTTGAAAGAGCGCACTGTGTACGGCTGCTTTCTTGTCTCCGCGCACACCTGATATGATGACACCTTAGTGTCTGCATCTTTAAATGAAAACTCCTTCACAACAGGCAATTTTAAATCCAATAGGGACAGTAGGGAGTAGCTATTTTCTGCCTCTTTCATTAAGCAATCCGGCAGAGTGACCTGCAGATAATAACATGATGAGAATTAACAAGCATAATTAATTTTTCAGCACTCATAAAAACATGCGTTGCCAATTGTGTCAAAACCTGCCATCACACCACAAACAACTGAACTTCTGTTATTCACGCGCGTAGCTCGACTTGGCTCTTGGGGAATGGGGGGGGGGGGGGGGCTAACTACCAAACCAAAGTTATTAAATTTCGGCACATTGGGCAACTGACGTTCTCCTTAATAATAAGACATACAAACCTTTAAAAAACCATACTCTTTCAGAGTTGCCTCATGTGTGTGAATGAATTTGTTGAAATCCGTAAATTCCTCCCTGGGAGGTTTCAGCTCCCAAGGCTCCTGGAAATAAAATCAAGACTTTGTTTCACACAGAAAGTTTATACTCCCATTGACTCTACTTTCAGTGTAAGTGAAGTAAAAATCTGTAATATGCTGAATACTTGAAATTATGAGTCAATATATAACCTACCATTTCTTGTTGGGCTTTCCAACAGAGGCGAGTTGCAATAAAAACAGTATTGAGTTAATATTTGCATCGTAAATACCAACATGGACCAAGAAGAATTGCCTGCACAGTCTTTGCAGTGTTAACTACAGATGGCTTTGAAGTTCTAAACTCGTCTTTAATTTTGGAATAACTGGTAAAATACAAGCAGTAGCAAGTTGTGAATCAAAACCGTAAGGAGTGAGAACCAAATTTGAAATAAACTTTGATATTAATATCGTAACAGAAAGTGGCTAGAGACTGATGGTTTTTGTAGAAGTCACATTATCGTCGATACGACAATTTGTTGGTGTGAAATTTTTATGAATTTGACGCATTTCCCAGCTGGGAGAAGTCAAAGAAATCAAATATTGCTCTTATCGCATCGAGTGGGATCGATAGAAAACGAAAATAGACCAGCGGTCTGAGCAGATGACTGTGCCAAAACGTCCGTCTGCTTCACTTATACGCGTATGGTGTATACGTTACCCGGTCATGGTTAATGTTGCATTAGTCACCGGAAATACGACACGAAACCAATTGCCCGTAGCGTTTCGCGCACGTCGTGCCCATCTACCCATGGTCATCTGATACCATCGGCTTGGAATGCACTCGAAGTAAAAGTGCGCGGAACATGTAACTCGCACAGTCCATCTGTCCACCATCAATGCGCCACCATGAAGAGTGCCCCATCCGTACCATACGGAGCACGCGATTGAATGACGCACTCTCCATGTTAACGCATCATAGGCTAACGCCGAATCTGCAAAACTACAGTCCCATGATTACTTATCAACTCTACATTCCCAACAAACATGCAAACGTCCGCCGTAGGCAGTGACCTGTAAAATAAGACGGCTTAATACACTGACAAGCATTGTTGAACATTTTTTTGACATTCAAATTCTTCTACTATACAGGTACTTGTTGATCCTGCAAATAAATAAAGAACACATTACACAATTGCTGCAACAAACGCTACAGAGAAAAACGTATTACGTCTCCGGAACACGGGATTACTCTGGGACAACCAACCGGAGGCGACGTCCCCGTTGTGTTTTTACTTTACTTCGCGGTAGATGAAAAGACTGGAGGCCGTCTCCGGCTAGGAGGGGAAGGGGGGTGCTACTTTGGGTGGTTTTGGTTATTCACTATAATATAATTAACAGCCAAGAAAATAAATACACACGTTCACCCAGACAAGTTTTAAACGCACCCGATGCTGCTTAACTTTGGGACGCAGGGCTGCATAAGGGCCTTCGACATCCCGCTTGTGTTTTTACGATATTCGGCGGCAGATTAGCAGAGTGGAGTTCGTCTCCGGCTGGGAGGGGGGGGGTGCTATTTAGGGTGGGATTGGTAATTTATTAAAATATAATTAATCGCCGCAAAGACTACATTCATCGCGGTCACCCAACAAGTCTTAAACGCACCCAATCCCCAGTCGAAATATCTGGCTTGAAGAAGGCTTCAGCAAAGCTTCACGAGCGCTAGTGAGCATGGCTTGTGGAAGGCTTGGTGAAGCGCTTGGGGAGCGCTTCGCCAAGCCTTCTACAAGCCTTCTGCAAGCCGTGGTGCATGTACTCCAGTAGAAACGATTGGCTTTAAATGGGGTCCAAAAATGGGACCGGCGGGTATAGAACCAGTTCCTGGCCCTGCGGTCCTTGTAATCTAACCATTAGGCTACGAGACTCGCTTGGAAGCCATTGCGCACCGGAGGTGCCACTCTCTACTGCCGCCGGTGATCCAGGAAATATTGTAAGTCCCACAGGTACATATACCACTATGTGGTGGGGGTTGTAGGTCAGCGCCATCTTTTGATATGTTGATCCTTGCCCTCCAAAACGCCTTTTAGACCATACTTTTCTGTGCACACATTTTATACAAAAATATTGCCTGTACGGTGATGTAAATGCCTTCAAAAGCAAACGATCTCCAATATGGTGCCGGATGTCGATTCCCTGCGCTGTCGCTGCCGCATTGGTTGCCTACGTGATAAGCGGTTCAAGGGAAAGAAGTGTGGCAATGAAGTGTGGCCCTATTCTGTGGTAAGAAACATCGTGTGGTGAATTGATATATGATCTCCGCACATGCTAATCTGTCGGAGAAGCACAGACACACTGATAATTGTATGTCCGATTTTCTGAAGCGTTAAGAAACATGAAGGCTTGTAAGGCAGCCATTGACTGATGGCTTCATCTGGGGCCAAAGCCTTTGCACTTTGACTTCGTGCGTCCGCTCGGGGCTTCAAGCAGCTTCAAGCCTCCAGGAAGCACTCTGAAGGCGCCAAGCCTTGTACAAGCGCTCCTCAAGCCAGATATTTCGACTGGGGATGCTGCTTGACTTTTATGCGGAAAGCGACGCCAGTGCGGGGCACTCTCTCCCTAACAATCTTTTCGGCATTCTTCAACCACAAGCAATCCGAGCTCGGCGTTACGGTATTGAAGTTACTCTGCGCAGAAGAGACGCGTGCTTCCAGTTAAGTCCGCGTGTTAATATTCACGGTCACCCAAACTAGTGTAAAACGCACCCAGTGCTGCTTAACTTCGGCACGCAAAGATGCTAGGGCATTCGACGCCCCGCTTGTGTTCTTCGGCTACTTCGCGGTAGATTAATAGACTGCAGGCCGTCTCCGGCTAGGGCGAGTGCAATTAATAGCGGGATTAGTCATTTATTATAATATTATTAACAGCCAAGAAAAAAATACGTTCACCCAGAGAAGTTTTAAACGCACCCAATGCTGCTTAACTTTGGGACGCAGAGCTGCATAAGCGCCTTCGACATCCCGCTTGTGTTTTTATGATATTTGGAGGCAGATTAGCAGACTGGAGTTCGTCTCCGGCTGGGGGGGGGGGGGGGGGCTATTTAGGGAGGGATTGGTTATTTATTATAATATAATTAACAGCCAAGAAAATCAATACACACGTTCACCCAGATAAGTTTAAAACGCACCCAATGCTGCTTAACTTTGCAACATAGATCTATAATCTACGGATACCTACATATTTGTATATGTATGCTCAACTTACTCCTTCTTAGCTGTCAAACTTACCGGCTCATTTTATTGAGATTTGACATGGAGAGTCTTGGAGTGACTATCAAAAATGTATCGAAACCAAAATTTCCTATCTCAAAAAATTCGGAATGAGACCTCCGTAAGGATAGGTTAGGCATACATCAGATAGCCCAAAACGCCCCGCAGTAAAGCTCTCATGCAACGTTATGTGTCACCCATGTTATAACCATATCGGACAAACACCCTGCGATTTATCTCTATTTCCGGTTTGCAGGCCTAATTGTAAACAGCCGTATCTCCTAAACGGTGCGTCGGATCGCAAAACGGGCGAAATTTTTAGCTTTTAACCCGTCAATACATATACTGGCTTCAATTATCAACCATCAAAAGTTTTGTAGGATCACCCGTTGTACCGGTACCAGAACCCCCTGCACAATCGTAAGATAGGGCAACGAGGTATTTGCTACGGATGGTCCATTTCTTGAGAAGCCAAAGTCTAGTGTACTACGCCCCAACATGAACATTTTCCTGTCCCAGAAAATCGACGTGCGCGCAATCGAACAGATTTAAGGACTGCAGGCCGTCTCTAGTTGATATGGGTGGGGAATGTAGGGCGTTATTGGTTCCTTAGTATAATATAATTAATAACCAGTAAAAAAAAACGCGCATTCCCAAAACACAGGGATATCCTGACCACATTAATGATGCAAAACCCGCATCAAGGTGGATTTAGTTTCGTGAGTGCTGGCTGAGTGCTGGGTTGCTCGTCATTTGTTTTGGATACGTTCCACTAATCCTCGCTTCGCCAGCGTGTCAGCGCCCCTGGTGGAAGCTCTACTCCAGAATTCCCTATTGAACTCTTTGCAAAATCAAACAAGCCGCTGATACATTATCTGCATATTATTGTTTCTTTTGTGGCTGTAGGTGATGAGACGTGTATCATCTGCTTAAAACATGTCCAGACATGTCGTGGGTCGGGTCATGCAACATTAGCGGTGGATGGTGGTTACAGGGAGTCCGAGCAGGGAGTTCGGAACAGGACCTGGGCAGGGCGCGGGCCTCGGCGGGGGTTCCTGGGCTCACGCCCGGGCCTGACCCCGAGCCTGGGCTCTGCATCGTATGCGCCGCGAGGCTAGCTTTGCCGGACTAACGCGTAGCCTAGTGTGCGTCCACGAGGGACGTCGCCTACACTGTGGATTAGAGCACACGAATTAGTAGGACATTTCTTAAAGGGCCAATCTTAAACGTCTGAGCGTCCTGGCATGTAGCAGGTGTGGTCGTTATTTCAGTGTATTTAAAATCACTGTCATTCCGCGCCCAGTTTGTGGCCGCTTTCCGACCGCTCCAACTGGAATGTACTCGAAACAAATGACGAGCGACCCAGCACTCGGCTAGCACTCACGAAACTAAATCCACCTTCAACGATGCAATGCCCGCATCCACGATGCCAGAATAACTCAAGTTTGTTTCTACCTGTATCCTTGTAACCTTATCTATTAACAGGCGGTGAGTCATTTATTGACTCACATTCAATCACTTATGAACTGAAAGTGAGTTATTTATGAATTCACATCGTGTCAACTGTTAACTCACTAGGGCAGGGGACGGCGAACGTGGCGCTGCTGCGTCCATTATATATATAATGGATGTCGATTCCCTGCGCTGTCGCTGCCGCATTGGTTGCCTACGTGATAAGCGGTTCAAGGGAAAGAAGTGTGGCAATGAAGTGTGGCCCTATTCTGTGGTAAGAAACATCGTGTGGTGAATTGATATATGATCTCCGCACATGCTAATCTGTCGGAGAAGCACAGACACACTGATAATTGTAAGTCCGATTTTCTGAAGCGTTAAGAAACATGAAGGCTTGTAAGGCAGCCATTGACTGATAACTTCATCTGGTGCCAAAGCCTTTGCACTTTGACTTCGTGCGTCCGCTCGGGGCTTCAAGCAGCTTCAAGCCTCCAGGAAGCGCTCTGAAGGCGCCAAGCCTTGTACAAGCGCTCCTCAAGCCAGATATTTCGACTGGAGAGCATGCCCCAGAACGGAGGGCAAATGAACGGAACTTGCCAAACTGTGACACGTTCCGTACATTTGCCCCCCGTTCTGGGCCACGCTAGAATCCTCAAACCTGCTCCGTACCATTTAGTCTGCTAACTGTCCACTTCACTTCTGCTTCTAAAATGGTATACGGTTCCGTACCGTGCTCCGTGGCAAATCACGGACAGCCAATGTTACTCAATAACGGAAATTTCCGCAGTTTTTTATTACAGTGCACTGCACAGCGGACGGGGCTGACCTTCAAAAGTATAAAGCGGTACAAACCACCGTATAAGTCACCGACCCGGCGAGGCCCGGGTTGGCTGCGCGCGGAGCACAGAATCCGTTAAGTATCTAGGCTACATTGCCTACGCGCATAAGCGTCGGATGGGCTGCCCACCCAGCCGGCGTGTCCCACCGGGGGGGGGGGGGGGGGGGGGGGGGTACTATAGAGGAGTGTGCACACATAAGCGCGCGCAAATGGTGCACATACACATTGCACAATACAATTGTCAGTAAATAATGACAGCAAGCGCATGCCCCTTTTCTGGCGCGCCGACAACGACAGCAAGATAATGCTCAATTATATTACAAGTTTAAAATGTCCATGATGCAATATACACTGTAGATCAATCTCGAACCTGTCTCCCAAACATTATATAACCGCAGGCAAACGCGCTTGACTTTCAGTGTACACGCATTTTACACAGTGTAGAAAACCATTTTCAGCGAATAATCACAGCAAGTAGGTGCCCGTATCTGGCGCGCCTCGACGGCACGAATTTGCCCCCTTATTTAAAAAAGAAATTTGAAATTTTCGCCCGACCAGAATGTAACCACAGGCAATCGTGCTTAACTTTCAGTGTGCATGCGATGAACCGCTATGCGACGCCCTGTAAACAAGTAAGCGATTTTGTCTCAGACGTCCTGCCTTTTCGCGTCCTGGCGTCTCGTCACCGACATTCTAGTGCTCGTGCACAGTTCATCTAATGAGGTGAAATCTGAATTATTTCTCGCTCGCATAAGGAATTTCTGTGACAGGGCATGCCACAGTCGCGACGAGGTCACGGTCGTGACACGGAAGTTCGAAAACAAATTCCAAACCATTTCACGAATCTGAGTACAAAGTGTCCTCACTATGAGTACAAGGTGTCCTCACTCTGAGTATATACTGCAGTCAATACCTATGCGCGCCACACATGACGTGTCACGGACGTGACAGTGTGCGACCAAGTCCACCGCACACACACTCCCGCATACATAAACACACTCAAAACTTCATGCAACCGCGGACGATACGCCTCTTCCTCTTCCTAGGAGGCAGTGAACACACACACACACACACACACACACACACACACACACACACACACAAGGGCACGAGCACCTCCAGCCGATGCGCCCCTGCTGCAGAGGCCGTGGACAAACAAAAACACACATACACACACACCACGTATGTGGCTTTTCAAACGTTGCCAGAGACAAAAAAATACTATCCCACGGTGTGAGATACTGGAAGGCCCGGAGTTTCACGGGGGTTTGGTTAGAATAGACGTTAAGTTTATATTTTGTTCTTTTTGGTTTTGTTTGCCTTCTCGTATTTTTTAATTCATGGAATGAGGATTTTGCTTGAGCCTTGTTTCAGTTTTGGGGTGGTTTGGGGGTGGTTATATAAGTAGAGTTTATATTTTTTTCTGGTTTTGTTTGCTTTTTTTTCAATTCATGGAATGAGGATTTTGGTTGAGCCTTGTTTCAGTTTTGGAGTGGTTTGGGAGTGGTTATAGAAGTTAAGTTTATATTTTTTTCTGGTTTTGTTTGCTTTCTTTTTTTAAAATTCATGGAATCAGGATTTTGGTTGAGCCTTGTTTCAGTTTTGGGGTGGTTCGGGGTGGTTTGTATCTCCTTCGAGGGGGAGAGGGAGTAGTTGAAGAGCTAGGGGGTCTAGGAAGCGGTCAGTGTAACGCTTGCATTCTCATACGCGGGCCGCCTAGCGCTAGCCTCCTGCAAGGCTCTCGCAGTGTTGTCCCCCCCACCGGTCCCAAACGGTTCTGACTCTTGAGTCGCCTCCCTTTTAGCGGGGCCTCGGCGTGCCTCGGCTCGGCTCGCCACATCGACAATGGGTACCCGGCAAAGGCTACGCAACAAAAAAGAAGGACGTCCGATTAGGCTGTGCTCTGGAGAAGGACAGAATGATACTGAGTCAAACAGAGGTTGCTGATGCAGCCTGCTGACGAGTCGAGCATAGCTCGTCTAGAGGCGTTGTAACAGTAGCTCTGTCTCTTGCTATCACCATTGGATGGAGAGAGCAAGCTGAAGTTTGAAGTGGTTTTTCTGATCACTATGATATTTTTTGAATGTAACAACACGCTAGACTATTTAATACGATTATTGTCCGTAATTCTGTTAGACAGATTTTTGATTTCAGATCGTTTTGATTTTGGACTAGTGGTACCAGTTGACGAGGTGCTCTGTCTCTTACTTTCCCCATTGAAAGGAGTGAGAAAGCCGACTTTAAAACTCGTTTTTGAACGGTGTGTGATATTTTTGAAGTGTAAAAACACGTCACCGTGTCTTGTGCGAGTACCCTTCGATAGTATGGAGAGTTTGGAAAACTTCTGTCAGAGGGCCATATGGGGCTATGCTTCCAAGAAAAAAAAAAAAACAAAAAAAAAAACAGTCCAATCTGACGAAACTATAAGGTAACTCCGTTTCACTCCGTGCCTAAAAATCGTGACTCAGCACAGAACATTGATCGCCAGTCATTCAGTTAATCTTAAAATTCCACCGGCAGATATTTAAAAAAATCACTGCTGTGAAATCGGCATCTCGGATCCGAGATCCGCATCTCCGATGCGATAATGGCATCACCTTGTTTCCAAGGTGGAGAACCGAGGTTGGCGCGCGAACGGAAACAAGCTGGCCCGTTCCTCCGTCAAACCTCGGTGCCAGTTCCGCTGCGCTCCACCGGCATCTCGGTTCGACAGGGGGACTTGGCCAGCTTGGCCTGCCGGCGGCGTTTGCGGGGGCCTCTCAAGCAAGGGGGAAATCACTCATGAAAATGGTCGACCGGCTATTACATTTTGACGTGAGTAATGTTGGCCACCCAACGCAGTGGCCAACCACCCAGCCACCAGCCACCAACCACCAGCAAAAACACACCGACCAAAAACTTTTTAAAATCTTGTCCAACACTAAGACTTCCACCATAAACAGTTTCCGAATAAAAAGAAGGGCAGTGGCGTAGCAAAGTCGGCAAAAAATTCGAAATCGTCCACTCGCACTTGTGATTTTTCTGACTTTAGTCGGTGGAAAACCTGGTCCTGTAAGGTGGAAACAATTCTAAACTTTGTCTTTTCCGAATACTTAGTGCCTACATAGTCATCGGACAGAGTAGTAGAATTGTTTCCACTCAAACAGAAGAGCAGCGGCGTAGCAAAGTCGGCAAAAAATTCAAAAATGCCTTTTTTGCCCAAACCTAAAAGTAAAACTGTAAAAAAGGAATGTGATTAAAAAACTATACCAGGCAAGATTTAGAAGGAGATTTTTTTTGTCGCCAAAACCAATGATTTTGTTCATAAAGGAGGTGGCTAATACGAATATTAACACTAGAAGAACCCAAGGAGTCAATTAACCCCTCGGCACATATAACGGCTGACACCACCCCATTTTCAGCCTGCTGTTTGAGTAAAACAATTCTACCACTCTGTCCGATGACTATTTAGGCACTAAATATTCGGAAAAGACAAAGTTTAGAATTGTTTCCACCTTACAAGAACGAGCAGGAAGTTGGCCACAAAAAACGGGTGGCCACAAGTTCAGCTTTTCTGCGATCGACTATACAGTGGCCATCACTGGCCAACACAACGAAAACGGCTGTAAACCGTGGAAAAAAATATCCTACATCCCCTAGATCGTGTGACAAAAAATCCTAGACCCTCGTAAATGACAAGAACAGCTCCTAGACCCCCTAGAACATGTCACAAAAAATCCTAGACTCTCTAGATCGTGTGACAAAAAATCCTACACCCTCAGATCGTGACAAAAAAATGCATGGCCCTCCTAAAACACGAAAAATGTTCCTAGAACCCCTAGAATCTGTGACAAAAAATCAAAGACCCTCCAGATTGTGTGACAAAAAATCCTACACCCTCTAGATCGTGTGACCAAAAATCCTAGACTCATTAGATCGTGTGACAAAAAATCAAAGACCCTGTAGATCCTGTGACAAAAAATCAATAACCCCTCTAGATCGTGTGAGAAAAAAATCAAAGACCCTCCATATCGTGTGACAAAAAATTCTAGACCCTCTAGATCGTGTTCCAAAAAATCCTAGACTCTCTAGATCGTGTGACAAAAAATCAAAGACCCTCTAGATCCTGTGACAAAACATAAATGACCCTCCTGAAACACCAAAAGTGCTCTTAGACCCCCTAGAACCTGTGACAAAACATCCTAGACCTTCTAGATCGTGTGACAAAAAATCAAAGACCCTGTAGATCGTGTGACAAGAATTAAAGACCCTCTAGATCGTGTGACAAAAAATCCTAGACCCCCTAGATCGATTGACAAAAAATCATAGACCCTCTAGATCGTGTGGCAAAAAATCAAAGACCCTCTAGATCGTGTGACAAAAAATCAAAGACCCTCTAGATCGTGTGACAAAAAATCTTGGACATTCTAGATCGTGACAAGAAATCAAACACCGTCCAGATCGCGTGACAACAAATCCTAAACAGCCTAGATAATCCGAAAAGCCACTATGGGGTATTGATGCTGCATAGCGGAGGTGCTGGGTCAGCGCGGATTTCCCTTAGGGCTGTGCGGACGCTCTATTTTTGTTTGGAACGAAGCCAAACGATCATTTTGCGTGAAACGTTACAACCAAAGTGATCACCAGCGATGTTTTTCAATCAAACGGAGCGCTTCTCAAGAAACTTTAATATATTGTCGTACAACTTTTGCGATCGTAAGTTTGAATATTACACACATCAGTCAGATTACAAATGCAATGTGGCAAAAAAGTTTTTTACCGTTCTCTTTTTTTTTAAACGTTCTTTTTCACGTTTTTTTTACCATTATGTCTTTTCAGCAGCCTTTTTTTTTTGAAGCTGAAAAGTGATGATAAACTGTCTAGAAAAAAGGTAATGGTTGCTTTTTCATCAATTAATTATCTTGCGAATCAAATCGTGAAATTGAAAGGATCTTGATCCTAAGAAACCGATCTAGAGGGTCTTTGATTTTTTGTCACACGATCTAGAGGGTCTTTGATTTTTTGTCACACGATCTAGAGGGTCTTTGATTTTTTGTCACACGATCTAGAGGGTCTTTGATTTTTTGTCACACGATCTAGAGGGCTAGGTTTTTTTGTCACACGATCTAGAGGGTCTCTAGGATTTTTTGTCACACGATCTAGAGGGTCTAGGAGCACTTTTGGTGTTTAAGGAAAGTCATTTATTCTTTTTCACACCATGTAGAGGGTCTTTGATTTTTTGTCACACGATCTACAGGGTCTTTCATTTCTTGTCACACGATCTAGAGGGTCTTTGATTTTTTGTCACACGATCTACAGGGTCTACGATTTTTTGTCACATGATCAAGAGGGTCTAGGATTTTTTGTCACACGATCCAGAGGGTCTAGGATTTTTTGTCACACGATCTAGAGGGTCTAGGAGGACTTTTAGTGTTTTAGGAGAGTCATTTATTTTTTGTCACACCATCTAGAGGGTCTTTGATGTTTTGTCACACGATCTACAGGGTCTTTGATTTTTTGTCACACGATCTAGAAGGTCTAGGACTTTTTGTCACACGATCTAGAGGGTCTAGGATTTTTCGTCACACGATCTAGAGGGTCTAAGATTTTTTGTCACAGGTTCTAGGGAGCCTAGGAGCACTTTTGGTGTTTTAGGAGGGTCATTCATTTTTTGTCAAACGATCTAGAAGGTCAAGCATTTTTCATCACGCGATCTAGAGGTGCTAGGATATTTTGTCACACGATCTAGAGGGTCTAGGTTTTTTTCTCACACGATCTGGAGGGTCTTTGATTTTTTGTCACACGATGTAGAGGGTCTTTGATTTTTTGTCACACATTCTACAGGATCTTTGATTTTTTCTCACACGATCTAGAGGGTCTTTGATTTTTTGTCACACGATCTAGAGGGTCTTTGATTTTTTGTCACACGATCTAGAGGGCTAGGTTTTTTTGTCACACGATCTAGAGGGTCTAGGATTTTTTGTCACACGATCTAGAGGGTCTAGGAGCACTTTTGGTGTTTAAGGAAAGTCATTTATTCTTTTTCACACCATCTAGAGGGTCTTTGATTTTTTGTCACACGATCTACAGGGTCTTTGATTTCTTGTCACACGATCTAGAGGGTCTAGGATTTTTCGTCACACGATCTAAAGGGTCTTTGATTTGTTGTTACACGATCTACAGGGTCTTTGATTTCTTGTCACACGATCTAGAGGGTCTTTGATTTTTTGTCACACGATCTACAGGGTCTAGGATTTTTTGTCACATGATCAAGAGGGTCTAGGATTTTTTGTCACACGATCCAGAGGGTCTAGGATTTTTTGTCACACGATCTAGAGGGTCTAGGAGGACTTTTAGTGTTTTAGGAGAGTCATTTATTTTTTGTCACACCATCTAGAGGGTCTTTGATGTTTTGTCACACGATCTACAGGGTCTTTGATTTTTTATCACACGATCTAGAAGGTCTAGGACTTTTTGTCACACGATCTAGAGGGTCTTTGATTTTTTGTCACACGATCTAGAGGGTCTTTGATTTTTTGCCACACGATCTAGAGGGTCTAGGATTTTTCGTCACACGATCTGGAGGGTCTTTGATTTTTTGTCACACGATCTAGAAGGTCTAGGACTTTTTGTCACACGATCTAGAGGGTCTAGGATTTTTTGTCACACGATCTACAGGGTCTTTGGTTTTTTGTGACACGATCTAGAGGGTCTAGGATTTTTTGTCACATGATCAAGAGGGTCTAGGATTTTTTGTCACACGATCTGGAGAATGTAGGATTTTTTGTCACACGATGTAGAGGGTCTAGGATTTTTTGTCACACGATGAAGAGGGTCCAGGATAGGATTTTTTGTCACACGATCTGGAGGATCTAGGATTTTTTGTCACAAGTTCTAGGGTGTCTTGGAGCACTTTTGGTGTTTTAGGAAGGTCATTCATTTTTTGTCACACGATCTAGAGGGTCTTCGATTTTTTGTCACACGATCTACAGGGTCTTTGATTTTTTGTCACACGATCTAGAGGGTCTTTAATTTTTTGTCACACGATCTACAGGGTCTTTGATTGTTTGTCATACGATCTAGAGGGCCTAGGATTTTTTGTCACACGATCTGGAGGATCTATAATTTTTTGTCACAAGTTCTAGGGGGTCTAGGAGCACTTTTGGTGTTTAAGGAGGGTCATTTATAATTTGTCACACGCTCCTGAGGGTCTTTGATTTTTTGTCACACGATCTAGAGAGTCTAGGATTTTTCGTCACACGATCTAGAGGGTCTAAGATTTCTTGTCACAGGTTCTAGGGAGCCTAGGAGCACTTTTGGTGTTTTAGGAGGGTCATTCATTTTTTGTCAAACGATCTAGAAGGTCAAGGATTATTCATGACGCGATCTAGAGGTGCTAGGATTTTTTGTCACACGATCTACAGGGTCTAGGATTTTTTTTCACACGATCTAGAGGGTCTTTGATTTTTTGTCACACGATGTAGAGGGTGTTTGATTTTTTGTCACACGATGTAGAGGGTCTAGGATTTTTTGTCACATGATGTAGAGGGTCTAGGATTTTTTGTCACAGGTTCTAGGGGGTCTAGGAGCACTTTTGGTGTTTAAGGAGGGTCATTTATGTTTTGTCACACGATCTAGAGGGTCTTTGATTTTTTGTCACACGATCTAGAGAGTCTAGGATTTTTTGTCACACGATCTAGAGGGTCTAAGATTTTTTGTCACACTTTCTAGGGAGTCTAGGAGCACTTTTGGTGTTTTAGGAGGGTCAATTATTTTTTGTCAAACGATCTAGAAGGTCAAGGATTTTTCATCACGCGATCTAGAGGTGCTAGGATATTTTGTCACACGATCTAGAGGGTCTAGGTTTTTTTCTCACACGATCTGGAGGGTCTTTGATTTTTTTGTCACACGATCTTGAGGGTCTAGGATTTTTTGTCACACGATCTAGAGGGTCTAGGATTTTTTGTCACACGATCTAGAGGGTCTAAGATTTTTTGTCACAGGTTCTAGGGAGTCTAGGAGCACTTTTGGTGTTTTAGGAGGGTCATTCATTTTTTGTCACACGATCTACAGGGTCTTTGATTTTTTGTCACACGATCTAGAGGGTCTAGGATTTTTTGTCACACGATCTAGGGGGTCTAGAATTTTTTGTCACACGATCTAGAGGGTCTTTGCTTTTTTGTCACACGATATAGAGGGTCTAGGATTTTTTCTCACACGGTCTGGAGGGTCTTTGATTTTTTGTCACACGATGTAGAGGGTCTAGGATTTTTTGTCACACGATGTAGAGGGTTTAGGATGTTTTTTCACAGGTTCTAGGGGGTCTAGGAGCACTTTTGGTGTTTATGGAGGGTCATTTATGTTTTGTCACAGGATTTAGAGGGTCTTTGATTTTTTTGTCACACGATCTAGAGAGTCTAGGATTTTTTGGAACACGATCTAGAGGGTCTAGAATTTTTTGTCACACGATATGGAGGGTCTTTGATTTTTTCTCACACGATCTAGAGGGGTTATTGATTTTTTGTCACAGGATCTACAGGGTCTTTGATTTTTTGTCACACGATCTTATGAGTCTAGGATTTTTGGTCACACGATCTAGAGGGTGTAGGATTTTTTGTCACACGATCTGGAGGGTCTTTGATTTTTTGTCACAGATTCTAGGGGTTCTAGGAACATTTTTTGTGTTTTAGGAGGGCCATTCATTTTTTTGTCACGATTCGAGGGTGTAGGATTTTTTGTCTCACTATCTAGAGAGTCTAGGATTTTTTGTGACATGTTCTAGGGGGTCTAGGACTTGTTCTTGTCATTTACGAGGGTCTAGGATTTTTTGTCACACGATCTAGGGGATGTAGGATATTTTTTTCCACGGTTTACAGCCGTTTTCGTTGTGTTGGCCAGTGATGGCCACTGTATAGTCGATCGCAGAAAAGCTGAACTTGTGGCCACCCGTTTTTTTGTGGCCAACTTCCTGCTCGTCCTTACAAGACCAGGTTTTCCACCGACAAAAGTCAGAAAAAACACAAGTGCAAGTGAGCCGTTTTGAATTTTTTGCCGACTTTGCTACGCTGCTGCTCTTCTGTTTGAGTGGAAACAATTCTACCACTCTGTCCGATGACTATTTAGGCACTAAATATTCGGAAAAAACGAAGTTTAGAATTGTTTCCACCTTACAGGACCAGGTTTTCCACCGACTAAAGTCAGAAAAATCACAAGTGCGAGTGGACGATTTCGAATTTTTTGCCGACTTTGCTACGCCACTGCCCTTCTTTTTATTCCCAAACTGTTTATGGTGGAAGTCTTAGTGTTGGACAAGATTTTAAAAAGTTTTTGGTCGGTGTGTTGTTGCTGGTGGTTGGTGGCTGGTGGCTGGGTGGTTGGCCGCTGCGTTGGGTGGCCAACATTACTCACGTACATTTTGAATCATTACAACGATTACGGACCAATTACGCATATTACACAAATTACAAGCATTACTACACTATTCCGACCATTACAGTCCATTACAGTTCAATTACAGGTATTACATCAAATACAATCATTACCCAGTTACGCTGGTATTACGCATCAATTACAGCTATTACCTATCAATTACAGCTATTACGCTGCTATTACAATCCATAACCACGCTACAATATAGCTGAAACAGCCACAAACAAGTGGCAGGACATTCGGGCATAGAGCATTTAGCGCCTGTGAAATAGGCCAACCCTCCGTCGTGCAACACACCGGCGTGGAGACGGTGGCCTATCTCAGGGGCCCAGGAAGTGCTGTGCGCCGGGGGGGGGGGGGGGGCACAGCCCTGTCTCCTCCCCCCCCCCCTCGACCTAAAAAAATTGTGTTCTGATAAGCGGAAATTGTGACACACATTGACGATTATGCATAACAGTTGGAATGAAACATGTTCATTCCTGACAATTTACAGTTCACAGAAAATGTAAGTGCACTTTTACAGATGGACATTTTTATTTTCTAGCAGAGCTCGATGAACCAAAAACTTTGAGCGGCCAGCCGCCCAGTCAACACCAAGCGACGCAGTCAGGCAAGGCAGTCGCGGTCAGTCATCAAGGCGCGCGGCAAAACGGGACCGATTCAAAAGCCTCCCGCGCCCACCGTTTCTCACCGTTTCTAGTTTTCAGTTTTCGTGCTACCAGGAGATGAAATATCAGGGGGGCAATGCACCCCCTGACATTTTAAAGGGGGGGAGGGGGGCAGGCTGTCCCCCCTGACCCCACTTCCGGCGCCCCTGGCCTATCTTGCGCCTTAAGGGGTCCCCAGGGCATTGAGTAGTGCCGGGAGGAACTGTAGTGATAGTTGGGAAGTCCCTGTTTAAGAAGGCCCTGTTTTGCCAGACGGCACCTGCAGCAAGCACCTAAGCCCCCAGTTTTGACAACGGGTAGTCGCTAGTGCAGGCATCAAACATGCATAATTTGTAGGTGGATGTTCATATTCTCCTTCCTGATGTGATTCTGCTCGAAGTTAAAGTATTGGCATCTAACAATGATATAAAATTAAAGCCAGTCTCTATTTGAAAGGTTGAGTGGAAGGTTACTTATAAGTTCGAGCTTCGAATTATATTTTTTGGAGCAATTATGGCACTTCCACATTTTATTTAAAAACTCCTTAGTCACAGCTCAAGTTTGAATAGCTTATCACACTTATTATTAGATTCAAATGGGCAGTGAGCCACATAACTGGTTGACCAATGTGTTAGCTTTGATATGAATCTGTACTAATACTTACGAAGATTTGAAAAGGAATACGGCAAATAGAAGAAAAATCACTGTTATGGATTTATTCCAAACCATGAGAGAAAAGAACATAAGTATGACCATCACTAAAGTATAAACCAAGGATTGTTAGAGCCCCAATTGTAAAATTCCTTTCTAATCTAGTTTTAGCTCATACATATTTTAGATTGGGGTTGAGAAGAAGCAAGTTGTCACCAAGACACAAGCTCAAGAAATTCGACTTTCGCTGAAAATCGCTAACTTTTGACATTTTAAAGGTGTTTTTTGTCACACTTATTACACCTATTACACCTATTACAGGGCTATTATAGGCATTACTGCAATATTACACCAATTACGCGGGTATTACATATTACAGAGCAATTACAGGCCTATTACTGACCGTTCGACCGACCATTACGTGAGTGATTTCCCCCTTGCTGTCCCCGTGAAGTACACATACCAATTTTCTCCAAATACGATGAATTAAATTGATTCCGTTTGTTCTTTGTTAGTTCTTTACTGTTCCGAAGTCAGATTCGATTGTTCTGGTGTAGTAAAATATGTGTTCATTGCCTTAACAAATCACTGGAATGACCAGATGACGTCACCATAGTAATGATAAAGTTGAAAAAAGAGTTGTTTGCTAGGTACAATGCCGATTGTCCTTAAATGTTCCGCTGTCGAGAAAAGTCTAGGAACCGCCTTTCGCTCAATTGCCAATTGCCATCTGCTGCCGAGTCGTCTGCTTGCGATAGCGGGCAAACAGTTTTTCATACCGCACTGCAGTAGCCTCGCGAACGGTGTCGGGTGCTGCTGGTTGTCCTGCGATCGCCGCGCCATCTAGAGGGCACAGTCAACACCACGTGTACTACCCCCATCGCCGCGCTGTCTAGTAGCCATTGTCAACACTATGTTACCATGTTTTTTATAGCGCCGGCAATCTCCATATTTGCTTTGGAACATGAACTATAAATTCCAGCATTGCAAGTGCTGTAAGAAGAGCTAGGCTTGCCATCTGGTTGTATTTAATTCGACTTACTATTCTTAAAATTTGCGCTTAAGCAAATATTCAATGTCGTAATCATCGTATCATAGCACTTCGCTCTAGATAAGTTCTCATGCAAAGCCTGAACTAGTGCAAAACCATATAATGTTTTGAACTTATACAATCCAGAGGTTATGTTCGCAGTGTCACGAAGTATGATAAGGAGTTAAAAAAAACTGAGGGAATCCGAGATACCTGCAAATTGTTTGGTATTCATAGTATAATAATGTTACACAGACCATTGCCTTAAAATTGAGATCTCCCAGACTAATAAGTGACAAAGACAAAGACATAGCTTAGTGATCAAGTGACAGTCTTTAAACGCATAAAAGACAAAACAAAAACAGTCTTTTGGTCGGAGACACATAACATAATATACTAAGCACAAACTCCAAAACTGAAACAAGGTTTGCCTGTAGTCCCTTGTCTTTAAAAGGTTAGTGACAAGAATGGCCTTTCGTTAAATATAAAAATTAATGTCTTCTAGTTGAGATCTCAAGTGAGGTACTTACACATAAGTCTACACTGCAAAAAAACACTGTTTGATTAAGATTGTGGACTACTGAATACAACATAAATAACATTCTCAAATCTCTGTAAAGAAAATGACAATGGGATCAAGTTCTTGATTTTCATGAACATGAAACATGTAAATTCCTTTCCCTATTATCTCACACTTATTTCCTATGACGGACACAGTGCCGCACTTCTCCCGGATTGCTAGAGCAGTGTATTACAGATGTATATGTATCACAAAGACATATCAGTACATTTAAAACATTACTAAAATATATTTCAAACATTAGATAACACTGCAAACATCAATATTTGAGTAGATTTGTAACCTACGGACACAGATATCTTACAACTAGAACAAAACACATTTTAGTTCTTCACAAAGAAGATAGTCCAAAAATACACGTACTACAAAAACATATCAGTACATTTAAAACATTACTAAAATATCTTTGCAACATGAGATAACACTGCAAACAGCACTATTTGAGCAGATTTGAAACCTAATGACTAAAAAATGAACAGCATGCTCAAATCTCTGTATAGAAAAAAAGAATGAGATCAATTTCTTGATTTTCATGAATGTTGATTACACCATTTCTGATATTGTCATATTTTTCCCACTTTTCCCCTACTCGTTTTAAATAACAAACAGTGTGCCGTGGCTAGTAGGCAACTACTCCAGTGGCTCAGAAACTCTTCTGTGGATTTCCAATTGCCTCTCCAGCAAATTCATTTAACTCCAGTGGTGTCTTGGGAGTTTTGAGGAACTCAGTGGATACAAATAAACAAGGTAGGCGTACGCCAGACCGCGTCGTGGCTTATCAGGCTTCGCTCATCGCGAACCACTGTTCCGCCCCTCCACGCCTGGCGTAAACCTACCTTGGCCTGCCGAAGGCTGTCACCGGGCGAGTGGGACCCTATGGGGCTTATCAGTCAGTACGGCACCCTGCGGGCGCCGGTCTCTTCAGGCGCCGGTCTTGAGGCGCGAGGGTCGCTACGCTTCTAACCTAACCGCTGGACGCACCTACTCCCACCGTATTGTAGACTGCTCTACCGTACTTAATCGTGCTCAACTCTAACTCAACCTACCCTTCTCTTACGGAACTAACCCTAGCCTACTCTAACCTACCATACTCTAACCTACCCTACTCTAACCTACCCTAGCCTACTCTGACCCAGCCCCCTCTAACTTACCCTACTCCTACCCTAGCCTAACCAGTTTCGGTCCAAGGAGGCCCTGCTTTGACTACTGGCACCATCAGCAGCACCTGGGGTCTTCTTCGGCATTGTGATTGAGGTCCTGAGTGTATTTTAAGCGTGGTCGGTTCCCATTAAGTTCAAAATACTACTTTTTTACCAGTTTTTCCTCTTGCTCCTGTTCCTACTCAAGAAGGCCCTGTTTTGGTCCCCAGCACCTGCAGCAGCACTTGAGGCTGATTTTGGCATCTTGAATGGGGTCTTAGGGTGATTTTAGAGGGGCGGTCGCCATATTTAAGTTTGAAATTCTGCACGATTTAGGTATGCCCTCTCGTTCCAGCTCCTGCCCCAGAAGGCCCTTTTTTGACCACCAGCACCTGCAGCAGCACCTGGGGTCGATGTCGGCATCTTTACTGGGGTCTGAGGGTGATTTTAGAGGGGGTCGGTCGCCATGTTCAAGTTTGATATTCTGCACGATTTAGAATTTAGCCCCCCGTTCCAGTTCCTGCCCATGAGGGCCCTGTTTTGACCACTAGCACCTGCAGCAGCACCTGGGGTTGATTTCGGCATTTCGACTGGGGTCTTGGGGTGATTTTTGAAGGGGTCGATCGCCGTGTTCAAGTTTGAAATACGGATTTAGAAGTTTGCCTCCCGTTCTAGTTCCTGCACAAGAAGGTCCGGTTTTGCCAAACGGCTCCTCCAGCTGCACCTGAGGTCCTTTGCGGCCTTGTAATTGAAATCCTGAGTGTATTTTAAGCAGGGTCGGTTCCGCTCTTTAAGTTTAAAAACTGCTTTTATAGCAGTTTTTCTATTGGTTCTTGCTTCTGCCCAAGAAGGCCTTGTTTTGACCACTAGCACCTGCAGCAGCACCTGGGGTCCATTACACCACCTTGACTAGGTTCGTGGGGTGATTTTAGAGGGGCTGGTCGCCATGTTCAAGTTAGGAACACGGCTCGATTTAGAAGTTTGCCCTCCCGTTCCAGTTCCTGCACAAGAAGGCCCAGTTTTACCAAACTCGAACCTGCAGCAGCACATGGGTTCCTTTTCGGCATTGTAAGTGAAGTCCTAAGTGTATTTTAAACGGGGTAGATTCCGATCTTCAAGCTCAAAATATAGCTTATTTAGCAGTTCTTCTATTTGTTCCTGCTCCTGCCCATGAAGGCCTTGTTTTGACCACTAGCACGTGCAGCAGCATGAAGAGCCTTCTTGATACATGAATCACATTTTTGTAAATGTCGGTGGGCGGGACTCTTCTAAGGATAAGGGCTAGAAGTTCATCAGGTAGGGTGTCGAAGGGACGTGCTCGTCCTAAAACAGAGCCACGGCAAAGAGACAATTACACAATGAGGTGTTACCCACAACTAATGGAAGAGCTACTGCAAAGAAGGACAAATAACATAAGATGCTTCCCAAATCCACTTGCTACCATTTAACATGACATCAGAAACATTACGTGCAAAGGTGACTCCAACAACACAGTGGTAAATTTAAAGATTACATTTTCATTCTGTTGCTAGATTTGCATCCTAGGTATTGTCGCTAGTCGTGTGGGAGGGGGAGGGGAGGAGTCGCATAGTTTTCAGAGAGCCCTATTTTTATCCATTTTTCGCGAGTTTTGGACGCGCCGCTTCGCACTCAAAAAAAAAAAAAAAAAGCTTGAACTATTGCAAAAAGCATCTTGTTCCGAGCATAACGAAGCTTTAGCTTCAGTGTTGCGCCAGTGTGAATATACTTAGGCCAAGCATAATGTTCTTGAATCTTGCATAGTTATGCTTGGAACAGACATGATATGTTTGGCGGAGAATTTGCGGTTTAAGACTACAGGCAAAGTGCTTATTTGGATTACGCATATATGCTTGATTCAAGCATTATCTTTTGAGAGTCTAAAGCTTGAGCCAAATCTGCACTTAGTCCCCTCGCGCCGGCTGGACGACCACGCGCGCAGCGCCCGGCGGCACGCCGCCCCCCCCCCCCCCCCCCCCCCCACACACACACACACACTACACCGCGCCACGACCTTGCAGCTCGCCCGGGCCAAGCGGAAGCGGATCAGCTAGGCGCTGAGCGTCATGCCATCCTGGGGGGGGGGGGGGGGGGGCTTGAGCAACGTGTCACGTGACATCAAACATTTTATTTTTGACGTATGAACAACAGCGCTGTGCGGCTCCTCGTCTGTGCGCCACTGCCGCTTATTTGCTTTATGTCACGGGCCTTCTCGAGGCCACTACAACTGACATGAGCACTAAAACACTTAATGCAGAGGGTAAATGCTAATAAAAACACGGAATCCTTGAAATCAAGTTATTTCCGATCGAAATACTGTAAAAATCATAAATACTACGTGTCAGACAAATACTACCCTATGTCACGAGGGGGGGGGGGGGATCAAAAAGCGGCCTAAAATCTTTATTGGCACGGCCCCCTAGTCGTTGTTGACCTGAACCCCCGCGGCTGTCCAACATAAGCGAACGTTCGTCCAGCCGCGCTCGGCGGCCTGTGCGCTATGCACCGCCTCGGGCCTATTCCCCAGCCACGTGGTTGACAATGCCTATGCCCGGGCCACCTATCCGGACGTGGCCGCCGCGGCCCCGCTTTGTAAATATCTTCCACTCGTCCTCTTTCGCACCCTAAATTTTGAAACCTCGAAACCGATACATCTACGGAAAGGTGTTTCTGAAACCCCAGAAAACCCACCCTGTCCGAACACCGTCCGACGCCCCCGTTCGAAATGGCTGCATCCGAAACGTCTCTGCCCCCCCCCCCCCCCGATTTCTCCCCGATTTTTCCGCTATGGCGAAATTTCTTTTACGGGTTTACGGTTCTCCTCGCCGATAAAAGGGTGGTCCAGAGAAGGCATTTGGTGGAAACCGCGATGAAATCGGTCCGCCGGTTCTCCCGGAACATTAAGGCTGAACCCCCGAGCCTCAACTCATCGCAGCTCTGCCGGAGCCAGCTGGGAGTCTCGAGCGGCCGCGGGCCGTCTCCTGCCCTGCTTCTGCCCGCTTCTGTCGTTCAAAACACGCGTTCTACTGGTGCTAGAAACTTCATTCAAACGGCAAACCCAGCTGAAATTAGAGCGATAGGGCGTTTCGTGCAATCTCTTTCAGTATCAGGGATGAATTTGAGAATTTAGTGATTTTGAGTGGGCCCTCGGCAAAGAGTCCCGTTAGGGTCGCTGCCTCACAGCTGGCCCTGTTGTGTGCCAACAAAAGCATTGTGTCGTTTGCTTGGTACAGACTAGCCAAGTGGGAGAGAGATGGTGCGCCCGATTGATTGCTGGAGTGCAAGGGAGATGGACAATCCCATATTCGAGTATCTATCTCGCACCCGCACAGACGCAATACAACCGGTAACATCTTCGTTCTAACTCGCGCCTCTTTGGAGTGGAGTGAATTTGTTTTAGAATTATACTTCGAAGTAGATTTTACGAGTGAGTTGGGAGGCCCGGGAGTAGAGGGCGAAAGGGGATTTCTGTGTCCAAGGTCAAAGGTCGCGGGGATTTCTGTGTCCGCCTCGCAAACAGAGGGGAGAGTTCTGTGTCCGCCTATCTGAATCAACATGGAGACTTCTGTGTCCACCTCGCAAACAGAGGGGAGAGTTCTGTGTCCCCTATCTGAATTAACATGGAGACTTCTGTGTCCACCTCGCAAACAGGGGGAGAGTTCTGTGTCCGCCTATCTAAATGAACAGGGAGAGTACTGAGTCCGCCTCGCAAACGGTAGGAGAGTTCTGTGTCCGCCTATCCAAACCAACAGGGAGAGGACTGTGTCCGGGCCAACCTGTTTCTCTCTCTCGCGCGCGCGCTGTGTCATTGCCATGCAGCGCGATCAAACCAGTTTTTTCGCATTGCGGTGCAGCGACGGCGGCGGCGGCTAATGCGTCGTCGCGATGCCAACTTTGTTGCACGAGGTCCAGGTCTTGCAGCGAGGATAACGATTCTTCCCCGCCCCACCTTGTCCTTTACTGATGGCCCACAAAAGTAATCCTATCTGAATCAGCATGGAGACTTCTGTGTCCACCTCGCAAACATGGGGGGAGAGTTCTGTGTCCGCCTATCTAAATGAACAGGGAGAGGACTGAGTCCACCTCGCCAGGGCTAAGGGAGGACTGTGTCCGCCTAACCAAATCAACAGGGAGAGGTCTGTGTCCGCCTCGCAAACGGTAGGAGAGTTCTGTGTCCGCCTATCCAAACCAACAGGGAGAGGACTGTGTCCGGGCCAACCTCCTTTTCTCTCTCGCGCGCGCGCTGCGTCATTGCCATGCAGCGCGATCAAACCAGTTTTTTCGCATCGCGGTGCAGCGACGGCAGCGGCGGCGGCGGCTAAGACGTCGTCGCGAGGCCAACTTTGTTGCACGAGGTCCAGGTCTTGCAGCGAGGACAACGATTCTTCCCCGCCCCACCTCGTCCTTTACCGATGGCCCACAAAAGTAATCCCGTCGCCAACTCTCCCTCGGTGCATCCACATGTGTGTGTGTGTGTGTGTGCATCCGTGTACGCAAATGCATATCGTCTGAGGCCCGGCTCCTGCAGCACAGAAACGGGGGCATGGGGGCACGGGGACCCTTTAAAACGCAGCACGCTGCACTCGGGAGAGTCACTCTGGTCAGTGCATCGTACCTGCATCACTGCTCCACTGCTTCGCTGCTCGGCTGCTTCGCTGCTCGGCTGCTCCGCTGCTCTGCTGCTCCGCTGCTCTGCTGCTCCGCTGCTCCAACGCCTCAAGCCTTCCCTGCGTGCTCTGTGCCTAGCCAGCTCACCTCCCAAGCTCCTGACCGTATTGTGGTGCTGCTCAACGTCCTGCTCAACGGTATTTGGAAATAAAGGTGGGTGTACCGTCTCGTCTCTTTTCAAACGCTTCTGTTCCACATGTGTGGGAGTGTGTAGCTGCAAGCTAGGGGAAGTGTCTACATCGACTTTTTAAAACTATTATTTGTTTTTTCACTCTCCTTCCCCAGATGGCCCAACATTTTAACCAGCTGGGCAACGTGGTGCCCTTCGTAAAAGCCAAAGATTTGAGGGTGGGAATGAATTTCGTGTCTTTAAGCATCGGGAAAACAGTTACGCGCTTCGGCGAGCGCCTCTATTCCGACATTATGTTTAAGGGCGAACTGAGCCGGCTGATTTTTCCGGAGAGGTACGCGGGGCTGAGTCCGGACGATCTTGCGTACCTTGTTGATGAGATTGAGGCGGGCCGCCCGCCCACAATAAAAGTGATACGTAAAGTCGGGGAAGGGTTCGTTTTCGACATGGAGGAATTTTCTCCATAAATCTTCTTGGCCTTTCAACGCAGCCGGATGACCAATGGCCTCCCCGCTGGACCACGACGAGCCGAAGAGGAGACAGCAGATGAAGCACCGCCAGCGCCGCCAGCAGCAGAAGCAGAAGCAACATCATTCACATCGTCAATACCTTGGGTGACTACCTCACACTTCCGCGCTCTTCTAAGAACGCACACTCTAAATGTTAATTCTCATGCCGATCCAATAGTGGTTATGATTACAGAAACAGATAGAGCTTGTAGCCTCATTAGAAACGATTACTTGGCTCATCGGGGTTTAAAGTTCAATCTAGTTCTAAATTTGAGAATGAGCAAAATTACCTTAGCAACTGGAGAGGTAGTAACGACCGACCCCCACTTTTCTAGTCAAACAAAAATTGTTCATAATATAGAGGAAATTCGTGATCTCTATCAACAAAGTATAATGAATATTTCGGAAAATGTGTCAAATTTCAACGAGAACGGATCAAACTTCACTGTTGATATGGTGCTCAGCTTTGTTATTAGGACTGTTGGTTATCGCCCGCTTTCTGCGGCGAGCTACAGCCCGCTTCCAGCATTTATTCAAAAGAAAAAGGCTTGCATTAATTTGAGAAATAATGATGAAATGTGCTTCCTCTATGCAATTCTCTTGGCCTTGAATGTTGATAATGTTAATATTTCACGTTGCATTAAAAACCCCAAAATATTATTAGAAATGGTTGACCAAGTAGATTTTTCGGGTGTAAATTATCCAGTAACATTTAGTCAGATAGCAAGAGTAGAAAAGCAAAATGCTCTGGCAATCACGGTGATCGGGTATGACATGGGGGAGCTGTTTCCTCTCCGTACAAGCCCTGTTCTGTGTGAGCCCAACAGACGGCGCATTGACTTGCTCTTTGTAAAACAAGAAGAAGAATCTGACTCTGGTCACTATGTATTCATTCGCAAACTGGATCGGTTGCTGTCCATGTGCAGGAGCAAAAAGCATGGTCGTAAATTTGTGTGTCGAAATTGTTTTCATCAATTTTCATTCGAGTATTTGCTGACTGACCACGAACCATATTGTCTCACAATGAAATGTCAAAAACTGCGCTTCCCTGCTGCGGGAGACAACTTCTTATTTTTTAAACAACACAAATTTACTTTAAAGAGACCATACCTGTGCATTGCTGATTTTGAAATGCTTATCAAGCCCCTAGCAGATGGATCAACCTCCCGGCACCTTCCGATGGCACTCTCCTTTCTTGTAATAGATGAGAATGGGAATCCTTGGCGCCCTCTGAAAGTGCTACATGGTAAGGACTGTGCAGTGAACTTTCTGAGGCAAATTAAGGATCTCCATGATCAGCTAGAGACTGAAACTCACAAAAAAATAATGCCACTGTCACATGACCAGCAGATTGATTTTGCTGACCCTGCAGCACAGTGTTCTTTATGTGCTAACTATGTACCTATCGAGGAACGAGTGGCCCACCATTCCCATACAACAGGTCAATATTTGGGAATGTTGTGTTCTCCCTGCAACCTGCAACTCACTCTCTCCCGCGACATGGTTGTCGCCTTTCATAATGGTTCAAATTACGATTTTGCAGAAATCGTCAGAGCGCTAAAAATTGTCGCTCCAGATGATAACAATATTCATGTCATAGCAAAGAATTCTGAAAAATTTACTTCTATTACCTGGAACCGTGTTCGATTTATAGATAGTTTCAACCTTCTGTCCGCTTCTCTGGCAAGTCTTGCATCCACTCTACAACCTGGAGACTTTAAACTCACTGCGACCTTCTTTCCAGACCAAGAAAAATTTAACTTGGTCACAGAGAAAATGTTATTTCCTTACACTTATTTCAAAAATGAGAGTGTGTTGCAGGAACGCAGCCTTCCTCCTCGAGAGGCTTACTTTAACGATCTGACGGAGGAAGAATGTTCGCCTGCCGACTATGAAAAGGCACAAAAAATTTGGGACACTTTTGATCTAAAAACTCTCAAAGATCTTGTTTCTTTGTATGTAAGGACAGATGTCCTTCTTTTGGCTGACATTTTGGTTGCGTTTCGGGAGACATTGTTTGCCAGATTTGGCCTTGATGTAATGCATTTCATTAGTTTCCCTTCATTTTCATGGTCCTGTTGTTTGAAAATGACAGGTATGAAAATTGAACTTTTGACTGACAGTGACATGCATTTGTTTTGGCAGCGTGCTATGTATGGCGGATTTACAACAGTGGTGAGTCAAAACGAAAAGGCTAACAACCGATTTTGTTCTGATTATGATTCATCACAAAAGACAAGCTGGCTTTTGTACCTAGACGCAGTCTCATTGTACGCCACCACGATGGCGGGAGAGAAGTATCCCACGGGCAATTTTAAATGGTTAACTAATCTCTCCTCATTTGACCCTCTTTCGGTAGATTGCAGCGGAAACACAGGATACCTAGTAGAGGCTTCCTTTTCATTTCCCGAACACCTGCATTCGTATTTTGCTGATTTTCCGCCCTGTCCAATCAAGCGCCCAGTGTTAGCAGAAGAGTTGAGTCCTCGTTCTCAAATATTGGCAACATTATTGGGTGTGGATCCTAATCAGAAAACAAGTAAATTGGTAGCGGATCTTCATGACAGATCCAACTACGTGCTTCCTCTGGCAACACTCCAATTTATAGCACGCTTGGGAGTCAAGATCCTTTCAGTTACCAGAGTCATGTCATTTTCTCAGGCCCCAATTCTAACCCCTTACTTGGACCTATGTCTCCGCCTGCGCGCCCAAGCAACAACGAAACTGGAAAGTGATCTGATGAAATTAGCTGGAAATTCAGTTTTTGGTTTTACATTGAGAGACTGTTTGAATGAATTAGACATGCGTCTAGTCTACAATAAGAAAGCATTGTCCAAGCTTGTTAATTCCCCTAGGTTTATCCGAGCAAGCCCCTTTGACGAAGATGCGGCTGTTGTTGAAATGAAACGTATCACAGTCACTGTCAAGTCTCCAATTTTCATTGGAATCCTCATTCTCTCATATAGTAAAAATAGAATTTTGAAATTTTGGTATGAAAACCTAAAGAAGGAATATGAGGACTCTGTTTCTTTAATTTTTAGTGACACCGACAGTATCATTGCAAAAGTGGAAAAAGAGACTGATGACTTTTACAGCACGGATCTCATCCCAAAATTTGGTGATATATTGGACACCAGTAATTACGACCCGTCAAGTCCTCATTACTCTCTGGACCGCAAAAAGCGTCCAGGGTGTTTCACAGACGAGCTTGGCGGTCGCATTTTGGAAGAGGTTGTCTGTCTAAAACCAAAAAGTTATTGTTGTAAAATTAAAAATACTCCTTTGATTATCCGTAGTAAAGGTGTCCCAAAAACTAGTCAAAAAAGGTTTTCTTTCGATGATTACAAAAACTGTCTGCTGCAGGGTGATCCAAAAACTGTCGGCTTTAAAAGGATAGGTCGCAAGAGACAACGTCTGTATACTCTGTCTTGTACCAAAATTGCACTGACTAGCTTCGAAAATAAAAGGTATTGGCTAGACAGTCTGTATCGCTCCCTCCCATTTGGCCACGTAGCTATAAAAGGCCTGGAAGCAGAGGATAGAGGCTCAGTTGGCAATGACTCTGCGTCTTAAGCACCCGGCCGCCATCTATTGTGCTGGTTGGTAATTGTGATGATCTATCTGTATGTACTCTATTCTCTCTTTAACAAATATTGTATGTTCCTCCTGTAGGTCAAAGTCAAGCGGGCAAAAGCCATTGGTTGTACTCGTATTTGCGTAATTTAAGGTCGTTATATTCTCCTTGTACTACGTTTAAAACCATATTGTATTGTTATGGTGAAAAAGATGCATTGAAAAATATACCTATTGATGTACGTAAAAAATTAACTCTAGTTTCTGGAATCCCCTCAGACCTTACCTCCCTCGCTTTTTCTAAACCAGCTATAATTTGTTTTGACGATTTGTACTCTCAAGTTTTTAACAACAGTGATATTGTTAACCTCTTTGTCAACTCCATTCACCATTCTGATATAACAGTCGTTCTAACCTCACAAGTTCTCTTCCCAAAAGAAAAAAACGCTCGGATCCTTACGCTCAATAGTCAATATATTGTTTTTTGCCCTTCCCCGAGGACAAACGCTCAGTTTGGACACCTGGCCACGCAGATAGCAGAGCCGGGTGAGCGGAGAGCGCTTTTAGAAGCGTATCACAATCATATAACGACAACAACGAGGGCCCCCTTCATCCTCGATCTGCACCCTTGCACACCAAACTGGTGTCGTTACAGGAGTCATATTTTTGATTCTGACGAATGCAGTATAGTGTATTGTCCGCGGAGATATTATAATGAGCAAAGTTTTGCGTCAGAAGTTACCTCACTTGATGGTTTTGAGTAATTCGTGTCCGAAGGTCCGAAAATCTATTCTCAGTAACTGCGGCAGCACTTTGCTCTCTGTGCTCAGTAATTGTGTTTTAAATGCTCTACAGAACCCCGACGTTAAGCTTTCGCCTTATTGTATAAAAAAACTGAGACCTTATAAAGATACAATCCGCGCCTTTGCCAGTCCTCAAGTTAGCACACACAAGAAAAGGGCCATTTTAAAACGACCGCAAACCGGGGGATGGTTGATTCCAATCATAACTAGTCTATTAGGGAGTGCCATTCCTGCGCTCATACAAAAGTTTAGCGGTGGTAGCAATAACAAGAACTAAAGTTCAGAATGGAAAAATTGTATTTATTTACCGAGCCTCAGTACAGGCGTTTAAGACAAGTGCACCTCACCCCGCAGGAGGTTGATTTTCATTCCGTGTACAAAGATATGATCAAAACGCTGCATCGAAAAGACCTTTCTGATGAGGAAAAATGGTTTATGTACCAACGGCTACTTGAGAAATACCTGTCCTACGTTCATTCCGATGGCGATGACAAGAATAAATTTCGGAGTGGCGAGAGCTATCTCCATAAGCCAGCAGCAGCAGCAGCAGCAGCGGCACCAGAAGAACACATCATCGCCTCTGGCAGCTTTGACTCCACGACGACCCCTCATTGGAAACGTCGAAGTTTGGTGTTCCAGCATCCTGCTGCCGCGGACGTCTCCAGAAAAGCTGTCAAAATAGAACCAAAACGTCAAAAAGCAAATAAAGAAAGTCAACCGTTCACATCCCCACGCAAATTACGCGGTCGACACAAGGCAACTCAAACAGAACAGGAAACTGAAGAGACCGAGCCCGAACCCAGACGCATTTTAAGAAGTCGGCGTAAACGCAAATTTGTTGGCACTCCGGACTCTAAGAGGAAAATTCCAAGGAATGTCATGGCTGATTATGACAGTGACGACGCTGAAGCATTTCTTGATGAAAAATTAGAAACTCATGTTGATGGTGTTACTCCTCGTAAACTAAGGAAACAAACTGGGACTGGCAAATGTAACTTTAAAGGAATATGGAATTTGAAATAAAAAAAAAAAATCATTATATATATATATATATATATATATATATATATATATATATATATATTTGTGTGCTTACCTAATTCCTCACATTCATTCCCAAAGTTGAGTCGGTAGTGGTAGCAGCAACAGCCGCAGCATCAGCAGCAGCAGCAGCAGCAGCAGACGCCACACAGTCAGCTACCAGCAACTCTGCAGAGACAAGAAAAAAAAAAACATGTCATCACTAAACGATAGGCTTGCAAAACTTTACTCTTCACCTCCTTCATCTGCGCTATTTCGTTCTAAAGACACTTTGTTGAAAGAACTTTTTCAATCCAAGGAAAGACCAAAAAAAGCATTAAAAACGAAACAAAAGCTTGAAAAATCTTTTGCTACCGACTGGCTCCTGCGACAGCCTGTTTATACCTCGTTTCGAAATGCAAGGAGGCGCTTTCCAACACATAGTTATGTCAACCTATTTAGACCAGGTCACTTGATTCAGGTCGATCTTTTGGACATGTCAAAATTATCACACGCCAATGACTCTGTAAAATATTTACTTACAGCTATCGATGTGTTTACCAAAAGAGGCTTTGCAAAGCCTATGAGAAATAAATATAGCGAAACGGCTGCACATGCCATGAAGGAGATAATAAAGGATATGAAACCAACTAAAATAGAGGTTATATCGTCCGATCAAGGTTCGGAATTCAAAGGTGATTTTGCAAAGCTTTTGCGCAAGGAAAAAATAGAATCATATTTTGCGCTAGTGTCTCTGCATAAAGCAAGCGTAGTTGAACGTTTCAATAGAACACTGCGATCGCTAATAAATCGTTATTTGTACCACTATCAAACTGAACGGTACATAAATGTTCTACCTAAACTTTTGGATTCCTACAACTCTACTGTCCACACTACTACAAAAATGGCTCCTAGAAGCGTTAAGAGCAAAAAGGATTTCTACAGACTCTGGTCGCAGCGCTACCTTACAGTGGCAGCAAAAGCGCAACCCGTTCGACGACCGCGTTACAACATTGGTCAAACAGTGAGGGTCTCTAAAGTCCGCCCAAGTCCGTTTTCAAAACGTACAGAGCAAACCTTTACAGAAGAGTATTTTGAAATCGTCGATAGAGTGTTGAAGAGACCAAACAATCTTTATATGTACACCTTAAAAGACAGTGCCGGAAAAATTATAAAAGGAAAATGGTACGAGCCGGAGCTTTCTCCTGTAATCATCGACCAAGACACTCGTTTCAAAATCAGACGTATTCTGAGGTATAAAAAGAAGGGTGGTCGAAAGTTTGCGCTAGTCTCTTGGCTCGGCTTCCCAGAGTCGGCTTCAACGTGGGAACCTGTTGAAAACCTGGAAGCATACAGCAACAGAAAAGAAGAGAAAGAAGCAAAACAATGACTGATCATTTTCAGGTCATTTTAACATCAGACAGTTCCCTGAATGTGTTTACGGGCAATTCGTTGAGCGAGTTTACTGTCATCTTGCCTGAGCCTCTTCAATTCGGACATGCAGAAGAATGGGGTGTGGCAGTGAAACAAATCATCTTTGCTCCAGTGTCTAAGCCAACATCTAGCAGTTCAAAAGCAAATACTACAACCGGCGAATTAGAATCGCCTATATTTTTGTACTTGGACTTGATTGAAAATCAGATTGTTGGAAGTTACATGTCAAAGGTGGCAGCGGTCTTGCCTCCGCCCTACCTCAAATCATATCACCAGTTTGAAACATTATCATACATTCCACTCGGAAAACGAGAAATCAGAAGTATAACTGTGAGTCTAAAGGACAAGTTTTATAATAATTATCCGTTTCAGCCCAGTCACATTTCTACTGTTTGTGTACTACTCTTTAAAAGATTTTCCAATTAGTCTTTAACAACAAAAATTACCTCAGACAACAGCAGCAGCAGCAGATCAAGTTTGAATGAAGGGCTGCACCCCCGCCACGCAGCCGCCACGCAGCCGCCACGCAGCCGCAACGCAGCCGCCACGCAGCCTCATCAGGCGGCGGCGGCGGCGGCGGCGGCGAAGCCGCCGCCGCCACAACAGCAGCATCAGCGTCGAAGGTCAACTACCTGTTGTCAAGACGGTTTTATGTGAGTCGCAGGAGTGGTTTGTTTTGCGCATTTTATATAAAGCTGAAGGCAAACACGATTTGAGATCGGTTTAGGATGAGATGGAACTGGGTAGTACCCTTGTTGTTGTAGTAGTACATATTTGATTCCTTTCTGATATAAGAAGCCCTAGCAAGGAAAGAAATCGTTTAGTCCTGAGCAGACCGTTGAACAGAAGAGGTAAATAGCAGCGAGAATGGTCGGAAGAGGGGCTTATCCATCAGCCGATGACTATTCAAGTTTATATGGAACTCCATATAAATCAATCCTCGTCAGACAACAAGTCGGACGTGGTGTTGTCTCTGATTGGTTTCGAGGCGCATTTTCATACATGAAACCATTCCTGACTAGAGGCTTAAAGGCAGCTGGTACAGAAGTACTACAAAGTGGTTCTAAAATGTTGGGTGAATTAGCGACAGCTCGAGAACACCAACAACAGTCCAAGGCGTCCGATATTGTCAAGAAATACTTACGTGATGGAAGCAAGCGAGCTGCTCAAAAAGCTGTCAACGCTGCCATGACTGGTAGTGGGAAGAAGAAGAAGAAGAGAACTGATGCTGGATCAGCCTTGCCGCAAAGGAGACATCCGAAAATTGGCGGTGCTCCACTTATGAGCGGGTCTGGAAAGAAAAAAGGTATAAGAGCAAGTGGCAAAGTAGTCGGCCCTCAGTATAGCGCAAAAAGGCGACAAGGACGGAAGGACTCTGAAGCAAGAGGAAGAAAGAGCAGTCGTCGTCATCGACGTCAAGAGATTAGCTTCGCGCCTGACATCTTTGGACATTAAAAAAAAAAAAAAAAAATGTCGAAGAGAGGCAGACCGGAGGGAGGAGAAACGAGCTACACTAAGAATGTTATTCCTGTCTTGCCGTCGGAGCTGGACTTATTTGCGGATAGACATGAGAATCGAGCGATAACAGCTGCCGAGTGGCTATCTCTGAAACCTGTTAATGCAATAAGCAACACAAATGTATCGCACTTAGAATTTGTTAGTACTGGAGAGGCACAAAGGTATCGGAACTTGAACCATGTGTATTTGCGACTCCGAGTGCGATTGACTAAACCAGATGGTAGCGCTCTCCCAACAGACAGAGCCGCGGTCGCGGCCTCCGGCAGTACTCCGGCTGTTGCTGCTTATACAGCACCAAAATTTGCAATAATAAATAATGGGCTGCATTCTATCATTAATTCAATAAATGTATACCTGAATGGAGTAGATTTAAATCAGTCTTCAGACTTTTATGCATATCGTGCCTACATAGAGACGATGCTCACGTTCTCGGCCCTGCATGGCTACGAGAGGCTCGGGCCTGAACTATTTCGCCCCACTCCCGATAACGTGTTTGGTGAGACCGAAATACTAGATGAAAGCGATTGGACTACAGACTTTACAAAGAATAAGGGATTACATTGGAGATATGAGCAAACAAAGAATGGAAAAATTTTAGAAATGCATGGTCGCCTGTTCTTAGATCTTAGCACCATGAAATGTCTTATTCCCGGTAATGTCGATTTGAGGGTAAAAATTAACCTTAATGATCCTGACTTTTATCTGCACACGGACACAGCAGGACAGACGGCGCGTTTGTTTATTGACGACGCTACTTTAATGACGCAGGTCTGCACTATCCAACCGAGCCTATTATTAGCACACGAGAGAGCGTTCCAATTAAGGTCCATGAATGGACCTTTTAAAAAGACGCAGGTCAAACAGTTTGTGATTCCGGCCAACCTGAGATCTTTTAGTTTAGCCAACTGTTGGGTAGGGGCTCTGCCTCGTCTCTGTATATACGCGATGGTAGACCAGAACTCTGCGAGCGGAGACATTACGAAAAATCCAATGGTCTTTAAGCATTTCTCATTAAGCTCTGTGGTTTTTGATGTCAACGGAAAACAAACGAAAATAGACGGTCTAAGTTTTAGTGCAACTCAGAATCTTTATGCTACCGCCTTCGTTGAACTTTATTCTGCTCTCAACATGCATAGGACCGCAGAGGCATCAGTCTCTTATCACGATTTTATTCATGGAAAATTTGTCTTGGCTGCCGACCTCAGCGCAACTTTGGAAGGCTTAAATCACGACTTTGCTCCTGCCGCTACCGGCAGTCTTCGCGTACAAGCAGATTTCGCAGAGGCTTTACCTAACGCAATCACTGTCATTCTCATCGGCATCTTTGATTCAACACTTTATATTGACAAGGACCGCAATTGTTCTTACTCAGTATAGGACTAGCCTTTGCGAGAGAATGAACACCATAGAAATTACTGACCTGCTGAGAACGAATCGGCGGACGGCACCGTTGTTTCTGGGAGTATTCGCTGCTGATGAAATGCCAAATTCTCTGCCTGTGGGACCTTTTGTTCTGGTGATGAACGTCATGCCGCGGGCTCACATGGGGCTGCATTGGGTAGGAATCTCTCGCTCTGCAAACAGAAAGAGGATTGATTATTTTGATTCTTTGGGAATGAAGGCGAATGTATTAATAGAATCGTTTTTGCGCAAGCTTGGACCGGCATACTTTTATTCTAAGAGACCAATTCAAGCACCGACCTCTAACATATGCGCGCTATATTCTGCATTGTTTTGTTTTTATAAGGCGAGTGGTTTGACGCTCAGCTCTATTGTAAATAAGTTTAAGCAACATAGATTCTATGAGAACGATTGTAAAGCCATCCGGCTGTTTCGGAATGCTTTTGGTGCGATAATAAAGCTGAACCCGACACAAGATACGAAACGATATTGTAAAAACAAAAAAATAAAGGAAAGAAAGAAATAGTATAAATACAGCTCGTAATACGAGCTGGCTGGCAGTTTGCTTTTGGTTGTAGACTCGCACAGACCAGGATGCGTTTGAGCGTGGACTATGAATTCTTTTATGGAAATTCTGGCGAACATGTCATTAAGGAAGTGGGCATTGTGTCGGTTGGGACGCGAGACTTTGTATCCCATTTTTTCGTGCGGTCCCCTTATGAGTGGTCAACCCTTACTGAAGACTTGAAGAAGCGAAACGGCGACATCACCTTAAATGAAAATGGAATAAGGTGGACGCAGGGTGACGTGGATTATTCCGAGCTGGGAGAAATATTGCATCGAACAATTTCAAGATCTACGGTACTGTTCACGAGTACCAGAGATAAGGCCCGGCGTTTAGGGGAACTAGTTGGCCGAACGTTTATTCCTTTAGAGGATTTCAACGCACCGAGTCGGCATGCTTTGAAGAAGGTTGTGACATGTCTCCACCCATGCCACAGCATCGATTCCATGCGATGCGCTCTGAAGACAGCGTCTGCCCTCTCGCAATACTTGGAGTATCTGGATTTGAAACTGGAATTTCATAACCTATGTCCACCAAACTCTGAATTATGCGATGTCGCAAACGGAACCCGGCCAACTGTAGTGGAGGGGGAGAAAAGAAGTGCAGTCGGAACGCAGACCCAACCAATAAGAAGCGTCACCGTACCCGGACAGTGCTAACCACATGTATAAAAGCAGCGAGCTGGTTGCAATGGTGTCAGTGCTTTTGTGTCACAACGATGTACGCGGACAGTGTCGAAGTCGATGGGATGCCGTCCTTGCGGAACCCTGCGCCACCAACAGATGATGAAATCAACGAGGCTCTTCGCCAATGGACTGCCGAGGGCCTTCATCAGCCCTCGATAGATTACTACATTGCGCAGGAGCAGCAGCAGCAGCAGCAGCCGCTGTCACCGCCGCCGCCGCCGCCGCCGCAAGAACAAGCTGTAAAGAAGAGACGTCGTTGTCCATCTGTCGCTAAGAAGGACAAGAAGGTTGTTGCTGATGCTGCCCCCAGGAAACGATCCAGAAGGACCCGTCCGGCAAAGTCGTTGACAGCAGCAGCAGCAGCAGCAGGTCCAACTCTCTTGTGGCACGACAAAGTGGCGGTTGGGGAAGGGAAAGGGAAATACATAATGATTGGAGTGTTTCAAGAAAAATAAAAACTGAATCTGATATGCAAATGCGAGTCTTCATTATTTTCTGCAACATTGTTGTCTGAACCCACACTCCCCCCCCAACACACATACACAAGCCCACCAATGTAGGTGTGTGTGTGTATATATATATATATATAGAAGAACGTGCACTGAACACAGTATCACAGAAGGCTTACGAAGGACCACCAAAAAAGTGAGTAAGCAGAGGGATACCGCGGCGTTGACGAGGTTTGCTTTTCGCTAGTGTCTAACTTTTGCGTGTTTGTGTGTACAGAATGTTCCGAGGACGCCCTATCGAATATCTGAACGTTGATGACGACGATGGATGGACCAGTTCGGACATTGACATTTCATCTGATAGCGGGTCGACAACTGATTTTGACGATGACGATAGACCGTCCCCACGAGTGGCTGTCGTAAAACCATACAAATATGACTGTTGCTGTGACATTGGAAGACCATACCCCCATGACGTGGCGAACTCTAACGCTCGGTTTGCTTCTAACGTTTGTAAATGCGGAGTTAGATGTTCTGAAGAGGGGTACATCCCCAAACCTAAGCGTCCCACCAAGTGGATGGAAATGGTACAACGATGTCATCAGCGAGAGAGTGACGAGAAACGTGACAAAATTGACAAAATACGAAAGAAACTGACCAAACGTCCCGAGTCTGTCACTTCAAAAACTTGGAGGGCAAAACTAGAGATTCGACACAAGAGACGAGAACGGAAATTGGAGAGACTTGAGCAAATGGCCGCTCTACAGCGGGCCATACTTACGAGAGTGGGGGAAAGCGGAAGCGGCGCTGGTTCGAGCACCCACATTGATGACGGAGCCATGGCTGGTCCTAGCGGGAGCGGCGGTTCGAGCAGCCACATCGATGACGGAGTCATGGCTGGTCCTAGCGGGAGCAGTCACATCAACGACGGAGTCATGGCTGGTCCTAGCGGGAGCAGCCACATCGATGACGGCGCTAGTGGCAGCGGTAGCCACCGAGGCGACGAGGAAGTCTTTGTGCCACAAGGTCAAGTCAGAGAGCAAAGTAGACAAAGAAATATTCTTGAATGGTTCCGTGAAGCAAATAAAAACAGGAAAAAGTAATCATTGTCTACGTACCTGTCATTATTGTTATCCTTCTAATCCTCTTCACAGTCAAAAAAAAAAAAACAATAACACATTTTACATGGAGAGAGAGAGAGATGAAGCGCGACGCGGCTCGGATGGTCTCCAGCAACCATACTGATCTCCTCCGGACTGTGAGACGACGCCAGTGGTACCAGTCCCCCCCCACCCCAACACACACACACACACACACACACACACACACACACACACACACACAAACACACACGAGTGCGCGAAAACCTGGTTTCATCGCGCTGCATGGCAATGACGCAACGCGCGCGCGCGCGAGAGAGAAACAGGTTGGCCCGGACACAGTCCTCTCCCTGTTGGTTTGGATAGGCGGACACAGAACTCTCCCTGTTCATTTAGATAGGCGGACACAGAACTCTCCCCCCTGTTTGCGAGGTGGACACAGAAGTCTCCATGTTAATTCAGATAGGGGACACAGAACTCTCCCCTCTGTTTGCGAGGTGGACACAGAAGTCTCCATGTTAATTCAGATAGGGGACACAGAACTCTCCCCTCTGTTTGCGAGGTGGACACAGAAATCCCCGCGACCTTTGACCTTGGACACAGAAATCCCCTTTCGCCCTCTACTCCGGGTTCAACTACCGGCTCCAAAGATTGCTTTCTCGTGAGTGGTACCCATTGATACCCGCTGCTGGAGAGGACCCTTCGATGAAACTTCTGTCGCGGCATCCCTGTGGCCCGTGGCAGTCGCGAAATGTCGCACAACGCCCTACTTCATGCGGCGATTGCAGGCCTAGCACACACTCTCAAAAATGAATGCACGATTTAAGCGTTAAATGCTTAAAGTCCAGCATATTTCATGATTGAAACGCCAATAATCCCACACGCATATTATGCTTGATTGAAGCATATTATGCTTGATAGAGGGATACCATATGCTTGTCCCAAAAATACAATACGTGCCTCAAGCATCATATGCTAGTGCCAAGCATACAGACGGTTGATGTACGCAGATGATTCTTAAATCAACAAAATCCCACGAGAATACAAGATTCGCCTCAAAATCGCTTTTAATTAAGCATTCATTTTTGAGAGTGCAGCCTGTATCATGGGGTCTAGCTCAGGGAGATATGGCAGTCTGTACTTCTAATCAATCACCCAGACCTGACAGGGCAGGGACAGGGGCCCGGGCCCGGACTACCTGACCTGCTCCCCCACACCCGATGACAGAGAGAGAGAGGCGCTGGTCGTCTGTCTCTCTCTACTGGTGAAGGAACTTGAAATCAGAGGCTCAGGAAAGCATGGGTTTCTAGCGAAGTATTCGTCGCACACTTTTTACCGGATGTTCATTGGAAAGATGAAAGAACAGGCTAGGGACTGACGTAAATCTGAATCCGGTATTTAGTCTCTGTGGCCCTTCTTACAGAGCTGCGCTTTTTACCTATGTTGAAGGCGTTCCAGGAGCTTCCCTGGAAATAGAAACTCGATTCGCAATACGTCAGTCCCTAGATATAGTACGTGGCCACGCCTCTGCAAAATGCCAAGGTTCTGCGATTTACGGTGCTCGAGAAACCCATGCTCAAAGTAGCCCAAAAACCCAAGTTTGGAGCGTCGCGACGCCGAAACTAGGCGTCGTAGTGCGGTGAGACTTTGGGTGATGAATGAGTCTATACTCATCTATACATGGTGAAATTTTCATTTTTTCGGGGGTTCAGCCTCAGAGATACTTCAGAGCGTTTGGCGTCTTGCATATGCCAAAATTCGTTCAGCTTGTTCATACGGATAAATTTGTATAAAATTGCACGCATGAAATCTTTAACGTAAACGGTGATGTAACTAGAGCCCTCGCTATAAACATGGACATACTTTACGAATGATACCGTGCCAAATAAAAGGTAAGAATAAATTATACTGACTCCTCATGAGTTGTCCCTCGCTGGACAATTACAGGGTCAGTCGGAGCTCGGGCTGCTGGGGGTACCTGGATCAGGGCTGCTCTGAAAAATAGAAGCGCACAATTTCTTTCACCAAACAGTTAGTGTCCGAGAAGGACAGTCGGTGACAATGTGTGCGCACTCGCCTCCCACTTTTTCTCTGGATTTGCCACAATACCAAGCCCAGTCACATAACAAAATTCAGTAATCAAGCTGAGAGGAAACCTCGCCATATGCACCATAACTTCACTTTTTCTCATGCACTGGTTATGACACGCTACTATACAGGAACGAAGAGCCCGGGTCTGCAACCACACACTGATTAGACCGACAATCAAGATAAAAGTTACTATTAAAGACACTGACCAAAAATCTTGTGTCGTGAACAAATATTAACTTCACATCCCTGCAGTGCCGTGCAGGTGGGTGGAGGCGAAACTTGCACGTACCGCCACGTCAGTTTAGTTGCTGCAGTTAGCTCACTTTCCGCTAATATATTAACGCTATCGCAGTTAAAGGCAAAGTAAAACGTTCATGACATTTGATGCTTACCTACCTGCATTGAATAGAAGGTGGTCGTGGTTGTATTGATGCGCCGTCACCAGTTGTCTCAAAAAATCGAAACAGGCTTCAAAAGGCCTGCCAACTGCAGAATCGACTTTCGAAATGGCGCGAAGGGTCGAGTAGGGTGGGCGCGAGGCTACTGCAGTACGGTATGAAAAACTGTTTTCCCGCTATCGCAAGCAGACGACTCGGCAGCAGATAGCAATTGGCAATTAAGCGAAAGGTGGTTCCTAGACATTTCTCGGCAGTGGAACATTTAAGAACAATCGAAATTGTACCTAGCAAACAACTCTTTTGTCAACTTTATCATTACTATGGTGACGTCATCTGGTCATTCCAGTGATTTATTAAGGCAATGAACACATATTTTACCACACCAGAACAATCGAACCTGACTTCGGAACAGTAAAGAACTAACCAAGAACAAACGGAATCAATTTTATTCATCGTATTTGTAGAAAATTGGTATCTGTACTTCACAGGGATCCCCTTGCTCTCGTCAGCTCAAAATTACCGCCCACATCTGTTTCTGTCTGTCAGACATTCCTCTACGATAACATGTTAGTTTATTTTGAATAAATGTTAGGTTAGCCTCGATAAAATAAATAAAACAGGAAGGCCTCCCAGATCTCATGGAACCGTAGGCAAGCTTTATAGTTAACACGCGGAGCACTGAGACGGCAGGCCCGGGCACCGGGACACATCCCGGCTTAACCCTGCAGCCACCGCTCAACGCCTACGCTGCAAACGCCTAACACCACTCAAGGGGCTTCATGCGTGAACGCACGTACCCGGAATACTAACGACACGAGCAGCGCACGCACGCGCGCACAATCACACCTACACACACACACACACACACACACACTACGTCAGTACAACGTTTGTCATTTGTCTGGATCAAATTGCTACAGCTTTTCGTCCTTGATGCCGAGTTTGCATCTAGGATGCCGATTTTGCATCACGGATGCGGACATTGCATCAGAGATTGGCAGAAGTAAGACACCCTTTATTGATATAATTTTTCAGCTCAAAATTACCGCCCACATCTGTTTCTGTCTGTCAGACATTCCTCTACGATAACATGTTAGTTGCACCTGCAGGAGCACCTCCTGAGCTCGCCGACCGTGTCGCCCCACCCGCCAGGCTGCCCCGGGGTCGCCAAGGCAGCTTCCGTCGGCGGACTGCTCTGTGCACAGCGCACAGCCTCATGTTGACTTAGGCCCGCGTGCAATCATGATTTACTATCATCAGCACTTCATTCATATTAACCAAAACCGAGGCCCAATTATCTAGCTCGCGTGTACCTCCGGCTGACACGACAAAGTGTCCTCACTCTGAGTACAAAGTGTCCTCACTCTGACATGAGTTCCTCTTCAGGGTCGCCCAGAGGCGTTGGAAATCTGGGAAAGAATTCAAAATCGTCCACCTGAACTCGTAACTTTCTGACTTTCCTCGAGCTAAACATTCGCCGTTGTTTGTAATGGAGTGGACAGCGCGCGTTGTGCCCATAAATATAAATGATTTCGGAAAGGGACAAGACGCCACCGAAGTTGCCGATCTCGGCAACGTGGGGCTCTGCGCCGAGCAGTATCATGCTGCGGGCGGCGCGCACATCTCGTGCGAGTGAGTGGCGCGGTGTGACTTGGTGGCGCAATCCCTCGTTGACCGGTGCGATAAGCTTCCCTGAAGCGAAACGAAGCTACTGCTCGCAGGTCCGCGCGCGTCCACACACTCTAAATGTTCTACGGTGAAATCTCAGCCGTAAGGTACAGACTATTTTGTTCTTCCGTAAGTTACGACTAATTTTTTTGGTTTCCCTATATGTTACGATGAAATTTACTAATGAGAATGATAATACGAAAAGGATTCAATGGACAGCCTTTCTTGATTATGAAACTATAATATACGGTGAGATCTCATCGTAAGGAGGTCTTAAAACATTTAGTAGAGTACGAAGAATGACATCAAACTAAACTATTGTAGCTTACGAACAAACAACACATATGATGGCTGTCTTTGTAAGATAGAATCAAGGAAAAGTTCAATTCCAAATTTCAAAGTACTTAAAGATGATCCTTGTGACTATTTATCATGTTTACCATATTCTTTCATCAAAGTAATCAAAAGCTTTCCAATATAATGTAATACAAAACCACATTAAAATAGATGGAAGAGAACATGGTTTCTACCCTCAATTTCTCTTGAACTGACTATTGATCACGAGTAACATTCTAAATTGATAAGAATTAGAAAAAAAAAAGTTGTGAGTGGCTAACCAACAAGAAAGGCCCTGTTTACTAACCTTCAAAAGACTCACATTTCCAACCGTCATGACACTCCAAACATGTCTCTAGTAAGTAATAATTAATGAAGGCAAAGGGCAACTTATCGAAGCAATGTTCCAGAGCCGCAGCCTCATTCATTAAAGCAATTAAGAGCAACTGACATCAAAATTAACCGGTCTCCATGCCAGAATTTCATACACTCGCGGCTGCAGTAGAAGGCAGAAGCAGCAGAAGCCAGAAGCCTTGTTGGCAATAGGCTCGTTATTCGCAGTGTCGTGGGTCCTGGTGTGAATAGTCGTCTGCATTGCGTTCGAAACAACTCGTTTACATGCACACCTGCAAACACATATGTGGCAACGCAGCTGAACAGGAATTTCATCGAGTCATCGTACATTTTATCAACTTTGACGTCTGCGTGACTAACAAGACTTTATTTCGCTCTCTGAATGGCGTAAAATGATTGTGAGTAAGCCAAGTATTATGGCTATGATACCGCTAGAAGGTTAGAATTGTGCGTGCAACTTATTACAAATTCCTGTTTTTGTCTTTCAGCTCTCTTTTTTTTAAAAAAATTCGCCCTGAGAGATCCACTGCAAACATATCCCACATGAGTTCCAGTTCAAGTGGCATAATGGGTTCTAATGTGGACAGCTAGAGTGTTACATTTTGCACGAAGTATGAAAATGTCAACATGTACCATTCTTATCCGATGCTACGACCAAATACAAGAATTTTGGTACCTCGGTGAGCTCGATCGGACTACGGGAAAAGGTCGCACAACGGCCTTGAAGTTACGACATTCGAAAATTCGGTTATACGCATACAGTGCCCTAGACGATCGTATCTACGCGCCAAAGTATTCGTTTCTCAGAAAATTTCATAGAATGAAGTTTGCTGGGCATGGTGTGTTTAGTCTTAGGAAGTTTTCGAAATTCAAAATTTTCAAAAAATTGCAAACCGTGTTGCCTACCTACAAGGGGTACAATGTTTATTTCTTTAAAATTACAGGTACGTATACACGGGTTTTTTGTATTTTCCGTTTCTTTTACCGTTCTTAGTCTTAAAATAATTTAAAAAATTCTAAATATGTTGTTTTAACATACAATACACAACAATAATCACTGCAATACACTACAATACTACACTACAGCTTATTTCTTTTTCTGTCTTCTGCAACTGTAATCATCAAAACCTGCCTTTCAGATTCATTGGTGGTCAGTTTTTTCCCCTTGAGATACTGTGTGATAAGTTTTACTGAGCGTTCCGCGCAATCATTTACCACCTTGAAATTCTGTACAACAAATCGCCCATACTTGAAAAACTCGTCATTTTCCCACTCGATAGGATCCTTGTCGAGAAAAGATGGTGAGATACCCGTCACCTCGAAGAAGTTCATGGATTCCTTCCTTGCGAAATCCCTCAAACGTAGACCACGGAGAGAATCGTCCAGACCGACTTCAGCACGCATACAGACGTCTCCATCTACATCTGCTGGGTCCCCGGAGTCCTGCACCTCCTGGAGAGCACAGGCAAGAGCTCTCTTCTCCTCAATGTCCAGCTTGTCGTCGAAGAGGGAAAAGCAGAGCAGCTTGGGAGACAGATACCAGAGGTGAGTAGAGAACTTATCCAGAGCCGCATTCCAGTGTGATCCACGTTTTGAGACTGTATATTGCCGGCATCATCCACCTGGTCTTGCTTAGTGCACCTGGCTTCTTGAAAGCGTACACTTGAGCTGCTCACCGGGCCTACGTCCAACAGTGGTATATTGCGCCGATCGCCACCTTTGCTCCCCGTGCCGACCTGGCTTTCCTGCAAAAACTGTATACAAACCGGCACATAGGATCACACTGGAATCCGGCTCTGGATAAGTTCTCTACTCACCTCTGGTATCTGTCTCCCAAGCTGCTCTGCTTTTCCCTCTTCGACGACAAGCTGGACATTGAGGAGAAGAGAGCTCTTGCCTGTGCTCTCCAGGAGGTGCAGGACTCCGGGGACCCAGCAGATGTAGATGGAGACGTCTGTATGCGTGCTGAAGTCGGTCTGGACGATTCTCTCCGTGGTCTACGTTTGAGGGATTTCGCAAGGAAGGAATCCATGAACTTCTTCGAGGTGACGGGTATCTCACCATCTTTTCTCGACAAGGATCCTATCGAGTGGGAAAATGACGAGTTTTTCAAGTATGGGCGATTTGTTGTACAGAATTTCAAGGTGGTAAATGATTGCGCGGAACGCTCAGTAAAACTTATCACACAGTATCTCAATGGGAACAAACTGACCACCAATGAATCTGAAAGGCAGGTTTTGATGATTACAGTTGCAGAAGACAGAAAAAGAAATAAGCTGTAGTGTAGTATTGTAGTGTATTGCAGTGATTATTGTTGTGTATTGTATGTTAAAACAACATATTTAGAATTTTTTAAATTATTTTAAGACTAAGAACGGTAAAAGAAACGGAAAATACAAAAAATCCGTGTATACGTACCTGTAATTTTCAAGAAATAAACATTGCACCCCTTGTAGGTAGGCAACACGGTTTGCAATTTTTTGAAAATTTTGAATTTCGAAAACTTCCTAAGACTAAACACACCATGCCCAGCAAACTTCATTCAATGAAATTTTCTGAGAAACGAATACTTTGGCGCGTAGATACGATCGTCTAGGGCACCGTATGCGTATAACCGAATTTTCAAATGTCGTAACTTCAAGGCCGTTGTGCGACCTTTTCCCGTGGTCCGATCGAGCTCACCGAGGTACCAAAATTCTTGTATTTGGTCGTAGCATCGGATAAGAATGGTACATGTTGACATTTTCATACTTCGTGCAAAATGTAACACTCTAGTGGACAGCGAACGCAAGTTTTCGGTTTTCTCGAACCAAACGTGTAACCAAGGCCTTGGTTACATGAACCAAAGTATCGTTCAGGTAATACGATGCCCCACCCAATGACACGGTTTTTCAAATGTTTGCATTGAGTACTTCACCTTTCTGATCGCATTTCAGTCTGAGCTGCTTTGTCCTGATCACTATTATTTAGTTGGAGCAGACTGCTGTCGTCTGCTGCTTGTGAACATTGTGATTGTTGTTGTTGTAGCTCTTTTTCTGAGTGTCGTCTCCAGCAATTTCGTATCCTCTGAAGCCTTTAATGTTTATGATATTGCTATTTGATTCTTTAAGTTATTTATTTGAACTATTTAACTGTACTGTGTGGTATCTGTCATGAGTTAGGGTGGGTTTAGACTGTGAAGCTGACGGTGACGCTGACGGCGTTGATCAGTTGTTTTGGATGCTTTCGTGACGCTGTCACTACATGGGCCACCTAGATTTTTGCATTTACGGCGCGAATATGGTCAAAAATCGGAAGAATCCTCGGGGCATTTCCAACGTCAGTGGTAAGAACGCACCCAAAACAACTGATCAACGCCGTCAGCGTCACCGTCAGCTTCACACTTTAAATCCATCCTTACCGAAGAGGCTGCCGAGAAGCGACAGTGCTGCCATCTCATTAAGGCGTAAAAATAAGCCCAAAACGGTCCAAAACGGCCTTATTTAGCCTGTTTTTACGCCTCAAGAGAACGTAATTTTCATAATTTTACGCTACGCCTTAATTTTATCAGTGCAGCACCGTCGCGACGGCACCTTCCGCTTTCTGGTGCAGCCGTGTAACTGAATTCGAACCATTCGAACTCGTCGTCGTGGACAACAGATGACGGCGCATGCTGTTCCCAACCAAATCAAGCCAGCTCCCTAAAAGTTATTAAACTTGATACTGAATGACATTTGGGTAACAAATCTTTATTTTGAATGATAAGTGGAATTTTTTACGAAAATAGCGTTCTACTTCTTTTGCATATGTATTTTGTTTTAAATTTTATTTTGTTCGTTTTTCAGCGGACGGGGTTGGTGGCCATGTTTCCTGTTTCAAACAGCGCGAGACGCAAACTGTTACAGTTGATGGCTGGAGGCACCGCGGTTTGGCGCGTTTCGAAGGTGAGTTCTGATTACTTAGCAACTTTTTCCATTCTCATTTTCGTTTCTGCTCTTTACATTTATGTTGAGCATTTTGCCGATTGCTCGTGCAAAAAGTGGGGTTTTTGCGTGATCCGCAAGAACAAAAACAAGTGTTCTGTTGAAGTTTGTATCAGTCATGAGATGAACTGATTCACGAACCTTTGCGCAGGGCCATCAGCGCCAATAACCTCTACTGCTGTATTGTTTGGTGTTTTTAGATGATTCCCTGCGTTGTTTTGCAGCTGTTGCTGTAATTTAAAAGTGGAAACGGATCAACCTGTCGAGACGGGGAAAGGCCTTGGACAGCCCTCGAGTGTCTTCAGCTTCTTCGCTGCTGCTGTCTCGTGGTAGACCATTGGTGGTATATATTTTAAGGTTTTTATTCAAACTGGCCGGGCCTTTCTAGTTTCCCCAAATTTTCACTCAAATCTGGTTTCACTCCCTCCCTTCCCCTGCCCACAACCCTTCCCCTCCCCTTCTCCTCCCCTCCCCTTCCTGCTCCTCCTTCTCCTCTTACCATTAGGGCTGCGCAGTTTGATTGCTGTGCTGCAGGCGGGTTTGTTCCATGGCGTTTGTTCGCCTTTAATATTTTTACAGTTGTTTTTTTATAGTGAAACTATAGCAATGATTGTTTAGAACCCACCACAAATCAAATTAATGATGCGAATCTATCTTGTTTTTATCTATCTAAATATTTGCCGCTTAGATTCTCTTGCCAACAAATAGCCCACAACAAACTCGCTTTGTTTTAATGATCCTTTTTTTATTTTCTTTATTCTAGTTCCAATGGAGTTCCTGGGCGAACCTGCTGTGAAGCGACTGACAGGTGATCAGTTGGCCACCATTGCCCGAGAAGGAGGGATACCTGAGGACATCATTTCTAGCTTGCAAGGTGACCTTCCATTTCAATTCTCATATTATTGTTGAGTCAATTTTGCCAGAGAAAAGTTCCAAACTTGTTTCTCTTCAAACCTTTTAAAAGTAAAAAAAATTCCAACCAGGTGACACTGGTTTAATCTCAGAGGCATTATAAAACATTGAGCGCGTTGATTTTATATGTTTACTATTGTGTTTATCTTATTCCATTAGAGAAAGCTTTCCAGCTCTTTGATTTGTAATGTTTACATGTATTGTTACAAACTATGTTTGGAGGAAACAAAACCACTTATTTTTTTTTTACCAAAGAAAAGACTAAAGAAAATTCAAAGTTAAAGTGTGTGTGTGTCAAAGGTTTTATGTATCTATTTCTAAACAATGTCTAGAGTAACAAATCAACTTAAAAACAATTATAGGAGTTAGAATTAAAACGTGCTATTAATGCTATGCCATTAATGGCAGTCACTTTTAACTGCATTGTTTGTCATGTCATATTTTCTCTTCCTAAAGTTTTAACATCTATCCCTGCAAGATTTTGGAGAGTTTAGGGGAAGGTTTCTTGTTTCATTTCAGTGAGCATTTTATGTTTGTTTATTTTACCCTTTAATTTCAAAATTGTAGGTTGAACATGGGGATATTCTGTGTTGAGTGTGAGAGGAGAATTAGTGGAGGTCTTCCTGCCTTTGAGATGCACCTGCTTTCTCATGATACGCCATATTATGTTTGCTCTGAAGGAGATTGTTCTCGGAGAAAATTTAGTGAAAGACGCTCTCTCTACTGCCACCTCAGAGTGCACCATGCAGATGCCTGTGAGTTATCATCTGAATCATCTAGCAATACGTCGTCATCTCTCAACTCATCTCAAACTGATGAAGATGAGGACAGGGATAGTGAAACCAGCACTGGTGAAGGACAAAATGATTCAAATGAAATTAATGATTCCAATGATTCTAATGAAAATAATGAAAACAATGTACACATTGAAGGTGGTGAAAATGTAAATGATAATGTCAATGATGAGCAAGACTTAGATGCCAACTTTGATGAATTACTCGAACAGGCTGCAGCTCGGCTGATTCTAGATCTTCGGAAGAAAGGCAATGTCACTGGTACAGCCATATCTATTGTCATTGAAGAAATTCAGAGATTTGTGGAATCCACTGTTGATGCTGTAAAGAAGGAAATGGAAGTCAATTTAAGAAGAAACAATGTTGAAGCCCACATAATCCAAGATTGCGTCCATCAAGTGGTTGTCAAACAGCCATTTAAATCATTAAAGACAAAGGACCAGCAGACTGACTACTTTGAGAAAAACTTTGGCCTAGTAAAGCGAGTGCCAGTTTTTCTTGGTCTTCGTGATGACCATAAAATTAATGAAGGTGTTGAAATACCAATCCAGGTACCAACATATTTTCAGTATGTACCAGTGACAAAAACGCTGACAGCTGTTTTAAATAACAAGATCTTTTTTGATCTAATTCACTCTGAAAAAAGAAGTACTGATGGGAAGATAAGAAGTTTTCTAGATGGATCTGTTGCTGCAAGCCACCCACTTATTTCTGAATATCCTTTCACTATTAGAATTAACATGCATTGTGATGACTTTGACACACCCAACCCCATAGGTGCCAAAGCAGGCATTCATAAAATCACAGAAATTAATTTCCAGATCCATAATTTACCTCCAAAAGAAAACGCTCGACTTCGAGCTGTGTTTGTGTTATCATATGCTTACCGAGAAGATCTACCAGAAGATGGGATTGGCGTCATGCTGGAACCATTCTTTTTAGAGATGCAAGAGTTGGAGTCAGCTGATGGCGTTGAAGTGAATGTAAATGGTCGACCATACACTCTTCGAGCTACATTAGTGACTGGTTCAGCTGATGCTGCTGCGGCGCATGAAGCTCTAGGATTATATAGCCCTTCGTGCCGTAGATTTTGTTCAATGTGTACCGTTTCATGAAAAGATTTTCACAAAGATATATTTGCCTCAGGAACTTTGAGAACCAAAGAGGTCCACCAACAGCATGTGAGAGAACTGAGTGTAAGGTCGGAGGAATATATGAGAGCAAATTATGGTGTACAAAGGAATACAGCCCTCTGGAGAAAAGCTCCCTTTGCAGACTTTCCACAGGCTTTGATTAAAGACGGCATGCATGATATCCTGAAGGGCCTTGCTCCCATGTAAATTAAACTTGCATTGCACGAGTTTTGTTTTGTCAAAAAATATTTTGATGTTTACCATTTTAATTATAGGATTCAATCCTTTAACTATGGTCCTGCTGACCAGGCCAATAAGCCTTCTGCAAACTTTACGCATGATTCTGTGAATAACAAGGGTTCCTACACAATACACCAGAGTGCTGCTCAAACCTGGTGTTTACTGCAAGTGTTCCCCTTCTTAGTTGGTGATCGAGTACCTCTGGACAACCCCCATCTGAAACTCGTTGTTCTTCTTAAGAGAATAGCTTGTACTATTTTCAGTCATGTTGTTTCAGATGAAGAAATTACAAGTGTTGATAAACTTATCACTGATCATCATCTATTGTTTGTTTCCCTATATCCTCCATCAAATTTCCAAGATCCACCCCTTGAAGAAGAATTGGAGAACTCAGATGAAGCTGAAGATTTTCTTGATGAGCCAAGTGTTACAAACCATGAAGTGCAGAATGAAGAGGAAGTGGCTTCTTTGATTGAACAGCCTTCAACTGAGGGTGCAGCTCAAGGAGATAGAAGGAAGAAGAAGAAACAAAAAAAAATTATGCCAATCAATAAGCATCACCACCTTCTACATTACACTAATTCTATGAAGAGATACGGCCCAGCTGTGCTTTATTGGTGCATGAGGTGAATCTAGAATCTTTATAAATTTTCAATTTTGTATCTTTATTTTTTTATCCATGTTTGTTTTTCTCTTAAATCCAGGTTTGAAGCAAAGCATGCTTTGCCAAAACGATTTGGTTCAATCATGGGTAATTACAAAAACCTTCCTCTGTCTTTTGTAGACATACAACAAATGCATCAATGCGCAGAACTCTTGGATCTTAAAACTGAAGTTTCTAATGAGGTTACCTTGTCTAGAGGATCACTGATACAAGTTGAAAATACTCCATATTTTGATGCACTCAGTGTGCATGGATTCTCAGAAGGAGATGTCCTTGAAGAATCCAAGAATGTTACCATTGCTGGTTTCTTTTATGAAGAGGGACTGTATGTAAACCTTGAATTGGGAATAGTAGATGCTCCATTATTTGGTCGTATTATCACCATTTATGCTGATGAAGATAGTGCCAGAGTTTTCATTATCACAGAAGATCATCAGGGATTATATGATGAAAGATATGGTGCTTTCTTGATAGAGAAAGTAACCGATGCATCTGTTCGAGCCATGCTTGGCTCTCATTTTGTTGATAGACCAATGACTGCATGGACTGCTGACTATAAGTCGTTCTATTTATCTCCAAGAAGAACATTGGCTGAACAACTCTTTCGGCCACATGATCTTGAAAATTGAAATTTCTTCCACATTTATACTTATAATTTTCTAATAACTGTGGCAATCATTCCACTTCTAATCTCCTTTTTTTTTAAAGATTATATTTTTAATGTATAATGGAAAACCTTCTCTACTTAAATTTAATTGTATGTTGTATTCTATGTTTAAGTTTTGGTAATGCTTTATTATTTTATCTATTTACTTGTTTTTCTCTGTTTGTTGGCAGATAAGGGCATTGCTGGAAGGCATTTAAGTATGCTGTCCGAATATTCTGTTGAAGATCTCAAGAGGTATGGCCTTAATTTGTGTGATCTTCTTGACATTGCTGACTTAATACAGTCCTCAATTTTGAAAACCTCAAATGTCAGTATACAAGTAAGAAAACAGCTTCCATAAATTGTTTCTTGGCTGTATGAATACAAACATGTAACTATACTTCCTTTTGTTCCAGAATTCAACTTTAGATGTGAATCAAGAAAGTAGTAATAATAGTGTGTCAAAACATGTAAGAAAATATGTACATTTATTTTTATTGTTTTTAAATTTTAATTGTTGGTTTCCTTAAAAACTTTTTCCCTGAGTTTTTTCATTGAGTTCTTGTGTTTTGATTTTTGGAAGGTTGTCCTGGATGGTGATTCTGCTGATGAGGGGTCTGACTACCATGTTGGAGCAAGTATTATACATTGTATGCTTACTGTATTTCTTTTTTTTATATGTCTTTTATTAAATTGTTCTTCTTTTCAGAGTGATGATGAAGTGTTCAAGGGATTCGCTGAACCGTCCCATGTACACAAGCTCAACTCGTATGACCGATTTTGTTTTAAAAATCAAATCTTGAACTACCATGACGGCATAAAAGAAGGTATGACAAAGTGTCTTGTGTGATAACATGTCACATTATACTAATATATTGTTGTGCATGCCATGTATGATTAAAAATGCCAAAGCCGACAGCATTTTTAGACAGTGAAGTTTCAGAGGATGAAGAACGGCCAGCAGAAACAAATTCAAAACGGAACAGGGAAGCAGGTGGAAGCCCAGAGACGAAAAGGACTAAGAATACCCACTGCACAACATTTTTAGACAGTGAAGCTTCAGAGAATGAAGAGCAGCCAACAGAAACAAATAGTAAACAGAACAGAAAAGCAGGTGGAAGCACAGCGACTGAAAAGACTAAGGAAACCCACTGCACAACATTTTTAGACAGCGAAGCTTCAGAGAATGAAGAACAGCCGGCAGAAACAAATAGTGAACAGAACAGGAAGGCAGGTGGAAGCGCAGAGATTAAAAAGACAAAAAAAGAACGCCGCTCATCTTCGAAAAAGGTAACTTCTAGTTTGTCATCCTATGCTCTTAATTGTTGAAGCTGGGGTATTCCTTGGTGCTCTTTACATCTCATTCATTAAATGTTGTTTATCCACAGGGACGAAAATGGGATGATAAGAAGAGTGCACCTGCTGACTTACTGGAAGAGCACAAGGCTTTTCTGAGTGATGAGAACTTGGTAAACGTGTAGTTTTAGTTTTAAAATGCCCCCCCTCCTCTCTCTCTATCTCATATCATTCTTTTTTTTGCTAATCTATTAACATATTTTCTCATTTCAGAGTAAGAAGAATAAGAAAGAAATTAGACGCTTTCTGGAGGATAAGCTGAATCCCAAGGTACTGGGTCACATGCTGTAATTTTTTTTTTTTTTAATTTTGTTGTTGTTGTTTATTCTGGTAACTACACCAAAGCTTCCTGTCTTCCAGTATAAGATTTCAGATATGCTTTCCACAATGGCTGAAAATGATGAGGAAGTGGCTTCTGTGCAAACAAAACTTGAGAAAAATGGGGTGGTGTTCGAAGGTGATCTGACTAAGCTGGTTGGAACTTTAATGGAGAATCTTTATGCTCAAACTAGGTTGGTATTAATTACCTTTTTCTTCTTCTTCTTTAAAAATAAAAATTCGGTGGAAACTTGTGTATATTGTTTTAAAAAATAAAAATTCTTACAGCAATCTCAATCTGGTCACAGCTCAGATGAGGGAGGGATTGGCTGTGAGCTTAGTGGCTGCCTTTCCTCGCTTGGCTCACGAGCCAATATCATCTGAGGAAAAGCCTTGGGTATGTGTGTTAAATCTTTGTCTCTAACGAAGGACTGGTCACAAGTGAAAATTAGCAATTAGGTTTTGACAGAACTTTTATAGCAAAAAGGATTTCACACAAAAATTTTTTGCTTAATTTGTTTCTAGACCGTGAATTTGTTTTCCAATGTTGAGGGAAGGGAGGAGAAAGGGGAGGGTTATTTTGTACGGCATTTAAGGGAAATTGCTGTGTAATAGCTAATTTCCACTTGTGACCAGTCCCTTGTAAGATTCCCTTGATTCTTCTAGCCCAAAGTTTAAAATATTCTCCCATTATTCATATCCCTCATAAGTTACCAATTTCTTTTGACTCTTGATTTTAGTTTGATTTTAGTCCTCATAATGATTTGATTTCTTTTCAGTCTTGGATTTACGATCGTAAAAACAACAAAGGCAAATTAGCGAATTACCACGCTTACAAGCAGAAAACTAGTGGTGCCACTCGATTGAGAGGTGGCGGATCTAATCTTAAACAATCAAGGAAGAAAGCTTCAGTTGAGGAGATTGTGTTACTTAGCACGGTAGATGATCTGAACCTCTCAAAAGATGTGAGTATACTTACTAATTAGGCCTTTAGTGAAAGTAGAAATATAACTCTTACAAGCAGTAACTCTTGTCTCACTCTTGTCTTCAGACTCGTTACCTCAGACTAATTGTGCCTGATGACAGGCACAAAAGTGAGATTGAAGAATTGATGGAAAAATCCCATGTGGAGAGGAGGCAGCTGGTAAAAAATCCTAAGTGCCCTGTGCGCTTGCTGCTTGCAGCATACCCCCACTTAAAAAGTTTTGGAGGGACCATGGTAGGGAACATTAGTTTTGTTCTTATTTTCCATGAGGTATCATGCTAGCCTCTGTCCAGTAAAATGTTGTTTTAATGACTCGATTTTTAATCCTCAGATTGATCAAGACTTTGAGCGAATGTTCAAAGGGAAAAGCTCTTTACTAATTCGAAACTTCAGTGACCTTGTTCCTAAACTCATCAATATTGCTAAGGAGAATCCTTTAAAGTACCCTGCTGAAACTTGCTCACAATTTGGAGATTGTTAGTATTCATTTTGTTAAGCCAAAGTTGTGATCTTTCTTTCTGCTGCTCTATCTCTATGGACTTCTTTTGTTTGTTTTGTTGTGTTTTTTGTTGTTTTTTTTGTTTCAGCGTCCTTGAATGCCTTAGTTGTGCTGTCATTATTGTTGCCCAAACCCAGACGAGTGGATTTGTATGTCTGGGAAAGGGGAATGGACACATGTCCACTTCTGAAAGACTTTTTTGACATTGTTCCAGTGAGTATTACAGGGCTAACACTTTTCTGACATTGCTTACTTGATTTTAATTAATGCTCCTAACGGTTTATTTGTTACAGATTGGTACAGATCTGAGGACATTTATCCTTGAAAGGAGGGAAAAGGAAAACACACTAGTCCAGCCATTCATTGTTTGAACAGGAACACACAAAAAAATTGAAAGCATAGCTTTAGTACTGGGTGATGATGAATTTATAAATTTACCAATATCAACAATGCCACTGAGGGCAGTCAATTTGTTAATTGAGGCAAATTATGTGTTATCTACATACTTTTACTTGGGTTGGAAGTATGTGTTCCGTTTTCTTATTTCTAATGTATACAAAATGCCGTTGGAAAACCCTAGGCAGTCTACCTTTACAGAACAATTTAAAACCATTATGGCTTTCAAAGGCAACATTTAATCAATTCTTTTCATGATCTTGAATTTGTACTTTAACTCTTCAAATGGCAAATTTGTACCTTAATATATTTTGTCATAATACTAACACTTACGCTGAAATATTAAGTGCCCGTCCCTCATTCTTTCTTAACTTCTGTTTGGGAATGTAAACAATTTCCTTGGTGTAGATTATGTCATCCATCTCATTTTATCATGTAGTGCCCTCTATATACTACTTTAGTTGTGTTGAAGTTCCAAGTCAATATCTCTTAGTGCCCTTCAATAATTTTTTGCTTCTTACTCTTTTTTTTTTCTTCAAGTTTTTGCTTTTTATTCTGTGTATGTAACATACCATACATTGAAAAAGCATGTTGCAATGTTGCAATGCTTAAGTTCTGTACTATAAATCTATGCAGATCTATGTTAAATGTAATCAAATCTGTAATAAAATAAACCAATCAGTCAATAAGCTTATAAACCTGTCAATGATTGTTATAGTTTTCAGATTCATCACATCCTTTTCAGCTCATCTCTCAGCTTCTTTTTTGAACGTGCTGTCAATACTCCCTGTCATGCAGGAGCGTCACGCCTTCTGCTCTGCGTCTGCGCGTCTGCATGACGTGGGGTAGCGACGGTTTGGAGCATTGGTGAGAGAGAGAGCACATGTTCCCAAACTATTCTGTGGAAGAAATAGGTTCTAAGCGAATTTAGTGGTCTTTGGTACAAATATATTGCAGAGAACATCAAGGCGAGGTCCCCTGTATTTTTTAATTATTATTATTTTTAATTTTTTTTTTAGACGGGGAGGGATGGAGAACTTAGGTTGGTGTTGGTACTCATGCCAACAGATAGTTGACGAACGCGTCCTGTTGTTTATGTTTGTGTTTCGCAAGCTTCTGCTTTTCTCCCGTGTTTCAGCATGGGCAAATTCGTTTTAGTGTTAAGTGATTATGAAAGCTGATCGAGGAAGAGGCATTTTTTTTAAACGTTTGAGCGTCTCGCCGGAATGTCAGAGGTTCGTGTGGGCCATGTTTTTGACCTGTATCCTGTGAAGTATTCTGCGATTTTCCGTGGGATTACTGCAAGCCTAAGTCAGCAGGACCCATCTTCCAAGGTTTGAATTGCATCTTCCAATGTTTTTAATTCAAGCACAGTTGCAATGAAAACAATTTCGCAGCAGAAAGGGGAGGCGGGGAGCAATCTGGTGTGTGGCACTAGTAACACACTTTGTGAAGTTGATTTTTTAAACCAAGCCAGTCCACATGGTGCTGCTTGAAGTGAAGTTGACTATAGCCTATATGTCTCTTGGTTGGTAATACTAGGTTGACAATATGTATACATGTTTTATTGTCCGCATAAATCTTCTGAAATCCATCGTCAAGTACTGCATAAATCCCATTCGAGCAGTGCTGGGGATTCCTTGTACCTTACGATCAACACAGGGAAAGTTTGTAGCTTACGATTACTACCAGATTATACGAGGAAATTAGCTGGTTTCATTTCTTATTCGTAAAGTATAGAGCTTGTTCCTCTACGATGAGACCTCTCCGCATGTTATGACAACCCTGATTCGTATTATGTTTGCGCAGCTTGAACCGTAAGCTACCATGAGATTTGTTGGTAATACGAATAGATTTCACCGTAGAACATTTAGAGTGCACCCGCTCTCGCATGCATGTGCGTAGGGCTCTCCGCGTCCAGCCTCCCGCTCCTGCCCTGCTTATCCGGCCCTCGCTCCGTTCTCAGGAAGGGCAACGACACAAATGGGGCAGTTTTGTGTGCACACACACAGTACACATACACAAACAGACCCGAGGGTATGCGCATCCTCGGACAACACGCTCCCTCTCTGTCTTTCTCCGTTGCCTTCCACTCCCTCTCTGTCCCCCCCCCCCCCCCCCTCTCTCTCTGCCTCCCCTCGCCCCCCCCCCCCCCCCCTCTCTCTCTCTCTATCTCTCCCTCTCTCTTTATCTGTCTGCCCTCTCTCACTCTCTCTTTATCTCAGTCTCTCCCTCCCTCTCTCCCTCCCTCCCTCTCTCTCTCTTTGCAGCAGGTGGGACGGGCCAGGTCGCCCCGGGGTCGACTTGTGGGAGACGGCAAGCCTGGAGACCTGTTTTTAATTGAACCAAGTACCACAAGCCAACCGTCTCCCCTCCATACATGTTTAAACAATGTTTTTCTCCCGTAGTTGATGATAAACAATGGCTCTGCTGCGTCGACGTCCGCGTAGCTTTGCTGCAACAACAGGGTTCTCGAGGTGTTGCTGATGATTAGGAGAAGGAGTGGGAAGCCACTCACTGTGCGATCATGATCGAACTTCACAGTAATCTCACGGCAAGTGACCTCCCCCCTCCCCCTCCCTTAAGACACAAGCCTGTAAAACATTTGTCTCTTTCCTGACAAGAAAACTATTATAATAACCATTTCCACTGCAAATATAGCAATATCAAAATATCAAATTCTTTAAAAAAATTCCCGTGGTTTCACAAATTTTTAGGCACGGAGTGAAACGGAGTTGCCTTATAGTTTCGTCAGATTGGACTGTTTTTTAGGCACGGAGTGAAACGGAGTTGCCTTATAGTTTCGTAGCGGATTAGACCTTTTTTTTTTCTTGGAAGCATAGCCCCATATGGCCCTCTGACAGAAGTTTTTCGAACTATCCAGATTATCGAAGGGTACTCATACAAGACACGCTGACGTGTTTTTACACTTCAAAAATATCACACACCGTTTAAAAACGAGTTTTAAAGTCGGCTTTCTCACTCCTTTCAATGGGGAAAGTAAGAGACAGAGCACCTCGTCAACAGGTACCACTAGTCCATAATCAAAACGATCTAAAAAATCAAAAATCTGTCTAACAGAATTACGGACAATAGACGTATGAAATAGTCTAGCGTGTTGGTACATTCAAAAAATATCATAGTGATCAGAAAAACCACCTCAAACTTCAGCTTGCTCTCTCCATCCAATGGTGATAGCAAGAGACAGAGCTACTGTTACAACGCCTCTAGACGAGCTATGCTCGACTCGTCAGCAGGCTGCATCAGCAACCTCTGCCTGACTCGGTATCATTCTGTCCTTCTCCAGAGCACAGCCAAATCGGACGTCCTTCTTTTTTGTTGCGTAGCCTTTGCCGGGTACCCATTGTCGATGTGGCGAGCCGAGCCGAGGCACGCCGAGGCCCCGCTAAAAGGGAGGCGACTCAAGAGTCAGGACCGTTTGGGACCGGTGGGGGGGACAACAGTGCGAGAGCCTTGCAGGAGGCTAGCGCTAGGCGGCCCGCGTATGAGAATGCGTGCGTTACACTGACCGCTACCTAGACGCCCTAGCTCTTCAACTACTCCCTCTCCCCCTCGAAGGAGATACAAACCACCCTAAACTACCCCAAAACTGAAACAAGGCTCAAACAAAACCCTCATTCCATGAATTTAAAAGAAAGGAAGCAAACAAAACCAGAAAAAAAAAATTAACTTCTATAACCACCCCCAAACCAGCCCAAAACTGAAACAAGGCTCAAGCAAAATCCTAATTCCATGAATTAAAAAAAAAAAAAAGAAAGCGAACAAAACCAAAAAGAACAAAATATAAACTTAACGTCTATTTTAACCAAACCCCCGTGAAACTCCGGGCCTACCAGTATCTCACACAGTGGGATAGTATTTTTTTAATTTCCTATGGTGCCCCTTACGCCAAAACCGAAAGTCTCTGTGAGAAGTTTTTCAGACCTTCCTGACTTTTGCATAATACCCATACAAGAGCGTCGGACGTCATTTTACACTCCAGAAATGCAGCAGACAGTCTCAAAACCGAGGTGAAATTCAGCTTTCTCACTCCATCTAATGGCAAAAGAAAAAGACAGAGCTAGCGTGCTCGGCTCGTCAACTGGCTGCGTCAGTATCATCCATCCTTCTCCTGCCGCGTGAAAAATCGGACCTCTCCCTTTTTTGTGAAACAGCCCTTATTGTTGATGTGCCGAGCCGAGTCGAGCCCTGGTTAAAAGGGAGGCAACTCAAGAGTCGGGACCGCTTCGGACCCTAGGACATGCACAAGAGGCGCAACCCTCAGAGCGGAGCATTGTCGATGTGCCCACCGGTCGGTGCCAGTGATAACTAGGGGGCTGCGGGCCGCGCCGCGACCAGCCAACCTATCGACAATGAAGTCTCGCCACGATTCCCCTCATATTTCCCGTTTTACATAGTTTCTTCAGCCGCTGTACCCGACGACTATTCGGCATACCCCGTATACCACGATGTCTGCCAACGCGCCACCCATCCAGTTTTCACATGCAAGCTAGAGTACACACTTTAATTTAAAACAAAAAAACTTAAAGTCAACCACATTCACGTTCCCTTTGTAAATAAAAATTAACTACCAGCTAATCATAAATTTCTTAATTACGAAAAATAGTAAATATGAAAATTGCACTAGATCCAGTTTTGTGATACTCCGGGCCTACCAGTATTTCACGAAGTGTAATAGTATTTTTTTTTTTCTTGAAAGCATAGCCCCATATGGCCCTCTGACAGAAGTTTTTCAAACTCTCCATATTATCGAAGGGTACTCGCACAAGACACGGTGACGTGTTTTTACACTTCAAAAATATCACACACCGTCTAAAAACGAGTTTTAAAGTCGGCTTTCTCACTCCTCTCAATGGGAAAAGTAAGAGACAGAGCACCTCGTCAACAGGTACCACTAGTCCAAAATCAAAACGATCTAAAAAATCAAAAATCTGTCTAACAGAATTACGGACAATAGTCGTATTAAATAGTCTAGCAAGTTGTTACATTCAAAAAATATCATAGTGATCAGAAAAACCACCTCAAACTTCAGCTTGCTCTCTCCATCCAATGGTGATAGCAAGAGACAGAGCTACTGTTACAACGCCTCTAGACGAGCTATGCTCGACTCGTCAGCAGGCTGCATCAGCAACCTCTGCTTGACTCAGTATCATTCTGTCCTTCTCCAGAGCACAGCCAAATCGGACGTCCTTCTTTTTTGTTGCGTAGCCTTTGCCGGGTACCCATTGTCGATGTGGCGAGCCGAGCCAAGGCAAGCCGGGGCCCCGCTAAAAGGGAGGCGACTCAAGAGTCACGACCGTTTGGTACTGGTGGTGGGGACAACAGTGCGAGAGCCTTGCAGGAGGCTAGCGCTAGGCGACCCGCGTATGAGAATGCAAGCGATGCACTGACCGCTACCTAGACGCCCTAGCTCTGCAACTACTCCCTCTCCCTCTCGAAGGAGATACAAACCACCCCGAACCACCCCAAAACTGAAGGCTCAACCAAATTCCTCATTCTATGAATTTAAAAAAAAAAGAAAGCAAACAAAATCAGAAAAAAATATAAAATTAACTTCTACAACCAGCCCCAAACCACCCTAAAACTGAAACAAGGCTCAAGCAAAATCCTCACTCCATGAATTAAAAAGAAAAAGAAAGCAAACGAAACCAAAAAGAACAAAAAATAAACTTAACTTCTATTTTAACCGAACCCCCGTGAAACTCCGGGCCTTCCAGTATCTCACACAGTGGGATAGTATTTTTAAAACTAAAATTATGAAAATATATTACAAAATCTACCAAGACAAGACTACTTCAAATTGTGAAATATCGACAGAAAAGCAGAAGACAATATCTATACACTTAGCATATAACGGGCTAAAATAATGGACAGAACTTCGGAAAATAGGACTTGTGCATATCTGGACAAGACTTTATGTAGGACAGGATAACTTTAACAAGAGCAGCAGTTTCAAAAAGGACAATTCTTTTACATAACTTATCATGTTTTTTTTACAAGATCTTACAACTAAAATAATAAACAGTTATGCATTATAGAAGACAACGTGTTTTTTTGTGGCATTTTTTACTGTGCGATCATGATCAAACTTATAAACTTGTATGGTTTTATTTTTTTTAAATATTCTGATGATTTTGTTTATTACGTGCTAAAAATCAGAAACAATACTTCGTTTAATACGACTAATGAGTTAGTCACAATTATATACAAAGGGAACTATTACGCAAATATTATAAGAATAAAAATCCACATAAAAGTTCACTTGCTTCACCTTAGAGTTAATTTTCTACTAGTTTTATATATTTGCCTTACGAGACGACAACAAAACCAACTGGTTCAATTTTAAACCGTACAAACAGTAAAAACAGTACAAGGCACTAGCACAGTCTATAACTTAACATTATTCCGCTATGGGTACATACCTATTAATACCAGTTGGGATAAATTTTTCCCCTTTGACGTTTACAAAAAAAAATATCGTTGGTTGGTTTTCTCCACTTTCTCACCGTTGAATATGCTACCAAACAATCAAAAAGCAATTGACTTATTACTTTACTGGAGTGAGTCGTCCTCCTCTTCTGCGTCAACCCCTTCATTTTCCTCATCGTGAGGTGCCTGAGCCTGTTTACTGCCATTGCAGTCTTCGGCACTGCTGTTTTGTGCCTGGTTGTGCTGTGGAAGAGAAATTAGCGTCAGAGCATTGTCGAAAGTCGTGAAATGAGTTCATTGAGCATAAGCCACTGAAAAATACACGCGTACCAATGGTATGCTAATGCTTCCCCCGAAGGCATCCTTGAAGAAGGACAGCATCTCGTCCCTTTTTTTCACATTAAGATATGCCTGTCTCATAAATTCTGGCATTTTGTCAAAATTCCCGACCCGGATACCGCTGGAAAGACCTGATGCAAGACTTAGGGCCTGCTTCAATGCGGGCCCTGAAAGCTTGTGCTTCTTTCTGCAATGCCTGGACAGGTTTGCACCACCAACGTATGTGCACTTGGGGCAAAACCGCAGTCTGTGCCTGCCCTTCTCGGTTTCAGCTGCGGTTTTGCGCCCGCGTGGTACGCAGTCATGTTTGCTCTGAAATCAAGGTTGGATAGTTTCCTGTTGCAAAAAGGCTGAAACGCTATAAAAGACAAGGAGGCGTACCTTCTTTCTAGGCGATTCCTCATCCTCCTCATCCTCCTCATCAACAAACTCAAGTGGATCTTCTTTATTTCCTTGGTTGCCCTCACATGAGTCTTTCTCTTCTTCCTGTTAAAAAAATGTCATGTTCAAGAGAGATCACTCGTACTTTCGTTTTAATAGGAATGTCCCACAAGCAGTACTAACCTCAAGTGGGATCCAGTTGGGGTCATTGACTGGCCCTTGAGCAAGCACAGGTTTCTGAAAACACAAAACAAAATATTTCGGAATATCGAAACAGAAAAAGTAAAATGAATATGGTACAAACGGAAACAGAATACATGACTAACAGGAAACTGCAGACGATATTCACCTTTTGGGGAGGTTCAGTACCGATGTGTTCAGTTGACCTTTTCCCACTTCTTGTCAATTTTTTGACGTTCCTTTCGACAGGAGGGTTCTAGAACAACATATTTTTTTTAAGCAGTGTCTTATAACTCCTCACTACCTCAACAATACGGACAAAGTAATATGGGCATGGACACCACAAGAACAGAAAAGAATAAAAAAAACCTTAACGAAAGTCACCTTTTCTGTCACGGGAACGTCGTGAAACATGTTCATGTCAAAGGTCAGGGACCCAGCGATGCCAAGTTTTCTGCGCATAAAATGAAATATAAACACATTCTTACATACAAGCCATTATCAAACTTTATAAAATACACCTGTGAGCTAATTGAAACACTTGGAAAAGAGTAACAAACATGTTTTAATTTAATTAAAAAATCAAAAACTGAGAATCACACAGTGGTTTTTTACTTTATTATTTGTTCAACAGCAGGGTAAACAGATGATTTTCCAAAGCATATATTTCAAAAAATTGCTGTCAAAAAAAAGGCCGTAGACTAAGAAAAAAAAATTATAAGTCATAACTTGAACAAAGAAAAATTCTAACGCTTTTACTATTTTGACATTCTTTGACAGGTGATAACACTGATTTGAGGATTCACCAGCCTTAACACTTACGGATGTCCTGGGCACTGTTTCGCCTTGTTGCCGTACGGGAGCCAGGACTCCGTGCCGAAATTTACGGCTTCACCAATGCTGAAACCTGGGAAGAAGCGTGTAAAACTCGAGTCACAAGTTAAATGTATAGGCTGTAAACCCTTGTTTCCGCTCTTAAATACTCACCTGTGCTGAAGCCCCAGTGGTAGGCCCCTGGCCCTATTACCACAAACTGCCCCTCTCTTTGAATAAGCTGTAAACAACGTCTTTTTACCTTAAGTACTGTGAGAACGATAAAATCAGTTTTAACGGATTAAAAAACCTTGACTTACACGTGTTACAGAAATCCCTTTCAATACTTTGGACCCCGGATTGGCGAATCCAACTTTATGTCTTTGTAATGCATTAAATTGGCACTCATAAACTGAGGCAAAGGACCCATATTTTCGGTCCAGCTTATCTTGATAGGAGGACCTGGCACCATACCTAAAACATAAGATAAGAATAAGAGTTTTACATGCAGGAAGTGTGAACAGTTGCCAATGATACTGTTTCTGAATCTCTTCTCAGAGGAATGAGGCTGTTACCAAAATTTAGGAGCACCGAAGTGCATATAGTTTACTGATGCAAGGTTCATATCTTCCGTGTGCATGCAAAATGGTGCACCAGTAGAGGAAATATATATATAGGGTGAAGTTACACCATCAAACTGAACTTGCTGACGCCTACAGGTAGCACTAAACAAATCAGGCAAATTATTCAAATTCCATTCCTGAAAAAAAAAGTTGTATTAGTTACATACAGGTTTCTCAACACCCGATTGGCATGAGCCACATCAATTGAGAAAAACTAAATACAATGTGTTACACTTTATCATTAATTTCTCACGAAAAACTTCGTATGTCACACCGTTCTACCCAAACATTTACATGAGTCAGTTGAAATTATCATCGGAACGGCGTTAAAGAGGGGTTTGAAAAAAAAAAGGCCAATAATTTCCAACTTAGTCATACATCATTCTCAAAGCACACTATTCACTATGTAGTACCATTAGGGATTTGTCAAACAATGTCTCCTTAATATCAACCAGGTACTCAGCCTGGCGGTATGGGAGAGACCCCCAGAAAAAATCATCACTGTCCGTCCTGGGTGGTGATGGATATCTGTAACGAAAATTCGGTTATTCTTCATGTTTCAGTTAGCTTTTTAACCAGCAGCTTCACTATAAGGCAGAGTATACGCACTCTAAGTTGGCCCATTTTTGAAAATCCTTCACTGTCATCGACTTTGTGGACGTGCATTCAACGGAATACGTCCTGTCTTCATTTTCACTAGATATAAATTTGAACCGTCTACCCTTGTAGGATTGGTCAAAAAGTGTGGCCACATCTGGGGAATGGCCCCACTCCTTGGGTGGCTGGACCTGTAACACGAGGAAATGTAGGTCTTTACCTATTTAAAACAAACTTATTGAGTAAGTCTCCGTCCAAGTTCAACTTACAAGGATTATTCCGTACTCTTCAATTATGTCCTCTTTACTTTTGATGAATTTGGAAAAATCTTGAAATTCATCCCATGAGGGAAACAGTTCGTAAGATTTCTAGAAAAATGCGATGAAGAAGTATTAGTACAATGTTTTGAAATCTACATTAAGAGTATTGACTACAAAGTAGTTGACGGGATGATCTAAACTTATAGACATAAAAACTTATAGATTTTAATTAATAATTTATAAATGTTTATAAGGATTCGTTTTACCCGGGACATCAGTGTGCTAGTTTACTCCATGAGTTTACTACGGCCATTTTAATTTAATCAAAATCCTACACTTTTTTCTCGCATCTCGAAAACGGTGCGCGCTATCTCAAATGTGACTGCGGATTTGGATGAGACTCGGTTTTCACCTCCTAATGAAAACTTTAGCACGACTCTTAAGCAATCGCGCCACTGATGAAATTCTCTGAAAATGTTTTGAACTTTCAGAAAATGCTGTCTGCAGCATATTGCTTTCAGAGATTCAACTACAGCTATCAGAACTTTTCTATGAGGGCAATGATATCAGAAATTCACTATCAGAGGTGCGCGAAAATTTATCAGAAATCATAAATATTCTGATAGCTCAGCTCTGATAGAAAACTTTCGTGATTGCATTAACACCAGTGCCGCAGACCGGGATCCTCGAGAGGTCCTTGTCGCCTTGGGTCCCTTGGGTCCTTGTCGGCCTATGCTCGACGGTCAAGGAAGACATCAAGGCGGCGGTGGCCGAACTTGTCTACGGCCAGTCTCTCCGCCTCCCCGGCGACATGCTCTTCGGCGACGGCGCCCCAGGTGGCGGACAGGACCGCCCTGCTCGCGCGGATCAGGCAGCAGGTCGTGCGATTCCGCCCGACACCCGCCTCCCGCCACGGCCAGCACGCCGCATTCGTCTTCCCCGCCCTGGCCACCTGCACTCACATGTACCTCCGGTACGACACGGTGAGGCGCGCCTTGCGGCCTCCCTACTCGGGGCCGCACGAGTTACTCGCCAGGGACGACAAGACCACCATCGCCCGGCAGGGCGCGCCGGCCCGCGAATCCGTCGACCGCGTCAAACCTGCCTTCACCGAAAGCAGCGACGCGGACGCGGCCTACGTACCGCCCACCAGCGACGAGGTGCCACCGCCAACAGGCCCAGATCAAACCAGGGCCCCGGCAGTGGCGCCGCCCTCGACCATACTACCAACTACCACTCTGCTACCCCCAGTGGCCCCCTAGTGCCGACCAACGCGCCCTCTGTGGTCCCCCTAGTGCCACAACCTGTGCCCCCAGTGGTCCCCCTAGTGCCACAACCTGTGCCCCCAGTGGTCCCCCTAGTGCCACAACCTGTGCCCCCAGTGGTCCCCCTAGTGCCACAACCTGTGCCCCCAGTGGTCCCCCTAGTGCCGCCCCCAGTGCCCCTAGCGTAAACCGCGCCAGGAACACACGCGGACCCCACGCCGCCGGAGCCCGGAAGCGACACGGACCACAGCGCGACGGCGCCCTCGGCGCCCACGAGGGGCGCCACCCGCTGCACCCGCCGCCACTCTCGATGGACGGCGTTTTTCCAACCGCGGTAGGATGCAAATTCTCCGCGGGGAAGTGGTGTGGCCGGCAACGGCGGCAGGTGGGATGCCTCAGCCGTGCTCGCGTGGCCCGAGCGGCCGACGAGGTCAGAGGTCGGCAGCCCCGCCGAGGTCCACCTCGCGTCCTGGGACGTCAATGGGGACGTGCTGACGGAAGTCATCAACGCCATGTGGTCCAGCCAGTCTATCCCGGAGGAGCTGATGCAGGGCATGATCACTCTAATCCAGAAGGGAGGCGGCAGGCCGCGTCGCGTCAAGGACCTTCGGCCCATCACACTGCTCGACGTGGACGCCTAGCTGCTCACCTGTGGTGCGCCTGTGGGAGGTGTGGACCTTAGCTCTGCCGAGTAGCAGGGCTGGCCTTCCCCCGCTGCCAGAGATGCGGCACGGGGCGGGGGGATGCAAGCACCTAGTGGATCACTGCCAATGGACTGACCGTGTCGTTTTCTAAAGCGAGACGGCAAAAGCAGAAGAGCAACCAAGTCTGGACAACAAAAGGAAAAGACCCGAAAACAACACCGGGTCAGTAAGGGCCCTCCTCAAAGGAAACTCACCCTACCAGAAAAGGAACTACCTACCTAGGTCCTCCCTCATCGAATTGGGGGAGCGAAGAGGGATTCCATGTGCTTCCGAGTCCCTCCGAACTCCCTTAAAAGACGTAACGAAATCCCCCCAGAAGTCCTCCGCACCGGATTCCCTGCTTAGTCCCTGTCCCTCCCTCCCAATCAGCTTCGAACTCCCCGCGAAGTCCCTCTTTTCTATATCTTGGTATTCATTGGGATGCCAATATTACGTAACGTTTGAGGAGCGGGGACACTTCGCCCCGGAATTACTATCAAAAGTAAGAGTGATAATACGCACAAGTTTCATGTCTGCGCTTTTTCACCTGCAGCAAAACAAAGCACAGAGCGCCTGGTAGGTAGGCAGCCAAGTTGGCTTTTGTCATTCAAGGACCGTATGGCTCCCAGGTCTCACCAGAAGACCCCAAACTCAGACCAAAGCCCGAAAAGAGGAAATCTTCTCCTAAGAAGAAACGATAATTTGTTTATCGAAAAATATGCTGATTTATCATGTTGGAATCTGTTATCAGTCTTGCTGTAAAGTGATGTAATTTTTAAACGTATTTCTAGTTGCGATAATTTTTATAAGCTCATGTTGAATCGGTCTTAAATGTTTTCTTAATACGTGACTGTCTATATGAAAGGTATGTCCTATATATACCTAAAATTACTGTAATTAAAGTAGTAGTTTCAATATGTTTAGTTTTAGTCACTTGTACTTTTACTGTCTTTTGTGTATTTGTGGTGTTTCTGGAGTTGCTTCTGTCTATCAGTGACTGTAAGTGGATTGCAGTAAGTGTCAGACGTAGCATCAACATCAGTGTTGTGTCAGTCAAGGCTCGTTGGGGTTTTAGCATCTTGTGTCGCCAAAGATTATATTAAGAGCAGAGCATGTGGCTGTTTATCGTTAACAGGATAAGCATTCATAATGCAATAGCACCATTTTTTTTCTTATGATCACAATGGATATAATTACATAGGCCAAGAAAAATTGTTATTCTCGTGAACTTTATGTAGTAACTATTCATATGATGTGCCATCTGGTCTATTTTTCAAGTTCTGTATTGATCTTAAGTAGTGTTTCGTAATAGGCTAGCTTATAATTTAGAGTGATTTAACTATTTGACATCACATTTAAATAGTTCAAAGTACATTAATCCTAACTTATGTGCCATGTGTGTGTGTGTGTGTGTGCGTGCCAAAGAACGTTAGGGACACTTGTTTCAACACTGCAAAGTTTTCAAATAAAAATTTTATTTGTTCATAAAATAACATTAGGTATTTTCCACTTGCAACCTGTTATCTTTTACTGTCAATCATCACCATGGCTGCGCCATGCCCGCCGCGCTGCTGCGCTGGCGGCAGTGGAGGCCGTGTTCACGGACACGTTCACTAGGCGCTGCCGCCCTGGCGAGAGCCGCCGAGCAGGGCGTGGGCGACGGCCATGCCGCTGAGGCCCGGCGTGGCCCTACCGCGCCGGCGGTCGCGGTCACGCGGCGCCTCACGTTGACGATGTGCGAACTTGCCTGGGTCTCCGCGCGATTATTGCCGGCGATAGGAAGTCGCGCGTCCCCATTTGTGTCACTTCGTGCGCCGCTACACTCCCGCCGGCGTTCGCGCCACGGTAACTTGCGTCGCCGCGCGGCCAGCCGGGCGGCGCGTGGGCGCGCGTTCTGTGCTACTAGGGATGTTTTGCTCCGCATAGTTGGTCACGGCTGTCGCCTCATTTGTTTGGGAAGTCTTCGGTTTGCAGTCTGTAGTGTTATTAATTGATATGGTCACTGTTCTGTTGTTATCTCAGTGACAGGACTTGGAAATTTTTAACATCCAGAAAGGTTTTATTTTTCCATAACTCCTTTCATCATCGTCTAATAAATATTACTCCTTTATTCGTTCTGTGCTGCTCTACTAATGGAGAAATCTCGATAGAATGCATTTTCCCCCTTCCACTCAATAATTCGTTTTTTTCCCTTCATTTTTACCGATTTTGAATTATAATCGATTCTAATCGAGTATGAGTTGTCGATTAATCGAGTGGCGTCGATTACTGGTTATCACGTAATCGAAAAGTCGATTAATCGATTGTTGTTGAGAAGTTTTCAACCCCAGCCTGCGCCGCCGCCTGCACTAGCACTACAACGCGGCGCACTTCTCGGCCTTCCCGGCTGGGCCGGAGGATGCCGTCCAAACCGTGGCGAAGAGGGCCTTCCTGGATGGACTGTGGAACCCCGCCGTCCAGCTCACCGTCAAGCTGCAGCACCTGGGCACCTCCGACGATGCCCTTGCGTCTCTCGTCTCGGCGGAGGCCATCGAACGCCTCGAGAAGGCAAATGCCCCCCCCCCCCCCCCCCGTTCGGCAGCGCACCTCCCTGGCCCGCGGGTCAGGCCGCGTCGAGCGCCATCAGCACGGACACCGGTCAGGGGTGACACGCGGCGCCACATGTCCTAAAGGAAGTGTTACAGCTGCCGTATTACAGTACTGACGAACTGTACACGGTGCCAATACCCCGCTCCTCTATCTCGCTACTCCCGAGACTCCCATCCCCACCTCTCGCAGCAAACCGATTTGCGGCAGATGTTGATGTTGTTGCCCATCGGTAGGCGGAGGCGGAGGATGCCTGCAACTGAGGGTACGCGCGTATTATCGCGTATTAAACGCGTATTAAAAGCGCATTAACGCGTATTAAAAGCGCATCAACGCGTGTTAACGCGTATTTGGCGTAATAACGCGTATTAACGCGTATTTGGCGTATTAACGCGTATTAAAACGTATTGCGATTACTCCGTAGGTGGAAATCGAGAGTGCAAACCCCCTCGCCGGTGGGCCAGGCGTCGTCCGGATGTAGTGCACGTTGTTGTGCTTGACCTCGCGCGGCATTCCTGGGGGCTTGCTGGCGGCGGGGAACTCAGCGAGCTCCCGCGCACACGACCCGGAGGCAGCGCCCGGGCTTACGGCCCCGACGCTGCACTGGTTGACCTCAGCGCGTTCGCCCGCGACGGACCGTCCTGTGGACCAGTGAAGCAGACAGAGACGGCGGTTGTCCGTCAGCAGGTCGAAGTTGGTCAGGAAATCGGCCCCTAGGATGGGGACGCTGACGTCAGCGACGGTGAACGACCAGGAGAGTGTGCCTCCCAGCCCCAGGTCCACCGCCCGCTGCAGCGGTCCGTACGTCCTCCCGGGTGGTGCGCCCACCTGGCGGCCCGGGCGAAGTGCACGACGACGCTGGATAGGCTCGTCCGTCGCCGCGTTGTCCAGCTCGGCTCGCGCCTTGAAGCATGTCGTGCACGTGCAGGATCTCTGCCTTGCTGTCCTTCATGAGGGTGGCGTACTCGGCGGAGCGGGGTGACGCTGAGCCACCGCACGCTTAATGCTAAAGGCGAAACGAAGTCAGGTGTCCACGGGCTGGCAAGGTAGTCCTGAGTGAGAGTGGCATTGTTGGAGGCACGGAAATGCGTAGTGATTCCTGTGGTAGGACTGGCCGACAGTAACTACCGATTATTTGCATTAGTGCTATGCGCTACCACCGCAGGGCTTCACTTGACTTTGGAACAGCCAAGTTGTTTCTGTAGGTGTCTTCTAAGACCTCAGGCACAGTGCCAATCAATCATTCAACTAACAGCCGGATTTTCGGCGCGGGCGGGGCTTCAGGCATTGAGGGGCAACAGATTCTACAATAATTACAGTGGCCCTGAACGTGTTTATTTTCCAGCGCGAGATGGAGTGGGTGAGCAGAAGGTGCACCGAGCTGGGAATGCGGCGCATCATGCTGTCGACTGTCCTGCTCATTCTCTGGGGCTTCTGGCGGCAGCGGAGTGTCAGCATCGGCAGGGTGCGTGTCCCCTCTTGAAATTGTGGTGTACGTTACGTAAGCGTACGGGATGATTCCATTAAGTAAGTCTTTCCAATATTCTCGGAAGAGCCAGTCTAAGCCCTTGCTGAATAGGCAACCATGACTTCTGACTTCTATACATGCACGGTGTCGTACAGGCTGGCGGCTGGCCTACCCTGGCTTTCGCAGGCACTCGGCGACGCCCGTCCGGGGTTTAATGTAGGAGGACATTTCAGACGTACTTAATGGACGACGATTATCTCAGGACGTACAGAAACCTGATGATGTCATCGCACGTTTTGACTGGGTGGTCACCAGCAGAAGTGCATGGATAATCTTTTGTTTCTACTATCCGACTCGCAAAATAGCTGAACCCAGGCGCGTGTCCGGGTGTGGGGGGGGGGGGGGCATGGGGGGCATGACCCCCCAAAACGACATCGGTGCCCGAAGGGCATCGCCTGGGAGGTAGGCAACCCGCAGTTCTTTCGGCCTGCAAGAAGGCAAAAAGCGCGACATGACCCCCCTCCTCCAATGGAAATCCTGGACACGCGCCTGGCTGAACCGCAGAAGAATCACGAACACCGAACTCTATGTCCCCATGAAGTACAGATGACAATATTCCCCAAATGCTCTCAATCACGTTTTCTTCGATAGTTCTTTGTTAGTTCTTTGCTGTTCCGAAGTCAAATGTAATTGTTCCGGCGTAGTTGAATCTGTGTTCACTGTCTCAATATACGACCGCAATGACCTGGTGACCTCGCGTAAATAATGATAAAGTTGTAAGAAAACTTGCTCGCTAGGTCTAATGTCGATTGTTCTTGATTGTTCTAAAGTTCAAAAGAGGTCCGCTTGCATATAATTGCTACCTGCTGGAGTGCCGTCTGCTGACAAGATCGAATAATGGCGGGAGAACAATTTTTCATACTGCAGTTCGCTAACCTCGCGCGCGCCATCAGATCCGCGATGGTTGCGCCATCCAAGAAGAGGCACGGTGAAAATGAAAACTTCGTTACCACGACAACTTTGCTACATTACAAGTGCTATAAACACACTAAGGGAGCGATAGCACATCGCTGTGTTGTAAGAAAGACTCATGGCTTCCATGGTATGCGTATTGCGTCTGTCATGTGATTCGGGGTGATATGTTTTAAAACGCTCAAATGTCATTCATATTTATCTTTATTTTTCCCCAGCCACTTGTGTTGCTTCGAAGATTATCAGATACTCTATTACCCAATCGTCATCAGTATCCTAACGAGAGGAGAGTGAGAAGGAAACGAGGCAAGAGAAATCGGCGGATGTTCTTCAAGAAAATAAAACAACATAGACCTAATGCCCTCAGATGTATTCGTAAACAAGTGCCCAACGAACATTTTCTTGGATTTCCTTCTGCAAACGATGATGACAATGAACCTTTTACTGGCTTTGATAATGACAGTACATGTTCATCTTTCATGAAAAGCACCTTGATGAAAGCTATTATTGAAGAAACATTTTTGATGGTGAGTGCTTTCCATGACTGATAAGTTATGCAGAGCTACACAAGCCTATCCTGTCATTATTTTACTGAACTCCTCTTCAGCAAAATTATGATGTATTTCCAGGCACCTGAGTCGGGGTGTTCTGCAAAATGTTTCTCAGTTTCTGCACAAGGTTCTGAAAATGTTCATGTGATGAAGGTAAACCCCCGAAGTTAAACTTTTCTTTTCCTGTATTTCAAAATAAACCATACAGTTACTAAGAGGAGTTTCTTGTTTCCAGGTGCTGCCCTATACCAGAAAGAGCATAAGAGTGTTGTCTCTGTTCGATGGGTTGGCTACTGGTCTTATTGTTTTGTCTGAAAGGTTGGGTTTGAAAATAGATGCCTATTTCTCAAGTGAAATTGACAACGACGCACTGACAGTTCAAAGAAGGCGTCATTTTGGAAAATTAATTGCACTTGGAGATGTTAAAAAACTAGATAATGAACTGTTAAATGCATTAGGAAAAATTGACCTGTTAATTGGTGGATCTCCCTGCGATCAATTGTCTCTTGTGAATCCCAGAAGAGCTGGATTGTCTGGTAAGGTTTTCATTGAAAAGAATCTCAGAAGTTCATCCGAAACCCATGTTCTGTGTATACTCTATTTTTCAGATGCGAATGCTAGTGGAAGCCTTTTTTATAACTATGTGTCCATCCGTGACTACCTTGCTCATAGAGCACTGGAGGAACACCGTCCATTCTATTGGCTTTTTGAGAACACGAGAAAACTTGAAACTGCTGTACGAGACAAGATGAGCCAGTAAGCAAGGCAAATCACTTTACTTTTACTGTTTTACTAAACACTCACCACCCTCATGAATTTATCTCATACTTAGAGCTCTTGGCTGTGACCCCGTTATGTGCTGTTCATCTAGTTTCTTGCCAGTTATGAGACAGCGATTATTCTGGGGTAATACACCATTCATTGAAGATATTTCTAGAGAGATGAAAATGAGAGGAAGAAACACAAGCCTGCAGGATATTTTGGGACCTGATCGTGTTCCCATAGTTGACATAATCCCAACAGTCACCACAAATGGAAGTGGAAATGGTGAGTTCCTTGAATTGTGAATTTAAATAATTTTGATTCTTTCATTTGAATGTTTCTAATAGACTAGTTTCTTGCATTGCAGGAAAAATTAAGGCAGTTCATTCCAATGGAGAAGAGAAAGCGCTGGAAATAAATGACAATGAAAAGCTACTGGGGTTCTCACCGTCATACACAGACATAGGAATGTTGAGCTTCTCACGGAGGCTGCGTCTACTTGGCAAAGCATGGTGTGTGGATGTTGTGGAAGAATTGTTAAAGCCTTTAAGAGACATTTATGAACTTAACACTAGAAGGGCCGGCTTTTTGGCAACCCTAGAAGGGCCGCCGGGGTCATTTTGACCCCTATATGTTTTGCCGTGTTAAAAGCCGGGTTTTGATGTATTTTCGTGTTTAAATGATGAATAATGGTAAAAAATCAATCAAATATGGTGTTTAGAGAGTTGGGTTAGGTTAATCGGTGCACGAGAGCGTAAGATAGGCAACCCGCAATGCGTTAAATCCGATCTGCCGCCAGAACGACGACTTTTCATGTGGTGCTGCTTTCTCGCCATCCAGAGACGAATTATGGCCTGGTCAAATATATAACGGGCAAGATTCCAGTATTTCTAGCTGAGGACAGCTCGAATTTACCCTCGTTTCAATTTTACCTGGCCAAACTCCCGAGGAACTCCTATCCCAGGACAGAGGCCAGAACGACGACATTACGTATGTGGCTACTTCGTCGCTATCCAGAGACGAATCATGGCCTGGCAAAATAGATAACGGAAGTCCTAGCTGGGGGTAACTCAAACTCACTCTGGTTACAATTTCACTGGGCTAAACTCCCGAGAAACTTCTATCCGAAGACAAAGGCCAGTACGACGACTTGACATATGTGGCTAATTTATCGCCATCCAGAGACGTATCATGGTCTAGTAAAATAGATAACGGACTAGATTCTAGTAGTTCTAGCTGAGGAGAACTCGAATCCACGCTGGTTCTAATTTTACCAGGCCAAACTCCCGAGAAACACGGCTCCGAAAACCATCTTCCGAAAGCCAAAACCATCATCTTCTGTCTGTGGCGACTTTACCGCCTTCCAGAGACGTATCATGGCCTGGTAAAATAGATAACGGGCTGGAATCCGGTAGTCGTAGCTGAGGATAAATCGAATCTACCCTGGTTTTAATTTTACTAGGCCAGACTGCTTAGAAACGCCTGAGTCGTGACGGCTGAGATATTCAGTCGACACTCCGTTATGTCTGAGTCGTGGCGAAAAACCGTAAAGTGAAGTCAAAAGAAGGCGTTGCCATCTCATGATATGTCGTTGCTGAGGTCCAAATTAGTCTATAAATCCCTAGCTGAAAGATAGGATTGTAGAACACATTTTCTGGATAAGATTTCGATTTTTTGTTCGGGCCGTGGGCCGACTGTTGATATTTGGCCTAGTAAAATAATTTTAGCGGCATTTCTCGAAAGGTCTGTCCAGTCAACCTTTACCGAAGCCCATTCGCCAAGGTCTTGTTTAGCAATGTGTCGAGAAGTGTTTTGTCGGCCACTGCCTACTTTCAGGGGAATGCAATAAGGCCAGGGGGAAGCAGCCAAGTGCGAGGGCCTGGTTCCATGCGGTAGCACTCTAATATATTGAAATTATCTTCGAAACTAATGATCCGATTCGCTCCGGGTTGGTTTCATTCGATAGAGGAGTACGTTTTACATCCGGTGGGATACTTATATTTCTAGTTAACTCATATTTACTGCGTAAAATGGTCAATACTTCGTGCCAAATGGCAAATCTCTGTGAAAACGCAGAATCGTAGACAAGATTTGCGACCCTTATAACTCAGAAAGGTCAAGTGAAAACTCATATATCTTTGCATATTAGCAACTTCCAAGGCATAACCTGTGCTAATATCTCAATTGCAGGTCTAAAGCACAGCTGGCCTCATTGTTATAATACGAACTATTTGCGTAAAATTTCAGCTCGCTACCGCATGGAACCAGGCGCTTGGACGCTGTTGCCACCCCCTGATAAGGCTATTGCGGCATGAAGATCGTCCCAAACATGAGTACCAACGCTTGTAAAGTCAACTGTGACATAAGCAACGTTCTGGCGCCAATGTGTGTCATAAACAGTGCAAAAAGGCCGCAGGGGTCATTTTGGCCCCCTGCGGCCCTTCTAGGTAAAATGACGGCTAGCGTCCACAAAAATTGACGAAAATAGATAAAATTTGTGTGGTGGTGCTTTTCATGGTTTTAGGAAATGTCAAAAAAATTCAGATGCGTAGCGAAAGTCTGAAATATAAAAAATACACGAGAAAACTCGCTAAGGGTCATTTTGATGTCTCCCCCTCGAAGCCCTTCTAGTGTTTCTAACGAGGAATACGCTGCACAAGAGACCCCGTTGCATCAGCTGTCAGTTTTGTGTACCCTTGAGCCTTGCAGGTCTTGTACAGCAGCATCTGGGTGTGTGTATCATATATAACCACCACTTTGTCAAGGCTAATATCATGGATGCTACCAACATACGGAACCGACCGCTTCATATTCGCCACTATCTCTATCTCTGAATGGCCGCTTGGCAGGTCGAGCTTCTTATCTTTTCCTTACTGCTTGGCTTTTCTCAAAGTGGCAAGATTGGGCAAGCAGGGAGGTTCTACATCATTAAAGCGCATGGTGGCATTAGCACAATTTTGCCGGTACACGGAGGGTGCCAAATGCTCCATGTCCCGGCTTGCCTCTGTCCGCCTTTCACCTTGCAGCTTGGCCTTGGTCTTGTGGGGGCGGCCGACAGTATTAGTAGCGAACCACTCAACCATCACATCACTGCCTGCTTCTGGCTCGTGGATGATAAGGCCTTCGCCATCTGCGCCACATTCTGAACACTTCCCTGTTATTTTGCAATATGCTTCAGCGCGAGCGCAGTCTGTAGAAACCCTAGCTTTCAGAGCGTAAGGGCATGGAAGCCGATGGTTTCTCCATAGGGCATCACGAAAGGTGTCCACCCAGAGACTGTTCAACTTACCGTTGTTATTGCTCTTGGTATTGGGTTTCATTTTTTCCCAATCTTCAGACGTCAGTGGTACCAAAAAAGTTCTCTTAGGATGAATTGTGTCGTTTTTCTCACTGTAAATGTCATCTTCATCTGTTTCCTGATCTGAAGTGGTTGCCACAGTTTGACGTAGAGGAAGCCCAATATGCCGTCTCAGGATATTTTGTGCATCGTGTCTATTTTCATGGACAAACTGCCACAAATGAGCAGTAGAAAGCGTTTTGTCATGTTTTTCCTTAATAGCGTCACTCGCTTGTTGCCATACCACATTTCTTTTGGTAGTAAGAGTACCATCGCTGAAGAGGCCATCCAAATCTTTAAGGGCCTTGATAATATCCTCAGCCGCCACAGCAGGGGTGGAAGGCATCTGGAACACAACATAGAACGTGGTCAAGTATGAGTCAGCGCACAAAACTTAGACAAACACCTTCAAAAACTCGAAAACGCACGAAAAAAATCTCACAAATATTCATTCAACACTTAAAAATCATGCACTAAACCGAAACAAAGAGCAGAGAACGGGCGGAATAATTGCAAGTAATGCACCAAACTGGACAGCTTTTCTCTACATAATACCTGTATATAAACCAGATATGAGAACACTAATAGGTCAAACCAAAACAAATAAGGAAAAATCAGGAAGTAAACATAGAACGAAAAAAAAAAAAAAAAAACTATAAGCTAGCAAGAATCTCGGCGGAATATTTACAAAAACTGCACCAAACTGCACAGCATATAAAAACACCTGTATGGATAAAAAAAATGGAAGCAATGAGGGAACAAAGCAGACCAAATGAGGAACGATAAAGATCAAACGTGGAACATTCAAATACAACTGCAAACTAAAGAAAGCGTATAAAAGGAAACATTTGCAATTAACCAAAGTGAAAACATATCTCTACATAAACTATACATGAACATATGAATATTATGCGTTTACTTATGCATATAAAATTTGTATTCTCCATAAGTTCTAGTTAGGTGCGCCCGAGGCTCACCATAAACACATCTAAATGAAGAACATTCACAAACAATCAGCCACAAACGAGGAACAATCAAGAACAATCATGGAACTAACAGGAACAAACGACTGAAAATCAGAAAGAGTGTAAAGACCTTAAATCCAAATAATTCATCAAAATAGTCAACTTTTTCCTTCAAAAGAACTTATGAATAAAGAACGAACGGGAACAATCACGGAACTATAGGGAACTCACGTGGAACAATCAAGAACAATTATGGAACAAATGGGAACAAACGACTGAAAACCAGAAAGAGTGTGAAGACCGTTAATCCAAATAATTTATCAAAATAGTCAACTTTTCCTTCAAAAGAACTTATGAATAAAGAACGAACGGGAACAATCACGGAACTATAGGGAACACACGTGGAACAATCAAGAACAATCATGGAACAAATGGGAACAAACGACTGAAAACCAGAGAGAGTGTGAAAACCGTTAATCCAAATAATTTATCAAAATAGTCAACTTATTCCATCATAAAAACACATGAATAAAGATCGAAGGGGAACAATCACGGAACTATAGGGAACACACGTGGAACAATCAAGAACAATCATGGAACAAATGGGAACAAACGACTGAAAACCAGAAAGAGTGTGAAGACCATTAATCCAAATAATTTATCAAAATAGTCAACTTACTCCATCATAAAAACACATGAATAAAGATCGAAGGGGAACAATCACGGAACTATAGGGAACACACGTGGAACAATCAAGAACAATCATGGAACAAATGGGAACAAACGACTGAAAACCAGAAAGAGTGTGAAGACCATTAATCCAAATAATTTATCAAAATAGTCAACTTATTCTATCATAAAAACACATGAATAAAGATCGAAGGCGAACAATCACGGAACTATAGGGAACACACGTGGAACAATCAAGAACAATCATGGAACAAATGGGAACAAACGACTGAAAACCAGAAAGAGTGTGAAGACCGTTAATCCAAATAATTTATCAAAATAGTCAACTTATTCCATCATAAAAACACATGAATAAAGATCGAAGGGGAACAATCACGGAACTATAGGGAACACACGTGGAACAATCAAGAACAATCATGGAAAAAATAGGAACAAGCAACAGACAACTGGAAAGTTTAAAACGAGTAAATCAAAATAATTTATCAAGTCAACTTAATTCATCATATAAGCACATGAATAAAGATCGAAGGGGAACGTGATGGAACTAACGAAAAACAAACGTAGAACTATCAAGAACAAACAACTGATAAAGATTTAGTGTCTAGGTGGAATAACTGCATGTAATGTAAAATGTGACCACTTATCTCTATAATAGAGCACGTATAAATAAAGAACAATCATTGAACATACGTGACCAAACGTGACCAAACGTGGAACAATCTAGAACGGACAGCCATGACTGCATTTTTGACAAATAACAATATATGCAATCATCGAAAGATGTTATGCAGTCTCTAACGAACGTGGAACCACGAACTTCAATCACAAGTATGATACATTCTTATTGATGCAGAGCTCAGTGGTGTATTCGGTAAAAAGTCAAGAAAGTAAATCAGAAATACCAAACATGTTTTTTGAAACTCTTAAAAAATTTTATTACCACTGATAGCAAGACATACATACCATCAATTCATCCTAATGCTGAGATGTGTCAGATTGAGGTTCCTGGAAATCATGGCATGCACTGCTACCTTCTCTTCTTCACTATTTACGTAGATGACTCCATTTACTGTAATGGATCTCTCATCAATTTCTTCAAGGAGATGTAGGTCAAATCCCCTTGTCTCAAAGCGAGCGTCTGTTAAGTTTTGAAATTTGTGTACAGCCATTCTTAATTCAGGTGAATGCCAGCAGCCTCCAACTACAGTTAAGTTGCGAAGGTTTTTCAGTCCTTGGCAACACACCACAAGCAACGATGAGGCGTCTTCTTCTTCTGTACACATGTTGCCATTGATGCTTAGAGACCATACTTTTTCATGGACGACAAGCTTTTGCAGATCATTTAAGACTGCAATTTCTTCATCACTAAGTCCTTCATAAACATCTAGAGTCAGCTTCTCCAAGTTAGGAATATGTGGAATCACACTGACACCTAATGCAGGAACTCTCATCTCTTTTAAACACTGACAGGTTTTAACAGCGTCACTAACATTTTTATACAGCAGGTTTGAAGATAAGTTTGTAAGTTCAAATCTGCAAAGAGAAGCTGAACTCGACAAGAGGATGCTTGCAGTAAAGCAATCCTTGTCATGAAAATTGTCAAATGGATGATGCACTGTGAGGGACCCCAATCCTTTGACAAAACACTCTTCCTGCTTTATAAGACGACGTGCCTTGTATTCCACAGCAATGCGCAAGGTGAAACTAAGTTTTTTTAAAGACATTGCCGACAAAAGCTGGTTTATGGGAACAGTACCCTTCGCAGCCGCAGTTGAATAAAACGCTGAATCTTCCCCGATTGTCAGTTGCAATGACCGTGAGTTCCGATACAGATTCAGGAATCTCGAAATTTCCTCATCATTTGCAAAGTCACTCCCAACAATGTCAAGGTGCCTCATGACATCTGTGGACAACGCAACTGAGCAGAACCTTCTTGACACCAGCACAACGTTTCTGTAAAGGTCAGTTGGAGGGACTCTATAGAGGATAACAACACGAAGTTCGTCCGGCAGTGAGTTGAAGGGACGTGCAGGTTCTCCAGCTAACTCGCCCCAAAGAGCAGCCACTGCAAAAAAAAAGGATTACCCCATGAGGTGCTACCCAAATCCTCTCACTACTATTTAATATGAAGGATCATAACACTGACGTCAAAATAAATTTAAGGGTTGAATTTCCATTCTCTTGCTAGAATTCAGAAAAATTTGAATTGGTTGCCTACATTGTTATTTGGTTTTGATCACAAAAGATACCACCCAATGGACAAGGTCCAACGCGAATCATTCAAGGTCTGAAAGTAACAACTAACACCTTGACAAAGCCGAACTCAAAAGCACAAGGCAAATTAACATTTGACCAATCTTTAAATATAGAAAATTTGTGCTTTCCAGTTGTTGCTATGAATATCAACTATTCTTCCCGTCTATATCTTTTTCCATAGGATGGAGTGGAAACAGGATGAATACCACGGACCAAGCAAGAACATCACTACTGCACAGCTGCACAGAGTATAAAGGCTTTGTACTAGAAACTCAGCAACAAGTACACTATTTCCTTGGCGTTATGAAGACAATATTTGCAGCATACAAACAAAGCCCTTACAACCCTTACAAACAGTGTTTGTTCCCAAGATTTTAAAAAATTTCTCCACCATGCAAAAAAATTAGATCGTAACAGACTTAGTGATGCAAAGCCACAGTTCTGTTTGTAATACGAAGAAAAATTGTTCGTAAGCTTTTATTAGTGTGCAACCTTGGTTGGTCTACACGTGACCCTGGGTTACCTTGGGTGACTCATCATGAATTGGTGAAAATGATGAAAGATTACAAACTATTATAATGTAAATCTCATCAGAATTCTGCTATCGGGCCTCACAGCAATCTTTAAACAGAATCGGTCACATGATGTATGTTCACACCACAAATCCCTGGCCCTTTGACAAAGCGACGAAAGTCCACAGGAGCCAGATTTACTCTGCGTAAAAGTGATGTGCTGTAGCTACTGATCGAGAGTGACTTAAGGATCATTACAGAGTTCATTCCAAGCCTACATCGGATCACTGTGCCTACTGTAGGCAGTAGGCATGGTCCCAATGAAATATCAACACATTTACCTCATCACGAATGCCTTTAAAACAATGATGGTAAAAAAAATTGATCTATCAAAGGCCTTTTATCAAAGTAAATTTGATTATACAAGTGGGACTATACCTATAGCAAAGTCACTCCTGATCAGTAGCTGTGGCGCACATCACTTTTACACAGAGTGAATCTGGCTCCTGTGGACTTTTGCCGCTTTGTCGTATGACCAGCGAAATCATTTAATAAAAGCCCTATCACCATATTTACAATTTAAATCCATGTACAAGCATCACCCAATAATAAAGGCTATCTGAAAAACAAAACGAATTTGGTCACAATAGACAGAGAGCATGTAGCTATTTTACAGGAATTTGAGCAACAGCCCGCCACCCTCAACCTCTACTGCTACAATAAAGTGAGAAGTTCAGTTCGCTTCTCAAACCGGAACAGTCCTTTTCAATGACAGCGGCATGAAGAGAAGCCCTTTTTATTAGCATTTCAGGCGTCTGAAATGGGTGAAAGAACAAAGTAATGAATGAGTTTCTCCAACAAGGGACAGGTGGGCGGGAAGTTGGTGGCTATGTATGATCAAAACTGAACGGTAACAACTGCTTTAGGTACCCATTCTGGTTTCAGCGCGCAATTCCTTCACTTAAATAACTAATACTTACTCTTGTAAAATATCTTCAACCTTCACAAAGCCATGACCACAGACCGCGCGAACACAAGAACCACGACACTGTCACCGAATCGACTTTTAAAATGGCGCGAAGAGTGGAGTTGGTCGTGCGGGAGGCTAGCGAACTGCAGTATGAAAAATTGTTCTCCCGCCATTATTCGATCTTGTCAGCAGACGGCACTCCAGCAGGTAGCAATTATATTGCGAAGCCAGACTGCAAGTGGACCTCTTTTGAACTTTAGAACAATCAAGAACAATCGACATTAGACCTAGCGAGCAAGTTTTCTTACAACTTTATCATTATTTACGCGAGGTCACCAGGTCATTGCGGTCGTATATTGAGACAGTAAACACAGATTCAACTACGCCGGAACAATTACATTTGACTTCGGAACAGCAAAGAACTAACAAAGAACTATCGAGGAAAACTTGATTGAGAGCATTTGGGAAATATTATCGTCTGTACTTCATGGCAATGAACTCTATAGATAGACAACCAAAGTTCACTCCTGTGTTCTGGTACAAAATACGTACGAAATGGCACGGTGATTTTGGTGGTGTCCCCGTACTACATTTTGCCGACAGCGCGGCTCTTACCTTGCTGTACGTTGGAACATCTGACTCACGCATCATTGCTCTCATCTGCAGATGCGGTACAGGACCAAGGCATTGTCATTCAGCGAGTTGAGGCGGCTCAAGCCTTCGTAAAGGTACTCTGTACATTCAGTGTATGCTTTCCTAATTTCGCGATGGTGTGAAAACGCCTCGGCCGGTAGGCCCGTGTCTGTTAACTTGGTGTTAAAACTCTTTACGACATATTTCCCAAGGATAACTGTTCCTTTTCTCCTTTTCATGTGACCGCTTATTCTGCCTCGCTGTTTAAAACGCCATTTCATTTTGCGTATGCCAGGACGAGATAAAGAAGCTGGACTGTCAGGTTTGCTCCCTCAAGAGCAAAGAGACGAAATGCCGCGTGACCGAGGAGATAGTCACGAGCGTTGACACCTCGGCTGCTCTAGCCCGCCCCTGCCATCCGAAGGGACCCCTTTAAACACCCGCCGGCTCTACCAGCCGAACTTCAGGTACAAAAAATACTATTACACTTCGTGAAATACTGGTAGGCCCGGAGTGTCACAAAACTGGATTTAGTGCAATTTTCATATTTACTATTTTTGGTAATTAAGAATCTTATGATGAGCTGGTAGTTAATTTTTATTTACAAAGGGAACGTGAACGTGGATGACTTTAAGTTTTTTTGTTTCAACGGGAAATGTGAGGGGAATCGTGGCGAGACTTCATTGTCGATAGGTTGGCTGGTCGCGGCGCGGCCCGCAGCCCCCTAGTTCTCACTGGCACCGACCGGTGGGCACATCGACAATGCTCCGCTCTGAGGGTTGCGCCTCTTGTGTATGTCCTAGGGTCCGAAGCGGTCCCGACTCTTGAGTTGCCTCCCTTTTAACCAGGGCTCGACTCGGCTCGGCACATCAACAATAAGGGCTGTTTCATAAAAAAGGGAGAGGTCCGATTTTTCGCGCGGCAGGAGAAGGATGGATGATACTGACGCAGCCAGTTGAGCCGAGCACGCTAGCTCTGTCTTTTTCTTTTGCCATTAGATGGAGTGAGAAAGCTGAATTTGAACTCGGTTTTGAGACTGTCTGCTGCATTTCGGGAGTGTAAAATAACGTTCGACGCTCTTGTATGGGTACTATGCGAAAGTCAGGAAGGTCTGAAAAACTTCTCACAGAGACTTTCGGTTTTGGCGTAAGGGGCACCATAGGAAATTAAAAAAATACTATTACACTTCGTGAAATACTGGTAGGCCCAGAGTGTCACAAAACTGGATCTAGTGCAATTTTCATATTTACTATTTTTTGTAATTAAGAAATTTATGATTAGCTGGTAGTTAATTTTTATTTACAAAGGGAACGTGAATGTGGTTGACTTTAAGTTTTTTTGTTTTAAATTAAAGTGTGTACTCTAGCTTGCATGTGAGAACTGGATGGGTGGCGCGTTGGCAGACATCGTGGTATACGGGGTATGCCGAATAGTCGTCGGGTACAGCGGCTGAAGAAACTATGTAAAACGGGAAATATGAGGGGAATCGTGGCGAGACTTCATTGTCGATAGGTTGGCTGGTCGCGGCGCGGCCCGCAGCCCCCTAGTTATCACTGGCACCGACCGGTGGGCACATCGACAATGCTCCGCTCTGAGGGTTGCGCCTCTTGTGCATGTCCTAGGGTCCGAAGCGGTCCCGACTCTTGAGTTGCCTCCCTTTTAACCAGGGCTCGACTCGGCTCGGCACATCAACAATAAGGGCTGTTTCACAAAAAAGGGAGAGGTCCGATTTTTCACGCGGCAGGAGAAGGATGGATGATACTGACGCAGCCAGTTGACGAGCCGAGCACGCTAGCTCTGTCTTTTTCTTTTGCCATTAGATGGAGTGAGAAAGCTGAATTTCACCTCGGTTTTGAGACTGTCTGCTGCATTTCTGGAGTGTAAAATGACGTCCGACGCTCTTGTATGGGTATTATGCAAAAGTCAGGAAGGTCTGAAAAACTTCTCACAGAGACTTTCGGTTTTGGCGTAAGGGGCACCATAGGAAATTAAAAAAAAAGTCCGATCTTGAGTGAAACTATAAGGTCACTCCGTGCCTAAAAAAGTCCGATCTATAAGGTCACTCCGTGCCTAAAAAAAAAATGTCCGATCTTGAGTGAAACTATAAGGCCACTCCGTGCCTAAAAAAGTCCGATCTTGAGTGAAACTATAAGGTCACTCCGTGCCTAAAAAGTGGAATCGAGGTGGAGGCTCGACATCCCATAATACCAGCATTCGTTCGGCCTTTCGAAGTGTGAACCCGGAAGCCGATCACGACCTACACTGTACCAAACTCTTTGGGAAGTTTCCAACAAAATTCTAGTAAAATTTGCATCACCAATTGTTTGGGGTTTTCCCAAAATTTTCGTCACAATTTGAAAAACTGTAACTCTTATATTTTATGAGATTACTACAAGTGGCCAAATTAGGTTTGTGCTTGCGACAATATCGTGGACGTACATAGTGGATGGTCTCTTACGGACGCTTTTGGCGGTAAATGGTAACTTACACCCTGTATCCTATGCACTTGAAACCACACACACGTTTCGTTTTCCAGCAGGAGGGACACGGACAGGGAGAAACAGCGTGGAGAGAGATGGAGGACGACTACCATGGCGGCCATAAACTTGTCTGTCCCGAAAATTCAGGCAATGTTTTTTCTTTGATTGGTGACAGCTGCAATCCCCATAAGATACAGGCTGCGTTTGTGAAAAATATTACAAAATGGTTGCTTCATATGGCGACGTCTAAACTTTAGCTCCTCCCTCTCCCACATTACACCGCCACTGTTTCGCGCTGGACTTCTTTTGACACCTACACTTATTTTGGCCTATGCGTAGGTGGGAAGTTTCGCAGTTTGGTTATCTTCTTGGCGCCCTTCGGGCCTACATTTATTAAGGTCTGAACGGGGGAGGGGAAGGGGGGGGGGGCAACCAATCCTCAACACCCCTTGATCCGTGAGGGCTTAGCGATCGCTGTTGACTTCCCGTTGTGTGGTCCTAGGAACACATTGGATGTTCCTCTGGTCTCATAGCTTTCTCAGTTTGATAGCCTGAAAGTCTGATAGCTACGCCTGATAGCCTGATACCCGAGCTGATATCGGTCTGATCGCAGGAAATGGTTCTGATTTCAGTGGGCCATAAAATCAAGAGTTTTCGGAATCTTCGATTTAAATTTAATACCTGGCGTCAACATACGAATTAACTTGGGCCATTTTAATTTCATCCAGATTCGACAACATTTTGTAGGTATCTCGAGAACGGGAGCCGATAGAACCAATCCGACCCGGATTTGGTTCGGACTCAGTTCCGATCCCCTCGGCCGGCACTTTGCACGGTCCTGGAGTTCGAAGTGTGTCAGGAATAAAGCATAATGATTTATCAGAGCTATCAGAAGATTAACTTTCAGACGTCAGCTATCAGAGGTTCACATATCAGACATCTATCAGAGCTATCAGAGGTGCGCGAAAATAGATCAGAGAAACGTCTGATAGACGCATGTCTGATAGAAATTTATGATTGGCGATTGCCAGAGGGCGCGATGGAAACCGCCACTGAGGAACAGATGTGTGCGTTGTGTTGCCTACCCCTCACGGCGCCTTTTCGCTAGCCCAGCTCAAAAGGTGGGTTTCGAGTTGACGCGTCACGCAGAAGCCGTATGCCCCTTAGATTATTTCACTTTTTCAAGAAAATCGAATCGGAAGGAAAAGAACCCACGAGGCATATGGCTTCAGCGTCACGCACGACTCTAAGCCCACCTACATCGTTCAAATAGACGGAGATGGGGAATGTAGACTATTCTTACTTAGTCCTGAGCCGAATTGGGAAACCGTTCCCACTGGAAACAACAGTACGCCTCCTACTCACGTCGTCTTTAACCGAAAGGATCTAAAGACTACCCACTAGTATATCCGACCAGAAAGCGAGTACCTCCGACCTGAAGCATCCGAAGACTTCGCAATACCAATAGGGTGGCCAGGGAAGTAACCTAGTAGACCAGGTACCCAGATTGTGAAAAAGGGAGACCGGGTACGGAAAAAAATGAGTGAAATACGAATGAACTTTATAAAACAGTCAGCACAAAAAAAACAACACAAAAACACAGTACTTTCCAGAGATTACAATTCTAACAGTATGCTTGGTTTTGACAACCTGCAACTGCTCTTTAAACTCATGAGGTGCAGAAAGGTACATGACCACACAACATGTGTATAAAATTACATATTAGATTTTGAACTTAAACAAACGTTAAGTACTCGAGTCCACTCCGACTCCAACCATACGGTCTTGCTTCGTCCTTGCAGGTTGTGTCGGACTAGTCAGTCAAACCAAGCTGTGTCAGACCTGAGCTCCGTCAAAGTTTGCTAGTTTGCTTCTAATTCGTGAAGCAAAGAAGAGGTGAGTACATCTTTACGCGGTCTAGGTGATAGTCAGTTACCTTCCCGTGTTCTGGTTTATAAAAAGAGAGGAAGAAAGTTACCGTCCATACATACAGTCGATGGGGTTAGCTGGCCGGTGCCTTAATGAATGATTAGTAGAACGCAGGATATCAGGTTCTATCATATAAAAGACCATAAACTGTAATGCCTAGAGAATTTCAGTCCTGTAAACCGCAGTTTGTCTCTAGAAATTCGATGGATTGTTAAGGTTACTTACAGGTTAGGGATGTGAGATGCAAGTGTAGCAGTGCAGGTCCTCTGTCAGCGCGCCGAGGTCCTTGATGCTCGACGCTACTGCGGTGGCGCAGTCGTGGTTGTGGGAGTGTAGGCGTTGGTACGAGGAATTTATTCAGTGGAAACCAAAGTAACGTAAATGAACAAAAGTGTCGATACACTTCGATGCGGGAGGGAGTGGGGGTAGGGGGGGCGGGGCTCGTGTCGCTTCTCTTTCCTACCGCCCTTTTCCCCCGCGCGAGGGACGAGGAGGAATCGGCGGAATCTGATTTCTGGTTTGTGACCTTACACTTCTGGTACCTGCGTGTCTGGAATGCCCTACTCTTATGAACCGCATCTGTTAAGATTTAAGCGCGGAAGTTAAGAAGCCGCTGCATAGGCCGGCTCGGCGAGGACGCGAGCTTAATGCACAGTATTTCGTATTTCTGTGGAGTTGACTTTGGGGTGGCCAATACGATGTTCCAGCAATAAAGTAGGTCGCAAGCTAGGGGTCGTGCCAATACTACGTGACCGGTTTAGGGGGGACGGGGTCGAAAAGTGGCCCGTGTTCGGCCGGCTAGCTGTTGCTTGGCCGGAGGGGGAGTGCGGTTCGGGAGGGGGGAAGGGTGTCCGGTGAGTTGCCTACGGGCGAGCCGTTTCTTGTAACTTTCGTTACATCCTGAACCCAGCACTCGCGTACGTACTGCGGTCGCCACCACCATCACTGTTGCCGCGGAGGCCATCGACGGCGCGGGCTGGGACGTGGCCCTCCCGCTAACCAGAGGCCGCCACCCGAGAACACCGGCGATCGCGGGCGGCTGCACCGAGGCCCTGAGGCTGCGCCGGCGCACGGGTACGCCGAGGCCCCCGTCATGCCTGCGCATGGCAACGGAATTCGTGGCTATTCTGCAGACCGGGTGACACCGCTTCTGGCAGAGGGAGAGAGAGGAAGCGGAATCCCTACGCCGTCAGAGCCCACAAACGGCGCGTCCAATTTTCAGGCACGCAACCGCCGTGCACCCCGCGTGTCCAAACACCGGTGAGATGTCTCGGCCCCACCTCCCACCCGGGCCCCGGACATCCACGTTCCGGATGCACCGCGTCGAGGCCGTCTCTGTCTCCCGGACCTCCATGAACTCCAGCCCGTTCCAGACCAGCACTGACATTGCCGTTGGCACTCGGCGGCTGGCTCAGGCTCTCTCCTGTCGCACATCGGACTCTTTATGGAAGGAGGGATGGTGTATAAAGGGAACGGCGGCCATTACCCCGTGCCGATGACTCGCCGCTACTTCTCCGTTTGTCAAACACTTGCTACCGACCGCACCGACCGGTACCATTGGCAACCGGTCCCTGTTCTGCCCCGCTCTCCGAGTACACTCGTGCTGCTCTGTACCGCTAGTCTCTTGCCTACGCCCCTGCATCCTTCACAATATCTTCCCCGTTTGCTTTCAGATGCCGCGAGCTAAGAAGTCCAAAGGTTGTGGGCGTCCAGCACGCCCACCTATGGGCGCTTTTCCCCACCCGCCCCCACCGGGATTCTACGGGCCCACACCACCATTCTATGGGCCTCCCCCACCGGGATACGGTTACGGATACTACGGGCCTCCGCCCCCACCTCCCCTGTACGGCGCAGGCGCGTATCAGGGGCCACAGCAGTGGCAGTGGGCACCGCCAGCACCATGGCAAGCCGCCGGCCCGTGGACTGCTGGACCGTGTGCTGCTGCGCCGTGGGTTACCGCTGGGCCCTGGACCCCCCCAGGACCGTGGACGGTCCCCGGTGGCCCTGCTGCAGGCCTCGTTCCTGCTGCTGGCCCTGCGGCAGGCCCTGTTCCTGGTGCTGGCCTCGTTCCTGCTGCTGGGCTCTGGTCTGCTGCTCCTGCCTCTGCAGCTGCAGGCCCTGTTCCTGCTGCTGGCACCGTTCCTGCTGCTGGCTCTGGTCTTGCTCCTGCCTGCTGGCCTTGCGGCAGGCCCTGGCCCTTCAGCTGACCCTGGTCCTGCTGCTGAACGGCTGCTGCTGGACGTCGCTGGCCCGTCCGGTGCTCGACCACCCCGGAGGAGGCGTGTCGCATCTTCTGATGAGTCATCTTCGGACGCACTGCTAATTTCTTCGGACAGCGACGATGATTTTGACAATGAGGTATGGGCAGGGCAAGTTTCACGTACCATCTCTTCCGTATATGCTGTTGATACTCGTACGTCCCCACATGTGATTGGGTGCGAATTCACACAACGACACGACTGCTTTGCAAGCGAAGCTAGGGAAACATTGACGGGGCATATCTACTTAAAAGATCAGAGTCAATGGCACATAGTTAAAAGCATTGCATTACAAAGTTTTCTTTCAAAGGATTGCTTTGTATCACGAATGAAACGCTTCGCAATGTAAAGAAACCCTTTGCAGGAAAGGTTTGAAATAGACTCTTCCAAGGAAGGGTTTTCACGGGAGTGAGAGGGAGTGAGAGGAACTCAACTAGGCAACGCAACTACTCCGTGCGGCCCGAAAAGACACATGCGGCAGCGCGGAGGGTGTCGTGCTGTGTACCGTACCAAGTGGTCGGCTCATGTCAGGAGCGCGCGCTAAGCTTCCCAAATTTTGGAGATACTCTCTGCTGCGGCATCTGCTGCTGTGGTACCCGCGTTTTGTTTCCACTGATGTTCTTCTTGACTTCTTCACTTCCGGTTTGCGCTGCCTCCGAAATACCCTATTTTTTCCGGTTTCAGAAGCCGCTTTGTTCTCACTTCCGGCAAACCCCTTTCTTTGAATTGCCTATAAAATGACTGAAAACTTACCCCCGCCCTTTATTTTTTTTCTTTTTTTTTTTTTTTTTGCTCTGTAGGACCAGCCGTCTTCCATGCGGGGAAACCAAGGAAATAGGAAGAAGAGCGCCTTCAGTAAGGCGATATTGAGTTCACAAATCTCTTTTCCACGCGCATTTTAAAAAGCCATTTTAGTGGTGCACTGCGGTTTACCAATCGATTCTGTGGGTACATTTTCGTAAGGCAGGCTCGGCAGGATCGTCAGGCTCGCCTGGAGCTTTCAGCTAGGGGAGATGCGTGATGCATTTTTAAAAATGATTGCTAACAAATACGGTAATAAATATGTCCATTTTTTAAAATTTGATTGCTCTTACAAGCTGCGCAAGATAGCCACATTACGCAAAAAAGTACAAAGGTGCTGACAGGGGCATGCAGAGTACTCGCCTCAAAAACTATTACACAGGCACTGGCAACACCTCAGTCGAACATAGTACGCAAAATTATCGCAAGAGAGAGATACGCAGGAGACATACGAGAGACACTCGGGAGACGTCCGAGAGATAAGCGGGATATGTTCATGAGGCGACCCTCCTCAGACGCGCGACAGACGCTAGGTAGATTTTCCGGAAACCTACCGCGTGATGGGGAATTCCTTGCCTGCCCATGACTTTTTGTTCTCTGTTTTTTCTTTTTGTCTATTCGTGTCTATTCGTTACGTGGGAATTTGTCAGTAATATTGCAGAGATTTGATAACAGCTTACTTTATTTAAACTACAAGATAATACATAACAACATTAATTCACAGAATTTGATATTCAAAATTGATAGTATACAACATTCACACTACAAAAATGAACGCTGTACTCACATTCGTACTGCAGGGTTTGACAGAACTACCAAAGTACCTACAAAGTACAAAGCAAATTGATTCACTGAAAAAAAATAAGGATTTATTACAGGCGTTATGTAGGAGTTTTCATTTACACTTACACTAACACACAAACTTCTAATTTCAGACACAGGAACTTTATCAACTATGTTAGTTTTATAATATTTAGAAGTAGTAGAGATCAACTCATTAGGAAATAGAGTTTGAAATGGTAAATGACTGTCCAGTCTCTGAATCAGAGCAAAGCACTCACCAGCACAAGAGCATACATTCACACAATCACATGAAGTGATCTTAATAAAAATATGAACAATTCCGTAATGGGAACTTTGATTGCATACATATTTAACAAACGAGGAATCCCTTTTGTTGGCTAAATTTACAGAGTGACTTACATATAAGTCTGCATTAACTTTGAGTTTCCGGAAATACGAAACATTTCCTTCTAAATCTACTGTTTGCAGCAAGTCTATTAAAGGAAACTGTTTTTTTACTGGACCTAAAATAGATACACCATTGCCAAGTTCCTCTACAATACATAAACGTACTCTACTTGATGACATTTTCACACAATAGTCTTTCAAATTGCTTGGCGGAAGGTTCCTTAACAAAACATTGGCATTTGTCAGAAGTTCAAAATTATTTTGAACCTGAAGACCAACATGTTGTGTGCCATGAACAACATACTTCAAGACCCCATTGAGATTCTCAAAATGAAAGCACGAAGTTGTAAATAGCGGTCCAGTTTCCCTTACAACACCTGGTAAATGTCTTAATAAATGAACATTATACACCATTTTCGAAACTCCATACAATTCCTCATAACGGCAAACAAATTCATTTAACAATGTTTGAGACAAAATAAGATCAGCTTCGGTGACACTATGTTTACACAATAAACAAACGCCTAAATATAAAAGCTTAAAATGATTGAAATAAACTTGTTCCATAACAAGGTACAAAATAGATAAGCTATAGTAGAAGAAAAATGACATGTACTCTGAAGCTTTCCAAAATTTTATCTTATCCAAAGATTGAGGAACCCTCTGTATGCATGATGGTGGTTTGATAGACAATAGAAAGTCACTGACTACATCTTTCCTTTCAAACAAATTATAAGTTTCCTCTTTGAACCTTTCTGCAAACCATAACTCCATAAATGTTTTCATAACACCTTGAAAGACACAATGCATTACATCAATAGCAGTGGATCGAACAAGTGAGCCAACTAACATGTTTTTCAAGATTGTTGGCCCCTTTATTCCAAAATGATCAGTAACAGTAGGTCTATTCGTGCGTAAGCGCCTCAGCTCTGCTAAGTGTTCTAAATAATTCACTTCTGTTCTTAACACTAAATTCTCCTCATAGGGATAAACAAAATGCCAAGAGGTTCTAGCAGACTTTTCACCCCGACACAAACACTTTAAACAACCAAAAAGACCATTGAAAAACTTATGGCATAAAAATACTGCCCTGGCAGGAGAATCACCAGTGCCCGCTAATAAACCAGCTTTTACTGACACTTGCCTGGCATGACCAAAAACATCATAACACATCCCCATCTTCAACTTTCTCAATTCCTTATACAGAGGCTCTAAAAATAAATTAGGATTTGGCTTACCATGACCAAACCATAGGCCACCCAGCAACATGTACTCTTTCTTAAATCTTAACATAGGAGGAAGTTCATTAATGCTTAAATACAATGGCCAAACTTCATAAGTAGATGATTTAAAAAGAGAAAAGCCATCTGTATTCCAAAGAAAGGACAGCCATTTCATACAACCAGATACACCTCTTGAAGCATCCTTATATGTGTTGCCATCATAAATATCCTCATAAGCATTTTGATCATATTTGATTCTAGTTTGAGGGTACGAAAGGCTGTCAAAAAAGCCTGGCACCTGAAAAAGTCTTTTTAATTGCTCAGTTATTGATATGTGAAGAAAAAAGTCTACTTTAGACACATCACATTGATCGCAAACTGTATCTTTAGAATCAAGATTTTTTCGACATATGCCACAATAATAGTATCTAGTAGCTGCTGTTTGTAAACTTTCAAAATATTTGTAAAAAGAATGGACAGTTCTAAATAAATTACTTTTTGGAGGTAGGATTAACTTGAGCAAAGATAGCAGATCTTGAAAGCAGGCGTTTGAAATACGATGAGTCATAATAAATGTGAGAAGAGCCACCATGACAGAGTCTAGGCTATGTTCTGATCCTTCATAAAGAGGGGTTTCACCGGAGGGTTCTGATTCAGCTGCGCCCGCAGGAAATGAATCAAAAAAACCATCAATGGGGTAGTAGTCATTATCATCTTCAAAAATTTCAAAATCGGGATCCAAGAGTGGTTTGCAGTCTGTTGAAAACAAGAAGATACAGAATAAAATTAGAATCAGTTTCATGTCTACCATAATTTTGCTTCCCATATAATAGCTATACGAGCTAAGACGAGTATGTATTCCAATCCAAACTTACGAAAGAAGTCGACCTCTGCATCATGACATCTTGTGACTGCTGGTGGTGTGATCGGTGCAGTTGATGAAGTTGATGAAGTTGGTGCAGCTGATGCAAAATCCTGATCGGTTTGGAACTCGTCAAGTATGAGTGGCCTTCCATCAGAAGGCAAGACAGTGGCTGGAGAAAAGTTTGGTGCAGCACAACCTTTTCAAAGGAAAAATACTTCATGTGAAACCAGTGTATATGTACATAACCTCACAACTTAAACAACTAAACAATGAAAGTCAGCATGTACCTCCACCAGCTGAAGTGCTAGGGTGTGAAATACAATCAGTATCCGCATGTTGATCTTTGAGAGCAGCGACAAATCGTTTTTTATTTCTTGAGTTTAAATTCTCCAAATCGACAACCCTACTTTTCTTCTTGCGTTTGTTGGAAGGGGCATGATCACTACAAATACGAAAAGATTGGTTAGGACACGGCGCGAAACGCTTTAAATAAGAAAACATAACCCATGATGTCTACAACTTTTTACACTTACGGGAAATGTTGGTTGAAACTGTCCATCTTACTAACCCGCCGTCACAACGGCATGTCACTCAAAATACATTTCTTTCGAGAAAAAATAAAATGGCACAAGAATTTCGCTAGCCAAGCCCACCAAACTGCCAAATCTCTCCTCCGCCCACCTCCAAAACTTGTCATCGTTGTAAACAAAGTTTTGTTACCAACTTTCACATGCGAGTTGTGTACCCAGTAACGTGGAAATTGGTGAAATGTAACAGCTTTCTTTACATCGTTTCCTCTTTTTTATTTAAATACGGCAATAGCATACTTTCAGACGATATATGAAGAAATTTTACCAAAAATATTCTCGCACAGTTTTATACCACAAGGTGGTATACCTAGCTGTCAAAAAAAAAAGTTCTGGTCTGCTGATCAGCTGATTCAGTGTGGTGCCGGCTGGGTTGCTGCGAGGCTGTGAGTGTTTGTGTGAGCAGGGTGTAGAGCTGTAGGACCCCCACCCCCTCCCCTCCAGCCACCATTTTTCCAGGGAAGTGCCAAAATGGCTTATGTCTTAGTGCTGTGGACGAACCCTGCTTCTAGCAGTGTGGTTCACAAGAACACCATTAAAGGAGGAGTTGATGAGGGCCAAAAGCGCCTCATTAATTGGCATGGCAAGGATATATTGGGCCGAATCATCAAGACTGGTGAGTTTATTTAGAGAGAAGTATAGTGTGCAAATTTAGGTCTATAATGACAATAAAATGTTATGCTCTGTCTTTTAATGTTCAAGGAACACAAAAATACCTAAAGAGCTTAAAGCTCACCGCTGATGGAGAGGAAGTTGACCCTACCAGAGGCGCAGCCGCAGAGGCTGTGCTGGACCGTCAGGCTGTAGTCGATGAGCGTCAAAGAAAGGCTGTGAAAAATAGAAATGCGGCTCAGGCAGCAAGAGACCATGCTCTATACAATTTAACATGTAAGTAAAATTATGTAAAGAAGTTACGTAAATAAAAATACAATAGATGGTTCCTTTGGTGTGAAATAACTTTTAAATTTGAAAAATCAGTACAAAGTTGTCAAATCAAAGCATAGAACGTTGTCATCATTTGTATCTTAAAACCACGACTTGTTCGTAAACTGTCTGCAAATCAACCAGAGTTTGAATTGATGTAGCTACAGATATTTGCTGTGCTCTTTTTCTTTTTTTCCCCACTTTTGTTGACTTTTCAATGTAAATTAAACTGGGCTCTAGTAATTTAATGGTAAAATTGTTTCAGTTTAAGTCTTCCATTTTGGATATTAACTTAAATATAGTTGGTACTAGTCTGCCATCATGCCCTGGCTTAGCTGAGTCAAATCTTGAGCCATGACTTGTTCGGAAAATGTCTGCGATTCAACCAGAGTTTGAACTGATGTAGCTGCAGATATTTTTATTTTTTTAATATACTTTTTTCACTTCTGTCGCCTTTTTTAAATGTGAAGTAGACTGAACTCCAGTAATTATAATGTAAAATTGTTTCTGTCTAGGCATACCCCTAGATTTAATATACCTGATAATAATCATATTTTCAGATGAATGTTGCAATTTTTTTATTTTTTCTCAGTTGAAGCAGCTCACGAGGATGATCACCTCAGTGAAGAGGAAGATCTTACTGAAGGTAAACGGTCATTGCCTTGACATAATTATTTGCAGAATATTCATATGTTAGATAAACAATTGTTTCCTATTTTTAGATATCAGCTTTGACGGTTGTGTCACCGAAGAAGACATGGTGAAAAGGCTCCCGATCCCCTTGCGCAAGGCCCACGTCCAGAAGCTGGTGAACAACTTGCCGTGCATAACAGGAAACAAGAACAAGGAAAAAATGGTAAAAACCATTGTCTTGGATAGGACTAAATGGTGTATTCCGGAGAAGAGCCAAGTGGATCCAGTATGAGGGGAACCGCAGCAGAGAGTATCTCCGGCCGCGGCGTCGGCCACGAGCCAACGTCAAAAATTTGGAGGCTTAACTCTCGCTGACGATATGTCACGACCATTAGGAAGGGTCATGCAGCACAGAATGCCAACCGCGCGGCCTCAGGAAGTACAATACTTCGCGATCCGCGCAGTCGATGTGTCGCGCAGTGTGACCCTACCAAATGGTCGTGACATATCGTCAGCGAGAGCTAAGCCTCCAAAGTTTTGACGTTGGCTCGTGGCCGACGCCGCGGCCGGAGATACTCTCTGCTGCGGTTCCTCTCATACTGGATCCGCGTCTGTGATTCTTCATCACTTCTTATATCCGGTTCGGCTCTTCTCCGGAATACGCTATTATGTATAGAAATCTGTACATTTGTCACAAAATTAATTGTTACTTTTCTAATTTTCAGAAAAAGCTGTCGCCAAATCACGAGGTGTACGTGAGAGAGGACCTCGCTTGGGGGTACAAGAAGGCGTTTTCTAACGATCCCCTGAAACTCTTCCAGCAAATTTTGCTCATGTGTGTGCCTGAAGTAGTGTTAGGACTTCCCTACATTACTTGCAGTGGTACAAGAAACACTGTTGGGTTACCGAAAAAGATCGTTGAGGGTGTAAAAAGTGAGTACTAGTATATCTCGCCCTCTCATGTTTCCTATAATTTGTTGTTGGGTCCATACTCCCTGTACAGAGCACCTTGTGTTCGGAGTATAGCGGCGAACCCAGCCACGCACTCTTGTGGACGTATCTCTTTATTTTCTTACTTATCTAGGAAACAGTGTTGTTTGTAAATTTTGCTGCTTTACCGTCCTGATTCGTCCTTTTGACATGTTACAGTGTTTACGAATTTAAGCTGTTCCAAAAGTTTTCAAAACGCCACGAAATCTGCCCTAAATTTAATTAGCAGGGTGAAGAAGGACCAAGAAGTGTCAAGCAAAATTAAAGATCTCCTTCGTTAAGTTGTTTGTTTTCTGTATTCTGTATTCTCTGTCTTCTGAATAAATATTTGGAATTTTTTGTATAAGGTGCCACTGTTACAAATAATAATCTGCAATGCATTTTTTCTTCCAATTCCCTTCCTAACTCAATGACATAAAACGAAACCACAAAACAGCATCGGTACGCACGGGGACTCTACCGCCGGCGAACGCAGACACGCGTGTTCTTACAAGGGCCTCGGCTAGGCCTATTCGCTGTGCACAAACGTAATTCCGCTAGTCAGAGCACAAGTGCTGCCTGCTGGGTAGGGAACCACATGTTCTACATGTACGCGTGTCCTGCGGGCTGGCCTATCCCTGTACTCGTAGGCGTTTGGTGTCGCCGTTCGTAGAGTTTGGAGTCCTTGCCGCTCTCGGCTTAAGCTGGGGGCAAATGTACCACATTCGCAAGTTGTATGATGGGCGAGATGTCTGTGAAAGGGTTTAAGTGCTGTTGGCCAGAGACTTGCCACACTCAGTCGAACATATTTGTAGAATACTCGAATCGTTGGCCGATTCATGGGACGAGATGGCTCTCGCTAAGAACGACGCAGTCATCGTCCCGCTGCATGGTGTCTGATAGTGACTGTGTCTTAGGAATCTTACAAAGCAGCCGGGGAACCCGCTAGGGCAGCGGGCACCAGGACGGCGAAACGGGGCCCGGGCCGCCCCAAAGGCAGCAAAAATAAAAAGAGAAGGGAAGAGGATGGTGAGTAGCAAGTAAGGGAAACTTACATGCTACAGTGTTGGTGTACTACCATTTCATTTTTTATTTCGTTTCAGAGGACTGAAACAGTTTTGAAAATAAAGTCTTGAGTGAGAAGTCAAGTAGTGAATTATTGTGAATACCTATCCAGCTTTTTCACTAGGCACACATCAAAGAGACTTTTTCAACCAAAGGGAGTCTGCCCACAATCTCATGATCACATGAATCAGTCACTAATTAACCAAAATTGGGAATGAAAAAAAAAAAAGACTTGTCTCATAACAGACTTTTGTGTAACCTCTCTTAACTAGATTATGTACATGAAAGATGAAAATCAACAACTGTTCCCATGTTAAACACGAGGAGGTAAACTTCAATAATCACTGGGAACTAATTTTAAGTTAGGGGGTAACACTTTGCGTTGCTGATATGCATTAGTGGGAAGGAGCAGAATCTTGAAAGAAACAACCAAGAACTTTATTTTATTTTATTACACACGACTTACATTTCACAATGTCGGAACAAGAATTAAATAGTCTGCAACTTACTTATTTCAGTAGGTGGTGCTTAGGAAAGGGAGGCAAAATTTCATTAAAACATTAGTCACTCCACTCCATAGAGTAAATAGAATTCTGGCGTAAAGTCATGAGAAAAATCAAGGTCCACTAACACTAAGATTTTCTCAATTATTATGTTCCAATTTAAGAAATTTCTTACATGAATGCGTTGATGATATGCATCAGTGGGAAGGAGCAGAATCTTGAAAGAAACAACAAGAGGAAATATATAGTTGATAGCAATCACTAGCAACACTATCAATGAGAGCCATCCTGATCGATTATTGTTCATCTTTCTGGTTGTAGGAGATGACAGAGAAGCCAAGTTGCCCCATCTGCTTGGAGGAGTTGCAGCACAGAACAACAACAAAGTGCAAACATACGTTCTGTACATTCTGTATAGAACAGTAGGTAGAATTTAATAGCAGTTCCCCAATATGTCGTAAAAAATTATAGAAAGTTAAGAAAACAAACTTATGCAGTAACTCTGATCATTCCCAATTCCTCACATTACATGAACAACGCCTGAGAATACTGCAGCATGACAAATACATGAATTTCATTACAATAAATTGTGCCGCTATATCTGTGATACACTAGCGAGTGTCGAATTACACTGAAATCTGTGATGCACCCAAGGTGGGAGCAATAACTGACTAATAAACTTATTAGTATTACTTTATTCGGTCATAATAGGCTACAGAAAATATGTGGACTGTACATTGTACAGGCTCGACCAAGTCAAAAAAGAAATACAGGAGTGAAACAGGATACAGTTATTTAGAAACAATTTTACAACACATTCCTATATAACATTGGATAATTCTTTCATATTTAGACATATTACCATAACCATACTTGATACTGTTATAAAGTGCTTTTAAAGACTAGCGCAGCCTCCTCTGATTATTTCTTAGCATATCAATTGCAGCCTCTAAACTTATTCTCCGTGTGATACCAAAGTGACGCTCTATAGCATTTCGAGCTGGGAAATGTTCGACCAGCCAAGTCTTAAGATTACCAACTGTGCACAACTGTGCACTAGTTTGTTCCAACTGTGCACTTGGTTTTGGGACCCTAAGGCCGTGTTCAAAGTACATGCTTCTCCGTGTGATACCAAAGTGACGCTCTTTAGCATTTCGAGCTGGGAAATGTTCGACCAGCCAAATATTAAGATTACCATCTGTGCATAACTGTGCACTAGTTTGTTCCAACTGTGCATAGCGCTATGTCTGTCTGTCCCCCATGCTGCTGTCTACACCAGCTCGCTGCTGTTGGTGTACTGGGAGTTGAAAGTTAAATTTGTTTTTAGTGAAGGGTTGTTAAGTTAATAAAAGTTAAAAGCTATTACAAGTTTAAAGTTGTTACAAGTTAAAAATTGTTAAAATTTAAATATGTCCGTTTGCGGTACGTGCGGTACGTGCATTGATTTGCGCGCTGCTAATGTACAGTTGTAAACGAAAAGCACGAAGCGTTTCGATGCTTATGAACTGTTTAATCGATAACTCTATGCCACATGCTTGCATGTGTTTTTTGACATATTGTACGTGGCACAAAACAGTCAACCTTTATTTTTTAAAGGGGTGGTTTGTAAAATTTTATAGACTTAATATAAAGTCTTGTACCGAGAGTTAAAATGTAGCTACCTACTTGGGAAGAAAATAATGTAACATACGCCTGCACTCACAAAATTCTCCCTCGTACAGCACCACCGGTAAAAAGTAGTGGAAAAACAGAAAATGTCATCGGCGGCACGGCGCCGCGCCGTCATTTTTATTTCGGCGGCGGCGGAGTGCCTATTTCGGTCGGTGGCGGGGCAGCGCCCGAAGCGCCCGGGTCTAGGCAAAATAGCGTATTCCAGAGGAGAGCCGAAACGGAAGTAAGAAGTTGCAAAGAATCACAAAAGCGGATCCAGTATGAGGGGAACCTCAGCAGAGAGTATCTCCGGCCGCGGCGTCGGCCACGAGCCAACGTCAAATATTTGGATGCTTAGCTTTCCCTGGCGATATGTTACGACCATTTGGTAGGGTCACACAGCGCAGAACACAAACCGCGCGGCCTAGGAAGTCACTTCTCGAGGCCGCGCGGTAGACGTTCTGCGCTGTGTACTTCCGTTTCGGCTCTTCTCTGGAATACGCTATGGGGTATATCGGAGACGGTTCAAACCGGAAATGAAAAAGCCAAGAAGAACATGAGCGGAAATAAAACGCGTGTATCATGAAGCAAAGAGTTTGTCCGCCACGGCGTCAGCCACGAGTAGAGATGGGTGCCGTTAAAATTCCCATCTGCGGCGGCGTTTGGGCAAAAGTACTCAGCGGCGGCGGCGTTTCGGCGCGCCGCCGTAGGCAACCATCGGCGGCGGCGCGGCGGCAAAATTAGCGTGGCCATTTCAATTTATTTTGAATTGGTTATTAATGACAATCATCTACTTCGTATAATAAGGCAGAAAGCCGGCCGATCCGAGTGAAGCGAAAGGCGACGCAGCGGCTGGTAACGGCCGCCGCGGAGGGAAGGAAGAGGGCACCGAGACAAAGTGTCATATTGTCTTATCACAATCCACGCCGCGCCGCCGCCGGAAAAACAGCCGGCAGCGGCTGGGCGGCACGCCGCTGTGTTTATGTCGGCGGCGGCGTGCCGTCCGAAGCGGTGGTGTAACGCCCATCTCTAGCCACGAGCCAACACCCAAAAACGATTTCTGACAGCCGCGTAGGGAAGGTATCAGGCACGACATAATGGACCGTTCCGCGCGAGTTTTCTCGTTGAAACCCGTTGTGTTCAAGGGTTGTTCAAATGTGTTTAATATTTGGCCGTCAGCACAAATTGCGCGAAAGGCAGGCAGGTAGGCAACCCGCACAGCATTCAGCCTGCAAGTAGGCAAAAAGCGCGACATGACCCCTCCTAAACCAAAATCCTGGACACGCGCCTGGTGAAAGGGGCTTCGGGCAAGAGGTTTGGAAAGGATATGAAGAACCTCTGTCCACAACCAAACCATTCTAAAGGACCTTATTATTATCAGTGCGATATTTCATGCTCTTATCAGAATTTGCATTTTTTTAAATGATATTTCCGCTGCGACTAGAAAGAATTGCCTTTAGTCTCCTGTAGCTGGTCGCAGGGTATCCGGGGAAAGGGGGAGGGGGAGAGAATGCGGGTGTGCGAAATCGCACGTGTTGGGGAATACACGCATGGAAACGTGTGAGTATTGTTCACACAAATGGTAATGTGTGAATACTTTTCACATGGCGGGAAACGTGTGAAGAGTGTCCACACGGATAGGTGTGAATCAAATTCACTCGGACAGAAGCATCAAAATCGGCATTCAGACGTTTCTGTCAGTGTTAATCAGCACTTACACACTTCCACCTAATTGAAAAAAATTCACATGTTCCAGTCGCGTGGTAGATGTGCAGATATCGTTTAAAAAGTGAGGAAGGCGTATTTTGTTAACGTATTTTTTTTTCGTAGGAATAAACAAGTTTGGTCTAGGAGAGGACGGGATCGGGATATTATGGACATTTATTATGAGAAGTTAAAAATGCCGCGAGAATATATGTTTTCAGTTCATGAGTTGTAAACTTTTCCCAACAATTCTAGCCCAATCCACTATGCGCGTGCGCCGGCTGGCTTATGGAGGCATTAAACGTAACAGTGGGCCCCTTCAAAAATAAGGATCGTTCAAATCGCTATTATTGGTTCCCTGAGGGGCAGAGTGTCGCAGTGAACGAGTTTAATTTTTGAGTGGGCCCTTTCTTACGTAGAACGCCCGAGATGAGAAATACACCGAGACGAATAAGAGCAACTTGCTTTATTGCAGAAATGGTGACATGGAAGAAGAAAGGTCAGCACGTCGACCGACTTTTCTTCTTTTCATCGGTCGGGAAGACCTGGCAGCATCAGAAGTGTGTGCAGCTTGCGCTGCCACTCATGGTCGAGCGTGCGGACAGCCCGGCAACTGGCGCTGCTGCTGGCCGGCCAACCGGCACCCTCTCCGTTGTTGGTGACGGCAACTGCCTTTTCAGGAGTTTGTCGGTCGTAATCACGGGGGATGATCAGCATCACGCAGTCGTGCGTCAGAAGCTGACGACATTCATGGCGCAGGACCAGAGGGTTGCTGCGTATATGGACACAGTCAAGCGCTCCAGCGACCTTCAGACGTATGTTTCTAGGATGGCAAGTGACGGAGTGTGGGGAACAGACGCCGAGCTGTTTTCGGCAGCCCTGTGGCTGCAAACAGATATTTGCGTGTTCGTAAATGAGCGTTGGGGCAGGTTCGCCTTTTCTGGCTCCCTCAGGGACCCACCAGTCTGGCCTGCAATTTTTTTAGAGAATAGAAATAGGCACTACAATGTAGTGACCTCATGCTGTGAGTAGCGTAATTTTTTAGTGTAACACTATTTTTTAGTGTAAAAGTAGTGTAATTGTCATGCGTTTTAATCTTTTTAGATGTTTCATGTCAGTGTCAGTGTTAGTTTAGATGTTTTAGTGTCTTATGTCAGTAAAAACATAAGGATAGTAATGACTGTAAGAGCACAAATTAAGTGCATTTTTTAATGTTATCCTACAATTAATTGTCTTTTTTAATACATTCGTATTTTTCGTTGTCTTGGAGACAATTATGTGACCAGACAGTAAATAAGATAAAAACTGTTTTGTATTAGTAAATATGTGATGTAAGTGTCAATAAGGTTAGATTTTCCTTTTTACTCTAGAATTATGTACAACGCCTTAGCTAAAGATAAAAAGTTGTATTTTGTGTCTTTGTAGTACATTTTTACAGATTTTTAAAAAAATAAGAATATGTGTCGTTGGCGACAACCGCATAACTACATTAACATTTGCAAAACTTGTTATTGTGACTACAAATCATGTCTTTTCTTACTGTAGAATTATGTACAACGCCTCAGCTGTTTCACTCTTACTAAAGGTTGTTATTCAAAAAACCTGCAGGCGGCTAAATGTGTAAAACGCTGCATTGTACCCATAAACATAGTTTGTTGTATTTTGTGTAATTATTGTACGTTGTAACCTATATGTGATATCCCATGTTAAAGATTCAGTGCTTCATTTTTAAATAACCGTTCTGTCCATTTCTTAAATTCAAATCCATGATTAAATTAATAAATGTGTACCTTAAGTACCTCTATATTCAAGTCAACTGAAGGGAAATCAACACCAATGACTGACTGTAAGCGTACAAATAAAGTGTATTTTTAAATACTGTCTCACTGTTGTGTTTTTAAATATATTCCTATTTTTTGTTGTCTTGGAGTCTATTATGTGAAAAAACAGTAACTAAGATTAAAGCTGTTTTATATTAGTAAAAATATGATGAATGTGTCAAAGAGGTTAGATTTTTTTAAATACAAATCTTGAACTGCTCTCAGCTAATTATCAAATTCCAAATCATATCAAAACAAAGAATTTAAAAAAAAAATTGTCTGGCTTCACTTTGATAACGAGAAGCTCATACATCCAACACGGTGTTCAAAAACGAGTGCACAGTTGGAATAAACTAGCTCGAAATGCTATAGAGCGTCACTTTGGTATCACACGGAGAAGCATGTATTCTGAACACGTTCTTAAGGGCCCAAAAACAAGTGCACAGTTGGAACAAACTAGTGCACAGTTGGAACAAACTAGTGAACAGTTATGCACAGTTGATAATCTTAATATTTGGCTGGTCGAACACTTCCTAGCTCGAATGCCATAGAGCGTCACTTTGGTATCACACAGAGAAGCATGTACTTTGAACACGTTCTTAAGGGCCCAAAAACAAGTGCACAGTTGGAACAAACTAGTGCACAGTTATGCACAGTTGGTAATCTTAAGACTTGGCTGGTCGAACATTTCCCAGCTCGAAATGCTATAGAGCGTCACTTTGGTATCACACGGAGAAGCATGTACTTTGAACACGGCGTTAGGGGCCCAAAAACAAGTGCACAGTTGGAACAAACTAGTGCACAGTTGTGCACAGTTGGTAATCTTAAGATTTGGCTTGTCGAACACTTCCTAGCTCGAAATGCTATAGAGCGTCACTTTGGTATCATACGGAGAAGCATGTACTTTGAACACGTTCTTAAGGGCCCAAAAACAAGTGCACAGTTGGAACAAACTAGTGCACAGTTATGCACAGTTGATAATCTTAAGATTTGGCTGGTCGAACATTTCCTAGCTCGAAATGCTATATGGTGTCAATATAGTGCAGCGAAATTTCAAACTTAAATTCAGTCCTGTAGAGGCTTGCACAGTTCGAAATTTCTGTTGCACATTAATGCACGCTTTGTGCACAATTACTGTACAGTGCGTTTTAGTTCGAATTACTATGTTCGATAGTAACTTGACGGAGCCATCCCCTCCCCAGGACCCGTCCTGTCCCCTCCCCTCCTCTGGTCCCATCCTATCCCCTCCCCCTATCGCCTTCCCTCATAGAAGTAGAGCACAGATGCCTCTAGCAAATAAGTATGGATGAAAAATAAGCACAAGAATGTTCAAGTTTCATACGAACACTTTTAATACTGCAGAAGAACAAGGAACAAGAATTTAAATTCTCAAAGTAATAAAGTGTAGGACACCTAGGTAACAAACATAAAAAAATACTGATGTGTCAACGAACAACTTCAACTGATGAAAACTTAGCACTAGTTCAGTCTTAGAATCAACATAACTAGTTCAGTCTTAAAATCAACATGATAACAATTACATGAAGTAATGTACTGCTCAGTCCTCTTGACTAGCACAAAACTAAGCAAACAAGTTTAGTCAAAGTTTAGTCAAAAGAAGAACAAGGAACAAGAATTTAAACTCTCAAACTAAAAAAGTGCAGGATACCTAGGTTGACATGAAACATAAAAAATACTGATGTGTCAACTAACAACTTTAAATGATGAAAACTTTATAACTAACTAGTGCAGTCTTAGAATCAATATGATAAAAATAACATTAAGTAACGCACTGTTCAGTCCTCTTGACTAGCTATAAGCAAACTAGTTCAGCCAAGATTATTAAAAACTGAAGAACAAGAAACAAGAATTGAAATTATTAAACTAATGAAACCTATGACACCTATGTAGACAAGAGCAAACATATGAATACTGTTGCATCAACCAACAACTTTAACTGTTGAAACCTATCTAACAGTCCAGTCACAAGGTTACTAGTAACAATATTATAAAAATCACATATTAAATGATGTACTGTGTTGAGTCTACTGGACTAGTACCAAATTAGTCAAGATTATTAAAAAATAAGATTTAAAAAAATAATTACATATTATGGTAGGTAGGGGCAGGAGTAGAGACACTTTCTGACCACTGATATGGATACCATGATTGATAGTTGTTTCCGTTATTATAGGCCTGCTCAGGCCTTCCCCAAGCATTGTTGTTGTAGTGGTAGTAGTGCCACTACAAGGGAACGCCGGGCTGAGAACAGCTCAACACTGATCCCAATGTGAATCACGAACAGACTTTACCTAATGTTAATCCCTGCTCATGAGAACTTGAATAAATCCCACTTCTACTCCAGCATTCACAGTGAACGGTTCTATTTATTATTACTTTCCCTACCTCAGACACGCAACATGGCGCAGTCGGTAGGACTTAGCAATCAAATTCAGTGTGTCAGGTAGTGTACAAAGTGAGTGACAGGTGGTAAGAAAGGAAAGAAAGAAAAGAACGAAACTCGTTGTAGAGGGAGTCGTAAGTAGATTTATTGAAACTTAAGGTTAACAGGTGACCACGTTGGCGCGGGAACACCGCCAGAATGGAGGGTAGTTTTCTGACAAAGCCAGGGTCGGTCAACTTGAGGTCTGGGAACATCTGTGCTGAATGGCAGAAGTTCAAAGAAAAGTTCAGTATTTTCTTGGTGGCAGCGCAGAAAACCACGGCCCCTTCTGAAGTGAAGTGGGCCCTCCTCCTGGCTGAAGCTGGAGATGACGCGCTACCACGGAAAAAAGTGTGCTCGCTGGGTTAGCGAATTGCGCGCTGATGCAGCGAAAAATGTTCGCAGCTATGGAGCCTGCGAACACTCGCGCTACAACAGCGAACATTTTTCGGTGAAAAGTCGTTTGCTACAGTAACAAACAATTTCGCTACACGACCGAGAAATGTTACCTAATTCAGGGAACTAAGATGGCACCGAGGTGACGAAATATTTTTGCTGGGTGCACGATCATTTTTCGTTCGCTTGGCGAGCATACAATTCGTTAGTACAGCGATCTAGTTCGCAAGTACACCGAGTACGTTCGCAAACTGTGTCGGTTGGCGAGGACCCCCCCCCCCCCCCCATTGGCCCGTAAGCAGGGGCATGTTTCAAAAAGGAGGATGTCAATAAATAAGTTTAAATACAGTGAAGCTGTTTTTATTTCCCTCATTTATAATGGTACTACATATGATACAAAATTACAGTTGACTACAATGTTCAAAATATACATATCTTAAAACACAAAACTAATGACCAGAGTCAAAACTTGCACAGAAATATTAAAAAGAAATCACTAGTTTGTATCCAGAGAACACAAGTAACACAAGCCCAGCAGGTGTATACATATGGAACAAAATTACAGTTGACTACAATGTTCAAAATATACATATCTAAACAACACAAAACTAATGACCAGAGTCAAAACTTGCACAGAAATCTTAAAAAGAAAACCCTAGTTTGTATTCAGAGAACACACATAGCAACACAAGCCCACCAGGTGTAATCAGGAATGTAAAATTTCAGTCAGTTTTAAAATAAAAACAGTGCTATTCACAACTATAGCAAGTACAGCATATTACAGGTAATGTCGTAATACAACAAATCGCTCACCAGTGCCAGCACAAAAATCAAAGAGTGGAAATGGGTCAAGCAAGTCCTCTTGGAAGATGCAACAGTAGGCCACCTTGCAGGATACTCTAACTTCAAAGCCTCCTATGTGTTCAGAATATCCTAAGTTATTCAATATTTGGCACAAAAATAATGGCTTGTTTTGCACAATAAAAATGTCACGAACCTTGCCAAATTTGTAGCTACATTCATCATCAGATCCGAGAACAAGAACCATAGCTTTTTCATAGCGAGTCCCTTTGAAGTCAACCCAGTTAGTAGCATGCACCACTTTCAAACCAAGAGGCAAAGATGACTTAAATTTAAAGTAATCATAGTGTTCTTCAATTTCAAATTCTTCTGAAGGACCACAAACCATAGGTGAAATCAAAGGACTCTTTAAAAGGAAGCGATAACACTGACTGAGCTGATGTTTGATTGCAGCAGATTGCGGAAGATCTCTCCTTGATGTAATAGAAGTGACATAATTTCTAAAAAAACGATGTTAAGCCTCCCCTCGCATTGATGAAAAGTGACATAATGGACCCGCTTTTTGAAGCAAGGTGCCATAATGAAGTGTGTTATGAAACTTACTAGTCAGATGTCTTCCAGTCAAATGCATGTAAAGTTCATGATGTTCCCTGATCAAAACATCTATTTCACACTTCATGTCAGATGGTAAACTTCGAGCCTGCAATATTTCAGTTATCTCTTTGTGCAGTTTGTAGAGCTGCCAAAATTTATCTGTTTCGGGCACTAGATCACCGACAAACACTCCAAAGAGACGAATGAAGCAGAGAGTTTCTGATGCAGTGAATTTTAATTTACTTTTAGAATTAAAGTCATCAACGATAATGGGAGGCTTGTTGTCACTGTCAGAAGGCCCATAATCACACATGGCCATTCGGGAATTAAGCCTATCCAAAGAGAAAAACTGTTGATCTACAAAATGTTTGATTATAGGGATTAATACATAATGGCTAATACCCTCAGCCCAATCATGCATCACATCCAGACTGAGATTTTCAGTCACGTGATAGGAATTTACTTCATTGAAAACACAATTTTCCTTAATTCCTGTCAGTTTTACATTATTTGTTTCAACATCTGCTGCATAATTTTCCCTATTGCGAAATAATGATGGATCTTCTTTTAACATTGACCACATCATTTCTTTCGGTGCCCTACACACAGTGCAAGGGTAATTGCATGTGAAGGTTTCTGCAAAACCATTGATGCCATGAACACCCAAATTATCTCCATTTACCTGGTTCAGTAAAAAATGTATATTGTATACACCATTTTCAGTCTCACAGATCACACCTGCACTTTCCAAATGCTTAAACTCTTTAACAACAAGCCTGAACACTTCTTTGTTATAACTAATCCTACCAATCTCATCACTTTTTCTGTCATCTCCATCAATTAGCAACACAAGAAGAATATTTTCCAATTTTGACTGACAAGAAGGAGGCAGAACTGGAATTTGCACATAACCTGCTCCTAACTTTTCAGAATGACCCCTAATTGAGAATTGGCCTCCAATTCATCATAATAGAAATTAACAGGAATTACAATTTCAGTATCATGAAACTTGGACCGTTTCATAAGCCACACGTCACATTGCGTACAATTGGAGCAAAGATCAGTACAATTCTTTAAGCTATTCATAAAGTCAAGAGTCTCTTTAAGAGCACCGGGTAACTCAAAAAGATTCTTCAAGAGTAAACGAAGAGGAATGAACTGACCTGTAGTTTTAATAGTCTTTACTACAGGGCCATTAATGGTCTTAAATTTTTTTGGCGGTTCTCACAAATGGTAAATGTTTGAGGTGCAACATAATAAGGACGGGACTTGAAGTGAGACATGCGTTTAAAATCTGAAGAAAATTTATTGAATGGAGTTTTTAAAGCATCAAACATATCACGGATTTCATCCACAGAATCTTTAGATGGCGGTTCAGGCAATGCAAGTTGTCTCAATACTTTGTCACGTAATATTTCAAGGAACTCACCACAAAAGAAGTCTGTGAAGTCATCTATGACAGTTTGCACATGATTACGAGGAATAATTGCTTTCTGGTACATTTTGGCAACGAGTATTTCAGTTGTTTTCTCTAGACTGGATTTAAAATCATCTAAAGACACATCAATAAAAGTATCACCAAAGTCAGGTTCAGTCTCTGTTTCAACCTCAACATTTTCACCTTGAAGTTTATCCCTTACAGGCAAGAGAGTTGCTGGTTGAGGTTTATCAGCAGTTGTTAAACATTTATGGAAGCTTACAAGGTGTTTCCTATAAGACCTGAAGTTGTCATAAGTTCGACAACACTCATTTTCCCCACATGAAAATTTCCCGAAAACACAGGTAATATGATGAACATTCTTTAAATGAATTTTCAAAAGGTCAACAGCTAATAATGTACACTTACATATGTGGCATGTCACCATTTTGACACAAAAGAGTAATGACTAAATGAAACTTCTGCATCTATTTACCTCATCCAACACTAAACATTCATTACAAAAAAGAAGTTGCACTTAACTTACCTAAGTAGACAGTTCACAAAAAATCCAAAGAACAGTAAAATACACCTGCCAAAACATGAGTAAGAAATGTTACTAGAACTAGACTATAAGAGTGAACACAATCAAAAATTCTTAACACTAAGTAACTTTAACAAGAATTTAGCAAAAGGCACAAATAATTACTACAGTAACATGGCAACACCCTCCAATTAAAAAATTCTAATTGTGAAAAATGACGAGTGAAGAGACCAATCTGTCTCACTAAGTTACAAAAGATGAGTTTTTAAAATGGTAGAAAAACTGACTACAGCAACATGATAACACTATTCAACTGAAAACTTCTCATATTGAGAAACCAAGAGATCAACTTCAGGAAATGACCTATCCCATTTGGAACTAAATTTGTAAATGGCTCTCTGAAGAAAAAGCCACATGGGTTCACTCTCTGGGGGTAAGAAGCATGTAGTGCATGGTAAGCTTTGAAAACAATATCAACCGCTTTGGTAGGTGTTTCCACTTGGTACTGCACATTGTCAATTATAATATGGCATGAAGTGATGTTGTTGAGAGGTCCCACAACAGCTGCAAGAGGCTGATTAGTTAGCCCAAACTCGCCCAATCTCTTGGCTCTCTCCTGAAGTGTCGGTTTAAGATCACCAATAGTCTGAAACACAAACACAGGAAATAAACATACAAACAATAGAGGAGGATTTCGTTATATTTAGTCCCATTGTATAAATTATTTTCCTGACCAGCTGCACAGAAGTGAAACCATAAAAAGCATTGAAAAGAACTGAACTTTATCCAAAAATGGTTTTGAAATTGAGGAAATGCAAAAAAGTAAAGCCATCAATACAATGTTGTAAAAGTAACATTGAAAAGATTAAATAATTCAAGTAACTACCACCATTTAAAATATAAAACTGAAGCAAATATTTGGTTAGAGTAAGGCTATTCAAGATCCCCAGTTATCCGAAAATCAAAATAAGGAGTAGGCTACAATACCAGAGCACTGACCTGCACATTCAACAAGAAAGAGTCCTTCATCTCTTGGCGACTTGGCCGCCAACATGGAGCCACTCTTTTCTTGAGTGCTTTGGCCCTTTCTGCCGCCTCTTTCGTTGGGTTAGACACAGTGGTAACAGGCATCAGGCGGGACAGGGACAAGAATACATGGAGCACACGAGTATCTGAAATAATAAAATGGCAGTTAGTAGAAGTTCAGTACTTTACCACTCACATTGTTAAAGAAAATACTGACTAACTAAACTGTAACTTACCATCACTCATGTCATCTTCAAAGATTGAATCTTTCCCCCTTAATTTCTCAATGACAAACTTTTGAAGCTTTTCCAGTTCAGTTGTCAATTTCATGCTGGCTTGCGGCATGTACTTTTCAAAGTCTAGTTCAAGCTGTAAATATAAAACCAGGTTGTTAATAATCACATATGATCGATAGTTGGGTTGTCAAAACCACTTCCAAATAAAATTACCAAAGTCCAGCCTTCAGGGCATTTTAGCTGCGGGTACTTGTTCACATAGTCTGCAATTGTGTCAACATTGGCTGCTCTCCTCACAGGCCCTCTCCTGGGTCGATTGTTGTTGAGGGCATCATCATCAGACTCTCCACGATGCAACTTAAGCCTTCGGTATTTGCTGGTAGCAGTCCACGCACTTAATACTTTAGGCCAAGGAGTTAAGTTCTTTGCCTTTAACCATAACAAAGATTCCTGACAGTTGTCCGGATCATCTTCATCTAAATCTAACAAAAAAAAAAAAAAAAAAAAAAAAAATGAACAAATAAAAAAAAGTTTCAACAATAAATGAAAGTCACTCTCCTTCTTTGAACAAACTAAGTTCCACTCACTTTCAAAATCGTTATCGTCACTGTCACTGTTTCGGATGCTGTCATCATCAATCATTCCCACCTTTTTCATGTCTCGACGGTATTTGTAATACCTCGTCAGTAAACGTCCCTTGGCAACCTTGTGACGTCCTGAAGATCTAGGTACAGTTCGATACCAAACAGACTGCAACAAAAAAAAAAAAAAGAAAAGAAAATGACCAGTGTGTGTGACACAAGATGGAAAGGAAAGAAAATGAACAGCAACATACCAAGGTTTCATTGGGGAAAACTTCTAAAATTTTATGTGCAATGAGTTCTGCCCGGTCAGTAGGAAATCTGAGAAAGATTCAGAAAAGTATTAGCAGAGGCCTTCAATAATAAACGTAAGATAAAGATTTAGGATGAATTGTAATAAGCCATTTATCACCCAGCCAACCAACACCAGAAATTCTAAACCAGCACCAACAAAATATACTGCATGACATGATGTACCTGTTATTAATATCAGACTTCATCTCATTCAACACCACACATTCAGCCAGATGCCCTCTCATGCAATGCGAGAGGGAACCATGTTTCTTTAAGTGGCCCAACACCATTTTTCCCTTAGAAGTCAAGTTTAAAATTTCTTCCAGGTCCTAAACAAACCCAGCAGATCACAAGATAGTACTAAGGAATAAAGAACTAAGAAAATTGAGATGTTCAATTACAGAAATATCAAATGGAACTTTAAAAATTCACAGAAGAAAATAAGAATTATTGATGGCAAGATCAAAATCAAACCAACGATAATTGAGTGCAAAGTTATAAACTGTAGCTGAGCAAACACAAGGAAACTAAATGGAATAATAATTATACTAATAAATAAACTAAGTTTTACGGCCTCAGACATAAATTTTATGGGAGATGGACAAATTTATTGCCATGTGTCATCCCTGATCTCCAAAACCAAAACAAAAGCAAGCAGAGACAAAAACGAAAACTTACATAAGAGTTCCTATTGCGTCTGCTTGATGACCCTGATGCTGAAGGAGTGGTGTGTTCACGCTGAGATGAAGAATGCGGGGTGTTAGGAGAGCTGATCCGAGCCTCAGACGAAACGTGTGATGAGCCACGATCAGATGCAGAGGACGAAGATGCAGAAAATGTCCCATCATCTTCACAGCGGGAGTCATTTTCAAGTTCTGCAGGAAGTCGATTCAGCTGATCACGCTGCCTTTCAGTCACTTCAATGCAAACTGTTGAACAAAAACAAGGTTCAAAGAGTTTCAAATACATTCACCTGTGGATTTGAATAACACCCAAGTAACCAAGGTTCAAATTACAGGAAGTGCAGTTTTTACCAAGGCATCACAAAAAAAAAAAAAAAAAAAAAAAAAGTAATTCTAGTTCTGACACTAGGGCTTGAATTTCTCACAAACCAAAAAGTGCAGCCATAGAAGGAAATAAAGAAAATTACAGTTGGAGGTGTCGGACTCAAGTCACGGAGCAAACTTAATACCTTTCTTAGCAGCATTATCTTCCGTATCACATTGTCCAGCATCCTTCTTCAGAGCCAGCAAACATTTCTGCACAGGCTTCCTGAGGCCGAGCGGAGGAACAATCTCCCTCAAATCATCCACATCCAGAGCGAGAAAAGCCTCGTAAGAGGTGATGAAATGCTCTAGAACAAACAGTATTACTGTTAGCACTACCAGAAACAAGATTCATGCAGGGCACAGCTCGGCGCGTTCAAGCTGAAGACACATAACTGACGGCGGTGCAGTGGCGGATCTGGGAGCGGCTTGAGGGGGGGGGGGGGAGGGCATTGTCCCGCTTTTTGCCTACTTACAGGCAGAAAAGTTATGCCGGTCGCCTACATTTCCGGCGCCCCCGGCGCCCTTCAGGCGCCGAGGGGGGGGGGGGGAGGGAATGGGCCGTGCCCCCCCCCCCCCCCCTCAAATCCGCGCCTGCCGGCGGTGCGCGGGTTCTAATAGTGGATTACAAAGGGAGAATAAAAATAGATTCCGTACCGATCTCCATTCTGTTCACACTTTGTGCAGGAGAGCAGAGCGGGTCAGATTCCGTTGGGGGACGTTCATAAACTACGTGACCGATTTTAGGCCACTCTATGAGCCCCTCCCCTATCGTGACCTGGCTAACCTAACCTTACCATGCAGTAAGTATAAGACCGTGACCGTAGGCTGACCCCTAGAGATGGAGCTTGAGCGGGCCAGTGAGCTCTTGGCTCGGTGTTGCGGTGGTAGCGAGGCCAGGTGGACGGAGCGCTGCTGGCCGGTAGCTCTGCGCAGCGAGACGCCGGAGCGAGACTTCTGTCCTCCGAGCCACGGCTGGCCCGCTCAAGCTCCATCTCTACTGACACCCCCCCCCCCCCCAAATTGGTCACGTAGTTTATGAACGTCCCCTTGTCCGCCCGCCGTCCTGTCCAACCCAGTTAACCTCACCAGGGTTACAGACGGAATAAGCGAGCAACGCAGTGCAAGAACCGCCAATACCACAAAAGAGGAAGCGAGAACCTGAAGGGCCATTCCGCACACGAGAAACTTCGTAAAGGTACTATGCTACTCGATGGAAAATCAAATATAACCTAGAGAACAACACAGACGACGGGACTCGTGAGAGGTCAGGCGAGCATCACTCCACCCTTCCCTTCTGTGTTCAAGTTATTCACTGAAATACCCTATTAGATGCCTCCGACCACGCATCCAGACGCGGAAAATCGGTACAAGTACTAACCTTGAAAAAGCTGAACAGTGTGGGCGTCGATAGCCCACTCCTTGAAAATCTCCGTCAACGGCTCTTCCATATTCTTCTTACCTGAAAACTAGGCGCGACGCGCGAGCGACAACCACGAGCAACCTCACTCTACGGCCGCTGGCCACCGACTGAGCTTGTGGCGCACGGGGAGGAGCGAGCAGCACAGCCAAGCCGCCCAATCCGAGCGAAGCGGCGCGCGCCAACAATGCCGTCTCGTCCCCTCCCGTCCCTTCGTCTTGTCTACCCGCGTCGCCGCTGGCCCTCCGATGAGGCCTGGTACGTGATCGAACGTTCGAGGTCATTGGCGAGCGAACTGTTTGCTATATCTACAAACACTAAACTGGGTATCAATAACAAGGGGGACGTACACCAGGCCACCCCGTGTCGTAACGGGCTTGGCCCAGCGCTGCCCCTCCGCGACAGAGTACTCCGGAGAATCCCGAAACGGAAGTAAGAAGTCGTAACGAAGAAGAAAAACGCTGCGACAATGAGAAATCGCGTTTTCGGAACCCCGCTCTTCTTAAAAAAATCACTCGATTTCTCATACTTTGTCCAGCGTTTTCCTTCTTCGTTGCGACTTCTTACTTCCGTTTCGGGCTTCTCCGGAGTACTTTATTGGCTACGTGTAGCTTGGCCCGTGGCCCCTTGAGTCTGTGTGTGTGTGTGTGTGTGTGTGTGTGTGTGTAGGGGGGGGGGGGGCTTTCAGAAAACAGTTTCAAGCGGTACTGACCATTTCTGGATGGTCGCCTGAGTCAAAATTTGGGATCCCATACATGGATTTGAACCCATTGGCTGTAAACGTAAGTCCAGGTATTGAACATGAACGGGGCTCAAAATTTCGTCTCAGGGTGATCATCTACAAATGTTTAATACCTCTTGAAACGCCCGTTCAATATGGTCCTACGGGACGATTTTTTTCAGCGGAATCAGCAAACGTTTTCGCAGAAACACCGAACTTTATTCCGTCTCTTATCAAAAAGTGTTCGCTATCACAACGAACAGACGATGGCTAAAGCAGCAAACCGGTTCGATGACGTAGCGAAACGAATCACTCCTGCAGCGAACAACGCATTAGCGAACATGTGTTCGCTATTCTAGCGAACACACTTTTTTCCGTGTACAACTCCTTCAGAGACAAATTAATTAGAAGAACACTTGAGGCAGTTGGCACGTATAATGAGGAGGACAAGTCGCAAAGTTATGATGCAGTGGTGGAAGCTTTTGATTCGTATGTGCAAGAGAAAAAATCTCTCATCCTATGTAGGGAACAGTTTAATGGGAGGAACCAAAGGGGCAAAGAACCCTTCACAAACTGGCTCACAGACCTTAAGAACATGGTAAAACTGTGTATGGCAATGTAGAAGATTCTATGCGAAAGGATAGAATCAAATGGGGAACGAACATGTCCAAAATAAGGGACACAGCTAGGGCAAGGCCCAACATATGACCCTCCAGGAGGTCATGGACCTGTGTCGTTCATTGGAAGCCAATGGCGGCACCCTGGAGGCTACCTCTGAAGAGGTGGCTGCTGTGACCTCCCATGGCCAAAGGCCTAACAAGCACAAACGTCAGACGACCCACAGGTAGCAGCCCCATCAAGCGTCTGCACGGGGAAGGGGAACCCACCCGAGTGGACGGGGTGGCCGAGGGGGCCAGAACCGTGGGCGTGGAGGGAACCACCAGAACCAGCCCGTGCGCACAAATACTCAGAACGACTGTAACGAAAGTAAAGATTACTTGTGCAAGAAATGCAAAACGTGGCACGGGTATGGAAAGTGCCCGGCGTACGGGAAGGCGTGTCTCAGGTGTGGAGAAGTGGACCACTATCAAGTGGTCTGTAGGAACCCACCAAAAGAAAAGATCAGGACGCACAGCAATGCAGAGGTCGTCCTGGACAACTGGGGAACTGCAGATGTGCACCAAGTACACTGTAAAAATTTGGGGTAGAAATATCATTCCTTTTGAGAAAAAGGGTTTAATTTGTTACACCCTAAGGGATTAAATCGAACGATAGGCTGAAAAAGTCACCCAACAGGTTGAACTTTAACCATATACATGAAAAATTGCACTGTTTGGTTTAAAACTGTAATAGTTTGGTTGAAAAGTCGTCCAGCTTGGTTGAGTTACTCCAGCATTCACAGTGAACGGTTCTATTTAATATCACTTTCCCTACCTCAGACACGCAATAAGAGCCGACCGGACTTCTGTCGGACTTCCGTTCTGAAGTCACGTACTGACGCATGTAGTTACCGACTCAAAATGGCATAACATTATAATCAGATTTACTTCAAAATAGACAAAACTGTGGCTTCTAAGAGTCATTTTGATGTCAACTGGATGTCGTTTCATTTTTTAGCCCGTCCCGACACGTTTCTTTTGAAACGGCAGGAGCCGGGCTTATAGTCTTATGCCGGATGTTCGTTCGCTAGTGTGTATGCCGACTTATCGTTCACAGAAAAACTTCAAATTTGGAGGATAAACTCCTTTCCTAACGTAGAATCACGTACGGTGGCAACAATTTTCGATTTGTATCGCATTTTTGATTAATGAAAATTTGTCTGTTCTTGCTGTTTGAGGTTAGGGTTGGCCGCCGCGCGCACACCATTACCATATCGCGGCGCGCACAGGGACGGGCTCAGGTTAACGATTTAAATCGTAACAAATACATCTGCTATCGGACACCTCTAGGGAGATTAGAGGCGGGGGCCGAAGGCCCCCGCAAAACGCCGCCGGCAGGCCAAGCTGGCCAAGTCCGCCTGTCAAACCGAGGTGCCGGTGGAGCGCAGCGGAACTGGCACCGAGGATGACGGAAGGGACGGGCCAGCTTGGCCTGTTCTGCTTTAGTCGCATCAAGCGCGGCACCTCTCCTCGGTGAGGTCTCAGAAGGCTTCTCAGACCAGTTTGGAAACCAATATGTTCAAATCGGAGGAAACTCGCGGATAAACGTTGTAAGCAGATAAGTCACCGCTGGCCTTTGACTTCCGTTTCCAACGAGGAATTTCAGCACCTGCGTCCAGTTTCAGTTTCTTCCGGTCTCGCTGTGCAATCAGTGCGAGGTCGGAAGGTCAGCAGTAGCATCGGTAAGTTACATCGGAATAGGCGTTACCAACGAAGCTCCAGGGCGGAAGCTGCCGGGCCGGAAGCTCAGGGAGTGCCGAGAGACGGTCTGAAACTCTGTCTTCTCTCGGAAGTACTTCCAGAATACTTCCCGGGCGGGAACAAGTAGTAAAAGTAATTGCACAGTGGTGAGTATCGGGAGGCAGGTGGTGTTTTTCCAAAAAGGCATGAGTGCAGTGTGTAACCCTGACGGGCTGCGTGGACACGATCAGGACAAAGTAGATTTGACGGGGTTTACCGGACAAGAAAGACATCTGCAGGGGCAGGGCGTTGTCCAGATGTTGCATTTTATGGACAACGGTCATCCCTAGCGTATCCAAAGTGTCTTGTGACAAAGCGCTCGGTGTCTACGCGATGTCTTTATTGTTCCATCTGTGTCCGTGGTGTGACCTAGCTGCGTCCCGGCTGTCCCTGTCTGCCAGATGTCCCACAGGTGTCCCACTTCACCCCGCATGGATGTCCGTGGAATGCCCCAGCTATCACTGTCCGCCGGTTGTCCCACAGGTGTCCCACTTCACCCCGCATGGATGTCTGTGGAGTGTCCCGGCTGTCACTGTCCACCGGATGTCTCACAGGTGTCGCTGCTGCCTGCGTCTCCTTATCCTTGGATTTCAACAGTAATCTGACAATGATATTTAACAAAACTGAGCTATAAACCTTGCTTTCAATCCACTCACAGCACTATGTGAAATCTGCATAGAAATGGTTGTCAAATTAAATGATTAAAAGACACAGCACTTTATTCGCTAGTTATCCAACATAACAGAATAAAAATTTCAATGAATAAAATCTTTACATTTTATATGCAAATCCTTAGCACATGCACTAAGGAAAACAATAAAAATCACTGGTTCCAAATGTGAAGCCATGTAGAAATGATAAAAAAAAAAAAAAAAAAGTTCCTGGAACTATTAAGCCCTTCAAAAACAGACTTGCACTGGTTCACATTAACACAAACAAAACTAAAAGAGAAGACAGCTTTCAAACGTGAAGCCATTTAGAAATAGTTCACCGTTGTGTAAATCTACGTTCTGGGAACTAATACGCCCTTCAAAAACAATTTAAAAAGACTTGCAATGATTCATGTTAGCACAAACAAAACTAAAAGAGAAGACTGCTTTCAAACTAGTAGTCATGTAGAACTGATTAAAATCAAGTTCTAAGAACTGCTAAGCCCTCCGTAAAAAATGTAACTACTTGTTAAAGTTCTCATTATGGATCCAAAGCACTTTGACTAATATCAAGTTCTAAGTCAATGTCACCATTTCGGTCGCTGTCATCACTGCTATCACTTTCCTTATGATCATTTTTTTCTTGGCTTTCTTATTGTCAGTGTTGCCTTTTTTCTCCCCCTTCTTCCTTTTCTGAGGCTGGGAAGCAGGATTCTTCTCACTGTTCATCAGTTCCCTTTTGCGGGAGGCCCATCTGCTTAATTCTCATGTTACAGTGGCTCTATTAAGGTTGTCTTTAGCTTTCCACTTCATAGTTTCCAGTATGCCTGCAAGAAAAATTAAGCTGCAATTATAAGCATACACACACATATACAGGGTGTATTTCTCTATCTCTGGCTTACTATCATCAGAACTGTCAGAGTCACTTCCGCTTTCATTTTCTTCACAAGAAGATTCCTCACGAGGAAATAAAGCAAACTTAAGCTTAGACTCTGATTCTGGAGTTCTCTTTTTTAAGTTGCTATCATCAGGGCTGCCAAAGCTGTCATGAAATTCAGTTCCCTGGACAGACAGCATGACAACATTTGTGAGTCGAGGAAATGACAAAGTGAGTAATTAAAATGGAAGTGCACACCTTAAAGGCTTTGGGAATCTCATCAAGGAATATCGATGGTTCTTCAGATGCTTTTCCATTCTCTGCACTGCTCTTGGGAGAACCTGAATCATTCCGTTTGATCAAGAACCTTATTTTCCATATTCTGAAACAGAAGTAAAAACAAAATTATAAAGAAAAGAAAAAGATTCCTTTGAATCTTACAATACGAGTCAACAAACATCAGATATAACATACACCTTTGACTGAGGCGTTTTCGGCTCAGACTTACTACCAGCTGAACTGTCAGAGTCGCTTCCACTTCCACCTGCTTCTGGTGATACTTCCTTCGGCTTGGACTGTAGAGTTTTTGTTTTCCCCATGAAACCTGTCGAGCCACTGCTGCTACCCACTTCAATATCCTAGACACAACAATATTAACCACAATCATATAAATGCACAGTCAACTACAAGTGATCCTCTGTAAATCTGTCAAGCTAAGTGAGGAAAGGACATAATCGATTTGACTTTCAAATACATACTTTTAAGTTTTCCAGCTCAACTTGTGATGTTAACTGTTTTCCAGATGCTTTCCTTTTGGTCCCCTGATCTTGTCAGAACTAGAATCTGTCAATTTCACTTCTTTCTTTTTCTTACTCTGTTCAAACAATGCAGAAAACATGGTGCAGTATAAGCAACAGACAGAACCATTGCAGTATCATTTGCAGCTACAGGGACATGCACCCAAGTTTTACTGCTGATTTGTTTCCGTACCTTGCTCTTCTTTGGCGAAGCACTGCTTTTCAACATTTGAGCAGCATTATTCTTCTGTCATTTTTTCACTGCTTCATCCTTGCTGGTAGCCTGCAACAATCCAAATTAGGACCAATCTTTCCAAGGACATTCTTGTTTCAAGATAACCTGCTGTATACTCACTTATTTCTTCACAGAATCCAGTTCTTCAACAAACTTAAATTTTGCCAATGGCATTGTCTCATTGCCAGTAGATTTCCTTTTTAATGGCAAAAAAGACCTGCGTTTGTTGTCTGTTTTCAACTTCATTTTCTGTGTAAGAGCTTGTACAGACTCCGTCACCAACAAGAGAAGAAAGCTCGTCAGAAACCAAAATTAATAGTATGAAATTTACTCGAAATCAGAGAAACAATTGCACCTGACTTTCAAAAATGCTAGCCAAACGGGTGCAACCGCTCGTTTCAATGGCTGGTACGATTTTCGCCAGTCTGTAACCTCTTTTTGAAAACTTTTCAAACGGCTCATAGACACGTTAACATAACCGAATTTCTTACCTGCTACGTCATAAATGGCACGGCGTATCAGTTTGTCGTCTTTCGCAACGGCAAATTTTCTTCCAGCATCAAAGGCTCTGGAGGCGTTGAAGCCGACAGGATTGAAAGGCCTAGTTCTGTTTTCAGCCGCCATCCCACTCGTCAAGAATATTCTTCAATGAAGAAGTCATGACGAGAAAGGGAGAGAATAGTCTTAAAAAGACTGTGAAGAAAAGAAAACTTCAAAAATATTTGAAGTGAAAACAAAACTTCAAATAAAAATTTGAAGTTGAAGGTCTTTGTTGAAAGAAGTCTTTAAAAAGACTGATGAAGTTGCAGCGAAGAGCAAGGAAGACGGCGACGAAGCACGGAGAAGATCCCACGATGACGACGACGACGAAGACTGATGCCGAGTGGGCGGACAGCACCTTGTTATATAGGGCTCTGATAGTTCCATTAGTTGCCGATAGGACGCGCTGCTGCGCCACCGTCGCGGGCGGCGCTTTCACCTGATTGGTTAAAAATCGGAATTTAGACGAATAGGAGCGCAGCACGGCGCGGCGCTCCGTCCCGCGGCTCACAGTGCATGTCGGTGCATGCACAGTGCAGTGTCCGCTGCACAGGTCCCGACTTGTCGGCCGCCCACGCGCGCCGGGCGACGTCTGTGATTGGTCTAAAATCGAATTAATAGCCAATCAGAGCGAAGCAGTGGTTTCGCCGGCAGTTCTACCAACAGGCGCGCTGCGAAACAAAAGGCTCGCTCCCCCGGTCGGGAGGACGAGAGACGGGCGGACGGACAGATTCTAACCTAGTACACGTACGGACACATTTGAGGGTGATCAGACAGACGGAAAAAAATTACGTGGTCGGCTCTGGTCCCCGCCGCCCTAGTCCCAGCGTGATAGAAAAGCACGCGCCCACACGGCACGAACCGTGGGTTCGAATCCCACCGAGTGCATAACCATGTTTTTTGTTCGCAACGTGAATTTACGTCGCGCCCCGACTCGATCGGCATGGCACGCCTGCTGGCCCAGACTCCGGCCGGGCGCGGGGATTCACCGCGCACTAAGACACGGTCACCCTAGACGGGGATTCACAGGGACGCACTCGTTCAACTAGGGAGAGGAGCACTAGACATGGCAGAGGCACGGCGAATACGTGGTGACATGAGAACGCGGCCACCTCCATGGACAAAGACAATGTTTTTCCAGAGAGGTTAGTATAACCCTTACACGTACAAGGCTTGTGAAAAAATTACATGGGACACACTCGCGATGAAAATCGGCACAGATTTGACAAAGCACTCATTCGCAATGGAAATCGGCACTGAATCAGGGGTCCATAACTTATCATAACATTCGAAATTTTCGTAATGTTAAATGTTAGAGTTATACCGTATAACTTGTACCACAGAAAAGAGCCATATCGTTATGCACCCTTTAACGTATGCTTACGTTATGAAGAGCCAGTTATGTTACGCAGATGTTGTGATACCTTAACATTTTTCATATTGTTACAGCAGTAACGGTTATAAAATATAACGACGACTGTACGTTATGACAATAACGTTATGCGTCAGTAACGGTTGAAGTATGTTTCGGTTCTAACGTTATATTAGTTAACGCATGAAGAATGTTAGGATTAAAACGTTATGTAATAATAACAGGAAAGGAACGTCATGATGATAACGTTATTCAGTTGTAACGCACGCAGTTCGTTTTTGATATCATCAGTTACGAAATCTTAACTGGTGTCAGACACGATATAACCGTTATAGGATTGTTTTTAAGTGCCTTTAATTCGTATTTTTTGGAACCTGCACTCGAGAATCAAAAGTTGAAGTAGAAAAAGTCAGACCGACCTGGCCTGGCTGGCCTGGGCCTGGTTTGACTACACCAGGGCAGGCGACGAACGAACTAGGACGCTTGACGCCTTTTCCTTCCTAGTCTGTGTACGGTACAGAGGAGAGGAGAGTAAGAAAAGGGCGAGTCGGCGGCAAGGGGAAGGAGTACGACGGGACGTCCCGCGTCATTCATTGCAAAGATCATGTGCCTCAACGTCGCCCGGCGACGCCGAACCCGAGCGCCTGCGGGTGCCGGGGTAGGCCAGCCCGCACGACACGCGTGCATGCAGAAAGCGTTGTCTTGCCTACCCAGCAGGCGCCATTCGTGCTCGAAGTCGTCTCGTCTGTTCTGGCCGTTCCGTTAGCCGGCCTCGGCCTAGTTAAGAATTAAATTAGGTTTGCGCCTTTGTGACACTACCGTGGGCGTACGTAATAAATGATCCCTTTGGGTTTGGGGTCGTCCAGATGTCCAGTATTTTCGCACAATTTCAACCCCCTCCCCCTCACGTCCACCCATGTTCCGTTTTAGAGAACCCCCTGGACGTCCGATTTTCAAAAAGTGCCATTTGTGCAAATATCTAATATCTGGCTTATATCTTGTCTGGGGTTAATTTTCCGAAAGAGGTCGTGTTCAGCTCAGCAGAGTGGCTTTTCCAAAGATACGTACGTGAGCATCTGAGAGACGCACTGGGTTCGATGCTTCGTGATTCGAGGTCGAGGGGGGTGAAGTGAAGGGGAAATAATTATTCAGTCTTCCTTTTACAAACAGGCACACATTTATTTATTTCATGTTTATGCGATACAAACTATTACAGTAAACAAATATCAAAGCAAATATAAATATACGAAGGCGACAACACAACCGACCAACCAAACCATAACACAGTGACTTCCTGCCTCATGCCCTGTCTGAGACCAGCAAATATTCACACAAATCAAATCGCAACTGCGAGTGGGAGGGAAATCGGTTCATGTTCATAATTCTAGAGAAATAAAATGTCTACACCGAAATTCTCACGAGACGACCACCGATTATCGATCACATTTAACATGTCCCAAATAAAACTTAAAGTTCATCGAAATTCAAGCAAAATGCATCCGTCTGCAATTCGATACCTCCTCTTACGACTCAAAAAAAAAAAATGCATTAAATTTAAACACACAATCGAAGTCCAAAATCCAATGCACTATTTTTCGGCTTCGGCTTCGGGCTTCTTGGGCTTCGGCCTGTCCCAGGTCTGAAAATCCGGTGAGCATGAACCGGATCCGCTTACATGTTACCGGATCCGGTAAGTTTCACAGCGGATCCACTTACACCGCAGCGGATCCAGTAAGCTCCTCACCGGATCCACTCTTGCTTTACCGGATCCGGAACGGAGCTTATCGGATCCGGTTCGGAGTGGATCCACTGCTAGGGATTGAAAGGCCGGTAATAATACCGGTAAGATTCGGTAAGTTACCGTTACTTACGGTAATATTACCCGACCTCGAAAAAAGTGGTATTTTTCGGTAATATTCAGACTTGCAAAACTTTGAAAATTAGCTGTGCTTCCTGTTCAAAGTAGTGAAAAGTGTATTTTTTGGTCCTTGCCGTCACTGCAAAGGCTGAATCTACTCTAAAACGCATCCTCCATTATTATTTTTGCATGGTCAAGCAATTATCTGACTTCTCGCCCGAAGACAACCGTAGCCATACACAATCCTTAATTCTGACACAAACCTATATTTCAAGTGATGAAACGCGTCTGAAGTGTTCTAGCACATCAAGAATTGCCAGGATTGACTACTGTTACGTGGAAAAACGTAGAAACAGACACTATTTTAACAAATACCCGCTGTAAATCAATCTTTCTCATTATTACCAAAAATACCCGTAACTTACGAATCTTTCCGTATCTTACCGTAAGATTGAATCTTACCGGTATTTTTAAATCCCTAGAGAGCTGATCCACTTCCCCCATAGCGGATCCAGTTAGCTCCTCACCGGATCCGCTCTTGCTTTACCGGATCCGCAACGGAGCTTATCAGATCCGGTTCGGAGCGGATCCACTGCAGAGCTGATCCACTTCCCCCATAGCGGATCCAGTTAGCTCCTCACCGGATCCGCTCTTGCTTTACCGGATCCGGATCGGAGCTTATCGGACCCGGCTCGGAGCGGATGCACTGCGAAGCGGATCCGCTGTTGGCTTTCCAGATCCGCTTCTACCTAATGCATCCGGTGAGAAATGTTACCGCAGCAGTACGCGGACTCTGAGCCGGTCGGTTATCCGATGGGTAACCGACTGGTAACTGCTCATCGCGCCGTGCCACCCAGCAGGCCAGCCCGCACGACAGGTGTGTTTGCACGAATTGAGTTTTACCTACCAGCCACGGCGCCATGCTCGCCCGTTTCTTTCTTTCGCGCACAGAGCCGGGGTGAGAAGTGGAGGTGCGCGCATGTCATCGAGAACGCAGTGCACAGCGATCGACTGTTGTCGGCCGGTGCCTATCGACCGCCGGTACGCATGCGTGTCGTGCATACCTTGGCACTCACTGGCGCTCGGCGTCGCCATTCGCGGTTCATAGTTCGAGGAAAGTCGGAACGTTATGGACGGTTTACCTCGAAAATTTAAATTATTCATTTCATTTTATTGAACGCAAGTGGACGCCCCCTCGGTCATGAGCATGAGCCCCGCGCCCCGACTAGCTGTCCAGATGGTTCGGGCAGGGAGGAGTGAAGACGCGCGGGTTCGATTACCGACGTCCCGTCCCCCTCCTAAGCGTACCGGGCGGCTGCAGAGCGTGCGGGCCCCTCTTTTCATTTTACCGCCCGGAGCCAAAGGGTCCGAGGGGCCTACGGTACTACACGACAAGACAAGATCCCAAGGTCCAGCCCACCAATGGCGTTTTTGTTTAATGTTTAACTCCCTCCTCTTCCCCTCAGTTTTGCCAGTAATTTGGCAAGCATAGCAATATACATGTATGTTAGCAAAGTTTGGAAACCCCTGTTGAAAGATTAAAAAAAGGAAAACAAACTATGTACAAAATCCTTTTTTTATTTATTTATTTTTGTCATAAATATTATGACTAATAGCTGTAGAATTGTTACTATATTCAGTGCACACAGTTCATTGAATAGTGCTTACAATAGGATACATGAGTGTGTAACATGCGCACATGGGTTCCTGCTTCTCCAAAAAGTGCACAAGACAACCAAAACAACTTCTCAGTCACGTTCATAAAAATTGGGTACTATGCAGACGAATGACTTGTCTTCAAAACATACCATAACACTTTTTCTTTTAATAGTAGAGAAAGGAATTACTTGGAGCGCCCCATAGGGATGGTAAGCACATCGCTTCACACTTAAAATAAGGTCATGGGAAATGTTGATGGGTTTTATTAGACAGAGCAATTCCCCAGTTGCTGACTCAACTAACTTATCAATAACAGCATAACTTCCATTAAATAGCATAACACAACTGTCATCAAAGCAATTACTTTTAATATAAGATTTACTACAAAAAACAATGCCATTCTGTACAGTCCTATTGAAAAACCGTACTTTCATGTCAATTACTGGAACATTATGCTGAGACAAAATTTCTACCTCCTCTTCATCAATCACAGCTGTGCTCTTAAGCCCAAGGACACAAACATTACCGAACTCCTTACTATTTTTTATATAACTAGAACCTAACAAGTCATTGCAAAATGAAACTGCGCAATCACTGATAGGGTTCTTTTCTATTATTTTGGAGGCAGTCAATAACGCAGTAAACTTAATGCTTAACTCATTCACTACACATCTGGTGCCTCGTATTAACTTCAATAGCAATCCATTTCCAGATTCAAAAAATAACATTGCATAGCACCATACTGGTCCTTGTTCTTGAAGTAATTGGAAAAGATGTGAACAAAGATGCAAATTGGATGTTACCTTTTCAAGCCCATACAATCTCTGATACCCTACAACAAATCTGTTCATAGCATTTATTCCATCTTCCAGATCTCTTGGCGTAATTTTTTCACTCAGTAATATATGTAATGCGTTCACAAGCAGCTTCAAGTTTTCAAAGTTCCTGGGTGGCAGCAGGTCTTCAAGGCAAGGCAACGCATAGTAAAGAAGGAGGGCTCTGTATTCCTTGCCTCTAAAATGCACCCTGGCCTCAATTCCTCTCGGCCTATGGGTCATTGCTTGAGGGGGTTTAATAGCTTTTAACCTTTTATCAAACGTACACCACTGTGCAGGTGTCAACAAAGATTCATAAATGTCAAACAGATTAACAGCGACCCCCTCCAAAACAGCATGGAGGTAATCAATAGTTACACCCCAAGGTAGATGAAAGGGACATGTGGGAAAATAGTCCAGAACCTTCGTCATCTCAAGCAAGGAAGATATTCCTAAAAAGCCACGGACTGATGCAGTCTTTGGCAACTGTTTTTTACGGACCAAATCATCAGCCTTCAACATATCGCTCACAATCTCCTCATGAGTTCTGGTAGGATAGGAGACGGATGTGTCATAATACTTGTTTTTGTTGTCATCACCAACTGTACTATTATTTGGATGATAACAATACAAACATCCAAAGCCTCCATTAAACTGTCTCTGGCAACAAACTTCGGCCCTAGCTGGTAAGTCCATAGTCCAATTGTGGCAGTAACCAGGGCACTGTATAACACTACCATCTGGTTTGCAGTGCCTCACACCATCATGCAGTTTATTCACTTCCTCTTGAAATGGTTTGATATACAAAGACATATTGGGAGCTTTCTTCTCAAACCACAGTCCTCCAACAATTAAATTGCTAGGCTTGAACCTGTAAGAATGAAATTCAAGAAGTAAAGCAGATTTTTAAAAGGTTTTTAAATAATATGCTTTTGAAAAACTATTATTAGTCATTAAATGCAAACCTTTCTTCTGGAGAAATTTCATTTATGTATGCCAATATGGGCCAAAGAGTATTGTGGGTCTTATTGAACTTTGTTGCTCCATCTGTACATATAGACAAAGTCAATGCATTTCTTGCATCGTCTAGAGGACCTCCTGGTGTAGAACACCTTCTATAATTTATTCCATCTAATAAATCTGAAATTTCATTGTCCTTACTTCTCTTATTACCAAACATAATTTGTAAACCAGTCTTCCTCAAGAGTTCCTCAATTTGACACTTCAAAGATAACGTAACAAAAAAATTTCCTGAATCTATTGATTTGATGTTAAAATTCTTACTACACTGAGGACATGCAGCGAACTTTTGGTCAACAGGGAAGTTGCAACCAACATATACTTCGCAGTCGGGGCAAAAATAATGCCGTGTGATAGGGACCATTGGTGCAAACAAAGTCTTGAAGACATGCCACGATACATCCAAGTTATTACCACCAAACAATGCATTTACAAACTTGATTTGATCCTCAATAAAGTGCTGGGTATAGCAATGACGAATAGCCAAATGAAAAATCATCATTAAAACATCAAGCTTGTTGTATGGAAGTCCTTGTGAAGCTTTTGCAGAAGCATGTGTTTTTCAATGTAAGATGCAATAGTTGCATCGCCTTCTGCGTTCTCATCCGGTATCAAATTTTGATCCGCATCACGGTTTTCATTTTGATTGATGTCATTGTGATCTTCAATTGGTTCTGCTGCAAAATTTTGGTCCATATTGCTCTGTAGGATCTGCAATTTATAAATACTTGTTAAATGACACTCAAAGCTCACAAAAATAAAAGTCAACAGAACATTTATCGCTTACTCCGTCTGGGTTTTCATTTTGATTGATGTTATTGTGATTTTCAATTGGTTCTGCTGCAATATTTTGGTCCATATTCCCCTGCAGGATCTGCAATTTATAAATACTTGTTAAATGACACTCAAATCTCATGAAAAGAAAAGTCAACAGAACATTTATCGCTTACGCCATCTCTGTCTTGTCCATTATTTCCATGTTGAAGCTGACCTTGGGCAGAACCTAGACATAAAAATACAAATTAGGCACATGAATTGTCAGGAATAAATAATTTGTGTGATATGATAAGAAACTTACGATAACTCAGTGTATTAGAAGGAACTGATAAATCCTGAAACAGGTATCTTTTGTAAGGTCCTCTTTTTCTTTTTGGAGGTGGTTGCTCAGGACCTTCGCCTCCTCCACCTTCTCTCTGAACATTCATCTCGCAAGAAGCCCTGGAAGTCAGCCACAGTAAAATTTGAAATAGAACAAATTAAGGCAAATTTGGCATCGTTCTTAATGTTAGTACGTCCATACCTAAACAAATCGTTGAGATTTCTCGAGAGAAATCATTACATTTATATCCTTCTTGCACCAAGTCAACAAGAAGTATCACAAGAACAAATGACGGTCGCCACGGCCGCGACAAGCAGACGACATTTCAAAAGAAAGATGTAAACACAAAGGTGTTTCGGCATTCGTCAGAAAACAGTGAAACAGTTAAAGTAGATTTTAAAATACAAAGAAAAGGTTTTCTGGTTCCTTTGCAATCTAGGGCCACGATAACATGAGCTAATACTGCACCGATTTCAGTTTTCCGTACCGTACATTGGTAACCCTGTCACACGAAGCGTTTGTTTCCTGGCAGCGTCGAAGCGAAGAGAGCGAGTTCGGTTCGGTTGGATTGGCGGCGTCGATACCAGCAAGTGCACCGACTTAAGCACTGACTAATATTGTTGTTCTCATTATTCTATAAGAAAAATAACATTTGGAATAGTATTGCCGTTGCGTCAGCCGGCTTTTGATCTGGAAGGCCGCCGATCTCGTAAGGGAGGTTAGTAACGGTTTTTTGTGTGCAATCCCTGCTACGGCTGTCTCATGTAGGCCCATCCTCCTGTAACGGTCTTAGCTTGCTTGTTCCAGATATTGAATTCAATTTGTGCTCCCGAAATGTCATGGAACGTTGGCGGAACGTATGAGGGACCTCATGCCTACGTGAACTGGAAGGAAGGGGATGCCGATCGGGAAATAGTACCATTGCCTTTCGTTCAGCATTTTCCAAAGACTTAGCGTCAGGCCGGTTGGGACAAAAATTACTTGTTTCGTACATTCTGGAGTCCTGATGAAGATGAGACGCCATCAACTGTGCTGAAAAGGGTAGCTGAAATCCCAACCTACGATTCTGGTACTGGTACTGGTCGAGACAGAGCTGGTTTCCATAGAGCAACAGTTATCATGGTTAAAGGTACATATTTCTATACTGCTGTTCGCTACCTAACCTTTTTATCTGCCCATCTCTCTTCTCTATTTTGTTTTATTAATTATCCATTTACTGTGGATGTACTCCTTTATTGTTCTGGGATTGTTAGTGAAAGTCAATTAACAGATAGTTTTTAGGTTGGTCCAATTTCCAGATTGTCCCTCTTCAGTTCCTGTGGCTGTATAAAGTTAATTTTGCATTCATATTGTGTATTACAGAGACAAAAGCTGAGCTTGTAGCACATATTGACAAGAAGAGGCTTTCTATCAGCACAATGTCTTATACTTCTTTTGAAGACCCAGTGAAAGCAGATAGAGCAAAGGATAGTAGTGGACCAGCCAAAGCCGATGTTGCTCCTGTCAGTAAATCAAAGGTGACTTAGTCGATTATTATAAATAAAGCATTGTCGTATGACGTGTGATTTTCATAGTATTTTTTATTTTCTTCCAGAATAAGAAACCTCAAGCAGCCTCGAAGAAGAAAGTATCGAAAGGTATTAATCTTAAAGCAACTGCTTCCAACAGCAGCACCTTACGGGACAGTCTGAAAAGACGTTACAACATGGGCCGTTCGAATGCTGAAGAAGATGCCTTTGCTGAAAATCCTGGTCTGTTGATTCTGAATTTGATTTCCTTATTGTAGTTGCATTTACAAGGAAAATAATGGCAAACTTATGTCACTTTACTGTTACTTTCTTCTCTCCATTGACTTTTGGCATTCTGTGTGCATAGATTATGATGTTTCATCATTTGAATTCTGAGTGTCTCTTAAGAGCTGGATATCTAGTGATATTGGGTTTAATGGTGGACTCCTGTTTGACCCAAATCCACTTTGTTGCAGTTCATGGTCAGTCAAAACCCAAGAAGCCAAACAGCACTGCAACGCCGGTGAGTCAAAAGGAATCTGACTCCAAAGTGAGCAAAGGGGCAGCATTGGATTCAGAATCCAAGAGGTCAAGCAGCAATTCAACACCTGTGAATCAAAAGAAATCTGACCCTAAAATACAGGGGCAAAGTAAGTGATATCAGCACCAAACCATCTTATGTTTACTGTAGTTTGATATGATTGTACATATGTATACACTTTTCCTGGTCACCAGGTTCCCACACTAGCAGAGGTGCTAAGAATGCTCACAAAGATTCACCGCCATCCTCTGATGAAGGAAATGTAAGAAATGCAGCAGCATTAGATCCAAAACCCATGGACTCAAGCCACACTGCGAGAACTGCTGCGACTAAGGATGGAGGTAAAGTTAAATAATTCTTGGGCAGGAACTGGCTGCTGTTTTCAAGATGCTCTTTCGGATATCTCCTTAGTATCATGACCAAAATTAGATTTTGGCAGTATAAACTTGTGGCTGACTTTCTCCTGCAATGCATTCATTTTTTATGCAATTTCATTGGTGTCAGCAGAATTTAGAGGATCCAAGCACTGGAAGCTGGTTTCATGTATCATTCAACGTTGTATCTCACTGTTTTGAACCTTCCTGTATTCTTTCCACGTCATCATGGTTCCTTTTTTGTTCATTGTGAAAAGCATATTATTTTCAAAGGTCAAAATTATTTTAGATTTTTGGCTTTTCAACGGTCTGTATTTTCTCGATAACATTACTGGGGAATGGATAGTTTTGTGTCCCTTGCAGTTAAAGCAAGTAAAACGGCACATTCCTCTAGCCCTGTGAATCAAAAGATATGTGACCTTAAAGCATAGAAGCATAGTGAAAGTGAGATCAGCGCTTGAAAATATCTTGGTTTTATGATTTGTTTGTGTGGATGTTCATGTGTGTTCTTTTCTGTTGCCCCTAGGTTCCTATACTGACAGAGATTCTAAGAATAATGCTCACAAAGATTCATTATCCTCCTCTAATGAAGGAAATGAAGGAAGCAAAGTGGCAGTGTCAGATCCAGAATCTATGAAGCCAAGCAGCACTGCAACTCCCATGAATCAAAAGAAATTTGACCGTAATATACAGGAGCAAAGTAAGGGAGATCAGCTCTTTCAACCATTTTATATTTATTGTGAGTTTGATGTGATATGTTCTCTTTTCCTTGCCACTAGGTTCATGTGATGAGATGAATGGAGAATCCCATCAATGCAGTAGTGATGGTAAGATTCAAAACTGACAGAAAAATTTGTGTGCTTGTTAATATTGTACTGGTGACAATAATTGGTGTCTTCCTGTCTGTATTTGACAGAACCTGATTCTGATACATCTGTTAAAACCATCAGTGAAGGTAGGTTTTGTTGTAGGCGGTTGAATTTTTGGTCGGTTAATTTTCAGTTTTTGCAAGAATAAGTTTATTTATCTTATTGTTAGTTCTGTATGATTGTTTGTGGGCTCTTCTCCTTGCCAATAGGTTCTTTGGATGAGCTGAAGGGAAAATCTCAGCAAGATGATTACAATTCATGTGAAGGTATGATTTAAACTGATCAAAAATTTGGTGCGTTTACTGTATTATACTGGTGACAACACTAAGAGACTTCTATGTCTGTTACATTTACAGAATCTGGAAAGACCAGCACCAAACGTACCCGCTCCATGCGCTCAAGAGGTTCGAAAGATAATTCGTACAAAGAATCGACATCGACGTCGTCTGATGAAGAAAACAATTTAAATGGAGAAAGGCTAGATCCCGATTTCACACCTCGAAAGTACTTGCGGCTGAAGGATGAGCTGGAAATCAAAACACAATCGGTGAAGAAGGTTTTGGATTTGAATATTAATTTGCAGTCAAAGTTATTGAAAGCTGAACAAGAAGTGGAAAGTCTGAAAGTGGCTCTCGCTGAGGCGCAGTCTGTGAAAGAAAAGTGCTCGAACATGGAGAGAAAAGTTAGGTCCTTGGAGTCCCAGCTTAAACTGAAAAATCATAATTCATCAGGTCAGTTGTTTGTTAGTATGCGAGTGTTGTTAAGATTTGTCTCACAGGCTCAAGTGACTTCTCAACATGTTCCAATTATAATTGTTATGAGTATAACAAGTTTTTCTTCTTGCAGGTAAAATAGGGGACAAGAAGAAAGGGAACGTTTATTTGGATGATTCACCCTTGCAGCAGTCTCAGGTCCAATTGAAGAATCCCAGTTCGTTAGGTAAGGGTACTCCCACAATGACACAGCTTTGAGTTTGACAAAAATTTGGCCTTTGTGAATACATATTGGCTCTGCATTTTTATCATGCAAAGAACTGACTGTGTTCTAACTAAACTAGGACCCCAAATGCAACAAAAGATATATAGAGGCCATAAAAGTACTTGTTAATGCATTTACAGTGTATCTACCCTGTTTACTTTAACTGTCCCCATAACAATTTTGTACATGGCATTGGCTCCATTGTTTACTTTAGTCAGTCTTCATGAGAATACATCCAAAGAAATTATTTTTACATGTAAAATACTCCCAGTGTAATATATTTTGGTCTAGCAGATTTGTTATAGAAAGAGACTGCCATTCTTCCACCTGGGAAGTCAAGTACATGAAGATGTTATTTTTGTGCTTAGTATTTTTGTCTTTCTTTTCCAGCAAAATCACAGCACAAGGAGTATTTGGATGATCTGAATGATGGCTTATTTGTGTCCTCCCCTTCTCCCATTTATTGTAACTATCCTCTTGTGAAATTATGCTTTTATCATTTTATTCGTAATACTGGATGATAATTTTGTACTTGTATATTTCAGTTTTGGATGACTTTTGTATGCAAAATTAAGAAGAAGGTGACAACAAATTAGAGGCAGACACTGAACAAGTAAGTTTAGAAGTGGACATACACTCCTTTCTTTTGTTTTAAATATTAGTAACTTATGTTCAAATTTTGTGAATTTTAGGTTGCCAGTCCAAAATCTGACAAAGCAGACAATGACACTGTAAGTTTTATCTAATGCTTCCTGTTGTAGTGATCTCTATGTCATTACTTAATCTTAACAAATTTTTTCTCTTGTTTTAGCTTTTACAGCCCTTGTTGGACCTAAATATTGAAATTTCTGATCAGCGGCAGAAAGCCATTACCAGTATTCCCTCAGGCCAGAAAGATGACAACCGCTTCGTCAAAGACCTGTTGCTTGTGGCATTTGGACCAGAAATACTGGCAGGTAGCTCCAAAGATGGAACTGCCAGAGGCGGAAGAAAATTGGCACCTGGAGCAGAGCGAGCGAAGAAACCAGCTCTTGACAAAAAAATCCTCTCTGCTGTCAAAGGTTGGTTATAGTATTTTCTGTATCCAGCTGTATTTGACTATATTATCTTTCTCATCTAAATACTACATGTATTTCATTTGTTGCAGAAATTGTTTTGAAACGTTTGAAGTTGGAGGGAGTCAATGTGGACGAACCCGAGGAAAATGAGAGGAGCTCGACCAAAACTTTTAATAATGCATTGGCTGGGGCCCAGAGAAGATGCCGTACTCTAGGATATGGCCATGGAACTAAAACAAACACCCTAACAGATGATCTCTTTTCATTTAATCCACCTGATTAATTTTTTTTTTAACTTTGACCTCTTTGTTCCTTGGTGCTTCAGTTCTAATTCATTCTTGATTATTCAATGTGCTATCGCAAGTATACTATGTATATTTAGTGTTCAGCTCATAGTTATTTATCTTCAATTTTTCTTAACTTGATTTTTTGATGTTCTATCTTGATGTTCATCAATAGTCCTTTCTTAAAGTTTGTATTTCATAATGAAGACATATTGCTGTGTCTCTTGATTGTATGGGCCTTGTGTTCTAAGGTGAACCAGTCTGTATAGCTTGCAGTTTCTCTATTTATATTTTTATTACCTTTGTATTTTTTTGTGTGATAGAAAACGCCGCTTTTAAAACAGAGCTGCCGAGCTGCCCGGGTACAAGTACCCCTACTTGTCCCCGGACCCTACTTGTCCCTCGCCCGGCACCCCAACCCAACCCCCCCCCCCCTCCCTCCCCTCCCCCTCACCCTCCCCGTTCCACCTGAGCGGCTCCCCCTCATCGGCTCCCCCTCAGCGGCTCCCCTCTTTCGGAGGGTGAATCGTCATGACCCATCCTTTGGTCCTCGAGATTACGGATTCAATCACTTCACGGTGTCCAAGACGGTGCCTATAACTGACCCAAAATAAAGAGAAAGGAAAATAGTGAAAGGTGTTTTGTGCCCTTGTCCAGCCTAGCCTAACGCCGGCAAAATGAAAGGGAGTAGTGAAAGGTGTTTGCGTGCTCGGCTAACCTAACCTAACCTAAGAAAAGTGAAAGGTGTGTGTGTGTGTGTGTGTGACCACGGCTAACCTAACCTAAGAGAAAGTGAAAGGTGCGTCCTGTCCGAACCTAACCCGTGTGGACCGCGCTCGTTCTACCGCAGAGTGTCGTCGTCGTCGTCGGCAAGCTGACGGCCGGGGTGGGTCCAGGTCGCTGCCGTACGTCCTCGTCGGCGGCGTCCTGGTGGTGCGCACGCGCGCGCGCGCGCGGTCGTCCGGGGCGCAGGCACGTGCCTTGCGGCAGGAGCCCAGTGCGCTCGCGGCCACCGCCGGGACGGTAGCGCACCGCGCGTCAGCTGGACGCGTAGGGGAGGACCGGGCGCGGTCACGCATGACATGCAGGGGGGACTGGCACTGCTCCCCCGCTCCCTCCCTCCCTCCCCCGCCCTCCCTCACCTGTAGCAACGGGCGGACGGGCGTCTTCCTCCTGCGCTCCCTCCCTCCCTTCCCCCCCCGCCCTCCCGCACCCGTGTGGCAGGAGCCCAGTGCATCCCGCGGTCACCGGGTCAGCCGCGCGCGCCTTGCGGCAGTAGCCTAGCGCAGGGAAGCACCGCATGCGTGACCGCGAGGGTAACATCTGGATGGCCGCCTCCACCCCCGCGCTCCGTCCCTCGCGCCCCCCCTCGCCCTACGCGTAACCCTCCGTTGCAGCCGGTCATAGGCGCAGTCATCAGTGCCAGTCCGCTCTTTGCCTAGGCAACATCGCTGCCGCCACGAGCACGGTCTTTCATTTTCTCGGTCGTGCCTTTGTTACCGATACCGCGTCGCCATGGCCCGTAACATGTACCGCTGCGAGAAGTGCTCAAAAAGCTTTCCGAAGCGTTTGCGTCTCGCGCACCATCAACGTCATCCGTGTGGTGCTCATCTGTGCTGCGTTGAGTGCGGGAAAACATGTGGGAGCTTCTACCATCTCAAGCGACACGAGGAAAAGCATCATAACCGCCCTGCCGCCGCCGCCGCCCCCGCTGCCGCTGCCCCCGTCGCGGCCGCCACCGCCACCGCCGCTGCCGCCCCCGCCACCGCTGCAGCCGCCGCTGCCGCCCCCGCCGCCGCTGCCACCCCCGCCACCGCTGCCGCTGCAGCCGCCGTCGCCGCGGCCACCGCTGCCGCTCCCGCCACCGCTGCCGCTGTCGCTGCAGCCACCACCGCCGCTGCCTCGCCCTCTCCGAGCAGTTCCGCCTCTGTGTCGCCCGTCCCGCCGCCATCCATCGGCGCGCCCTCGCTAGCAGACCTGGCCGCCGCCGGACCGTCCTGCCTCCCGGGTCCAGAGTGTGACATATGTGGAAAAGTCTTCGCGTCCCGGAAGTCTCTCAACATGCACGCCAAGAGTCACACTCGCGCCTACGAGTGTCACGTGTGCAAGGCGCGGTTCGGGACGAATTCCAACCTGCAGCGGCACGTTAAGCTTGCACATGTCGCTCCGGTTCGCGGTCAATTCAAGTGCCCGCGATGTGATGAAGTGCGTACGACCCGGCAGCGCATGTGTGAGCACTTTATCGTGCGGCACGGTGAAGAAGAGACTTGCCAAGTGTGTCATACGACATTCGCCAACACGTCCCGGTATGCGCGGCATCTGACAGAATGTCGGCGGATCAACGGCAGCCGTCCGCTGTCTTATCTCTGCGTCTACTGTCGCCAAACGTTTTGGTCTGCACTGGAACGCCAGCGACACTTCCGCAGCTGCGAACATCGCGAGGAGCAAGTCGATCTTCTCGGGGGCGCGAACCAAGAGGACGAACTTGATGCTCTGCCTGACGACACGGACGCCATGGACGTTGACGAGACTGCGACCGCTGACACTGAAAACAACACGGACGAGTGGGCAAAGGACTCGGCCCTAACAGAGCATGCTGTCACTCACTCGCTCGCCCTCTCGAACGACGTCATTAGCCTGGAGGACTGCTTGCTTGAAAATAAGGAAAAGCTGGCTGCTAAACTAGCTGAGCAGCTCAAGTCCTCCGGTCGGGGTCTCAAATGGTCGACCGGGTCCCGGTTGGTTGTGTCGCGCGAGACCTCCGGCGAAGACGGCACCCGCATGGAGCATGATGAAAAGTACGTGAAGAGCGGAGTCCATGTGCTCCTTGCCGCTGACAGTGTGAAGGAACAGGTGGAATTCGCCATCATGGAGATGCTTCATGCGGCTGAAATTCTTCCCACGAAGGGCAGTGGGTGGGTGGTGACTGGTGTTTTGACCCTGCAAGTGGAAACGGCGATCTATGACCCGCTGGGGGGATCGAGCTTCTTGCCTGAACCTGCCTGGATTAGGAAGAAAAAATCAACGACGAACATTGAAAACTACGACAACAATGACTGTTTCCGTCTGAGCGTGGCGTGTGCCATGTTTCCGGCCCAAAACAACCCGCGGCGTCCGGAACATTATACGCAGTACCTGGACACGCTCAGAATGGGAGACATCGACTACCTTCCCATGAAAGTGCAGGATCTGGCTCGGTTCGAGGAGCTCAATGAAAACATCAGTCTGACAGTGCTCTATGCGGAAGAAGAAGACCAGTCTGCAGTTGCTCCAGCGGACCGGCGTGTGCGCGTCAGCCGGCCCTGGTTCGACGAGGACGCGAGCGACGCAGACAGTGAAAGCGACAGCAACTCGGACAGTGACAGTGAAAACGACAGTGAAAACGGCGAGGACAGTGCCAGTGTTAGTGACAGTGCCAGTGACAATGACGAGGGGTCTGCTGCTGGACCGATAACCGGACAAAGACGAAAACAGAAGAGAGTGATCATTCCTATTTACGCAACCAAGGACAGGAAACAGAACCATGTGACCTTACTGCTGCTGGAGAAAGGGTCGCGGCGGCACTATGTGACGGTGAACGACGTCCACGCGCTGTTGTCAAGAACAGCAAGGAGACGAGGGCACCGTCTGTACTGGTGCTGCTACTGCCTCAACCCTATGCCGACGCAAGACAAGCTGGACGAACATGAGCACCTCTGCCGACGTTATGGGGCGCAGCGCGTCGAGTACCCCAAACCCAGCGAAACGGCGTCGTTCAGCAGGAGTGACCTCGCCAAAACTCAAGTCTTCCCTCACGCCGTCTACTTCGACTTCGAGGCCGTGTTGAAACGCCTGCCGGACGACGGCGAAGAGCGGAAGACTAAAAAGACGCAGCAACACATCCCCGTGGCCTACTGCCTCGCTGCGGTGGGCAGCGACAACAAGCTTGCCCTTCCGATTCGCACACGGTCGGGGCCACGAAGGGTTGGGGTGAGGTTTCTCAAGGATCTGCTGCAAATGGAGAAACTCTTATTCGCGAGGAGACCGGATTTCCCCATTCACATGTCTCCGGCTCAAGAGCAGCAGTTTCGCCAAGCCCGTGTGTGCTGTCTGTGTGGAAAGGCATTTGACCCGAGAAAGCCCCAGGATAAATGCCGCCACCACGACCACTTTCTACAGCGGAACAATCTCATCGGAGCAGCCCACCGAGATTGCAACTCTGCTGTGAAAGTGCCGTCTGTCCTCCCCGTCATTGCTCACAACGGGAACAGGTGAGTGTCAACAGTGTCTGATGACAGACACGCGTGCTCGTGCGCTTGCGGGCGTTTGTGTTTGCATGCTCAGCTGATCTTTTGCTCTCGTGTTACAGATACGACATGCATTTCATCTTCAAGTCCCTTGTGAGCTGCGCGGCTGCCAACAACATACGCGTGGAGGTACTGCCTCGCACCATGGACCAGTACAGAAGTGTGACGCTTCATCTCGGAGGGCACAAGCAAGGCCGAAGCATTCGGCTCATTGATAGTTTTCAGTTCGCTCAGGCTTCATTGGATCAGTTAGCGAGGACACTCCTCCCAGTCGACAAGACATTGCTCGAGGAGCAGTACCCAGACCCCCAGCAGCGCGAGCTCTTGTCGTGCAAAGGGGTTTTTCCGTATGAGTACGCTGAAAGTTACCAGCAACTTGTCAACGAGACATCTCTCCCCCCTCGCGACGCGTTCTTCTCGTCTGTTCGTGAGGGCGGTGTGACTGAGGAGGAGTATGCCCACGCGCGGAGGGTGTGGGAAACGCTAGGGTGTACAAATCTGGCTGAATATATGGAGCATTACCTTCAGGCAGACGTCCTCTTGTTGGCATCTTTCTTTGAAAAGTTTAGATCCACTATCTATAAGGTTTTCGGACTGGACGCATGCCATTTCGTGTCTGGATCGTCTCTTTCATGGAAGTGTGCTATGAAACAAACAAAGGCGGATGTAGAACTCATATCTGATCCGACTATGTTTGCCTTTTTCGACATTTCTAAAAGAGGCGGGTTGTCTTTCATCGGTAAACGGTATGCAGAGGCCAACATTCCAGGGGTAGATGGTTACCAAGAGGACAAGCCGGAGGTCCATATTTTAAACACAGACGTCAATGCTTTATATTCAGCCATGATGATGCAACCCCTCCCGACGCGTCATTTTCAATGGATGTCACAGGACGAATTGGAATGGGTGTTAAACATGAAGGCGGACGATGTTGACGTCAATGCCTCCGAGGGGTTCACGGTGTGTGTGGATCTTGCCTATGACGAGGAACTGTTTGACGCCCATGATCAGTTCCCCTGTGCCGTTGAAAGGGTGACAGTTCCAATGGAGTGGCTGAGTCCAACGCAGCTAGAAATGGTCGAAAGGTTAGGCATGAAAGCGGCTCAGCTTAACCAGCCTAAACTGATCGCTCACTTGGGGCCGCGAGTAGAGTACACGGTCCATGGAGCGGTTTTAGCAGAGTACCTCCGGCGTGGTTTGCGCGTCACCAGAGTGCACCGCGGTGTAAAATACCAGCAAGAGGCGTGGCTCAAGCCCTACATCGCGGCGCTCATGGAGGCCAGACAGCAAACCACACACCCGTGCGAGCAGCAGATCTTCAAATTCCTTTCGAACAGTTGTTTTGGGTATGTTTTCTATATTGTGTGTGAGTCCATGTGAGAGCGCAAGTATGTGTTTGTGTGTGTGTGTGTGTGGTACTTACGGCAATGTGTTTGTGCTATTCGCAGGTACCTCCTTCGCGACAGTCGCAAGGATCGCCGCGTGGAGATTGTCCGAACCACAAAGCGATTCCGCAAGATTGTCGCCCAGCCGACATACCGAGGATTTGTGAAATTCTCAAAAAATGTCGTCGCTGTAGAAAGGGCCAAGGCTACCCTGAAGCTGAACCAGTGCGTGAGTTCGGGGGTCAGTGTGCTTGATCTGTCCAAGGCACTGATGCTCCAGCTCTATTGGACTCTGAAAGATCAGTTTGGCGATCGAATGGATGTGTTATTTTCGGATACCGGTAAGGCTACAACTTGCAATCTGAATAGTACGCATGCCGCTTAGCCACGCCTTTTTTATTATTTTTTTTTTTCCCTTACATGTTTTCAGACTCGCTGGCTATTGAGGTGGAGACGACAGACTTGGTTGCTGACCTCCGTCAGCTCATGCCCATACTGGACACGTCAGGTCTGTCGCCAACCCACCCGCTGTATGACTGCTCGCGGGCTAGGGTTCCCGGCCTGCTGAAGCTTGAGTACGGCGACTGCCACATTATGCGGTTTGCAGGCATACGCAGCAAGTGCTATGCGCTGGAACTCGCGAAATCGGACGGCGGGCAGTCGCACGTACTGAAGAACAAAGGGATCCCTAAGGCGTCATTACAGAAAAACACGACTTTCGACAACTACAAGGCGTGCGTTTTCCGCTCAGTGCAACATTCGGTCGCTTTTAGCACCATCTGCACTGACGGAAAACATAACATCTATACCCAGCGGTCGGAGCGCCAGAGTCTGCGAAATTTTGATAACAAGAGGTGGATCGAGTCGGACGGCGTCAACACCCGAGCTTTCCGACCGATCCCCGAGGGACAGGACCGGGAGGAAATGGACATGCTTTTCACCTTGGACCGACTGAGAGGTGACAATGAACGGGAAGAACAAAGGAGGTAAGACGACGGTTTGCTCGTCCGATTCATCGTCTGCCGTCGTGAAGACAAACCAAACTCATAACCTGTCTTTTGTGTTGTGTTTCAGGGCCCGAGTGTAGACCGAGCACTCGCCCACTCGCCGACACCTCAATGTATATGTTCGCTGTGATATTCATATGTGATATTAAAATGTGATATTAAAATGAGATTATGATCCGTGATACTATAAATAAATTACGTTGTACACACCCGCCTCTTTAGTTTTTTAACCCTCTTCTCTCGTGACAAAAAGAAAGAAAGAAAGAAAAAAAAAATGATCGCTTTAGTCAGAGTTGAACCGTGGAATCCCAGTCAGAAACACACACACATACACACCCATGACTCTAACGACCATCTCGTGTAAAATCCGCCTCAGTAGGCTACAAGATGGCAATCCGATCGTTTGTGCTGGTCGTGCTCCTGGTAGCGAGATCTCAGGCCGACCCCGATGGCCCAGTTGGGGGCTGTCAGGACAAAACAGTGTGGACAGACATGATATCAGACTACCTTCGCTTGCCACCATCCAAACACATAGCCGTTATCGAAGAGTGGTACGCCTTCTGCAACACGCTGACGAATGTCACAGGCATGTCCATGCCAGAATTGAGAACGGCATGGGACAAGTACACTACTTTTGTGCCTCTCTCGGAGTGTCGGTCATTCAGTCAAGAGCCTCCAAAGGTGGCGTTTGCACGTGTTTGCATCGACGTGACTCTGCTAGCCGTGATCGCCTGGCTCCTGTTTGCCTACGCCGTGAGAAAGTGCAAGGAGAGTTATGAGGAACACAAAGGCCGTCTTCATGAACCCTGCGTGTCTGTCCATCACAGGACCTAGCTCGTCAGGTGCGTATGGTCGTGCGCTCTTTCTTACGAAATCGTGGTAAAAAGAAAAAATATAAATAACCTATGGATTCAACGCACTTGCTTATTTTGTCTGCAGGAAAGACGACACTCACCCTGCAGCTGCTCAAACACGAAAAAGAACTCTTTTCCACCCCTTTTCAACATTATTTTTGGTGTCTGCCTGCGGGTAGCGAGCCGCCCCAAGAAATAGCACAACGTCCTGAATTTGAAATTCATTATGGCGTGCCGGACGGCGCCTCCTTACCACATCATTCGCTAGTCGTGTTGGATGACTTGCAGCACGAGCAGGACCGCAACACACAGCTTCTGCATACCGTGCATAGCCACCACAGAAATCTAACGGTGATATCTTTGAACCACAACCTCTTTCCCAAGAATCGGTTCCACCGCGATATGACACAGAGCACCCAGTATCTGCTCATCTGTTCGAACCCGCGGGACACGCAGGCCATGTATCGCCTGGCCCTTCAGTTGGAGCCAGACCGCGCTCGGAGCTTGTACCAGAGCTACTTGGACGCGTGCCGAAAGCCTTACGGGTACATTCTGTGTGACCTCACTCAGCGCGCTCACCCCGCGCTAAAGTACCGGACGCAGCTGCTGCCTGACGACGACGGACTCCACGTGTACGCCAGCGAAGAGGATTTAAAGCAGTTGATGTCCGACGATCCGAGCTATGTCCGCTACTGTGCGTCAGCTTGTGCCCCTGATCCAAGTCCTGCTGAAGGCCAACAAGCAGAGGAGGCATTCGATTTTGGCGACGCTGAGCAAGCAAGAGGTTGACGGTCTCTGCGAGGCGATTCTGAATGCGCTGGCCGGCTCTGCCAGTGAGAATTTAAGCCCCGAGTGTGTGCGCCGGTGTCGGCCGCACAAAAAGACTCTGCGCTCTTTAGCGTTCGGTAAAAAGACTCCCTGGAAAGACCGACTCGCGCTCCTTAAAAATCAGTCAGGTCGAGGCTGGTTTGTGCCCATCCTCGGAGCAGTCTTGTCTGAACTGTTGGCGTGATGAGTCAGCTCAAAAAGTACATCATCCTGACGCCGCAGCAGCTGCAGCGGCTGCAGGGGAGGGACCACGCGCTGACGGTCCAGTCCGACTCGGAGCGACAGCGTGCGCTACAAAAGGCCGCCTACCAGGCTCCCGACATTGGTCCGACTCAGGCCTATGTCCAGTACCAGACCGCCCAGCAACGACATCTGCACCACGCGCGTCATGAACGCACCGAGCCGCTTAAATTTGAGCTAGCCGGGGAGGAGCAGCAGCCTCGTCCGATTCTCGAGAAAAAGAGGAAGAGAAAAGACGAAAAAGAAGAAGAAGACAAAGAAGGCAAAGAAGAAGAAAGTGAACCGCCGACAAAGAAAAACAGACCGTCTAAAATTCCAACCAGGAAAAAGCAAAAGACCGTGTCCGACAAGGGGATTCATAAGGGTGTACGCAAGATTGCTCGGATTAAACCGCGTGCGACGGCGCTCGACTCTCCTGTCAAAACGCGTGCTGCTCGCCAGCGACTCGGCCCAGGATGGCTCGCTTACGGCGTGACTTAGCACCCGAGGGCGCGGCTCGTCGCATTCTGGATCGGCTGTGGACATCGCCCGGCAGCTCCTATGCAGCGTTTGCAGGACAGCATCTGCTCCGTCGAGCTGTAGCGGAGCCGAATAAGAAGAACAAAACGCAGCTCGGATCGAAGGACGTGAAGCATTATCTGACGCAGCAGGCGGCTTACACGAGGCACGCTCCCGCCCGAAAGACGTTTCCAAAGCCCTTTTACAACATGGTGGATCTCTGGCATCTGGTTGAGGTGGATCTGATCGAGACTGGACGCATCGCTCACTTTAACGACGGAGTCCGCTACATTCTGCTGGCCATCAACTGCACATCAAGAAAAATCTACGCGGTGCCTATGCAGGACAAGACAGGCGAGAGCTCGACCGCCGCCTTCCGCCACCTGCTGGACAAGGAGTTTGACGAAACGCCGCATACCGTCCGTTCTGATCAAGGTAGTGAGTGGAAGGATGCCCGGTTCCAAAAGCTGCTGCGGGAGCGGAATATACGACATGTGTACGCTCTCAACACGGAAAAAGCAGCCATGGTGGAGCGAGCCATCCAGACGCTACAGCGGCGATTGCATCGCTACATGACGAACGCGGCCACGTTCCGTTTCCTGCCCGTTCTCCAGAAAATTGTAAAGAGCATCAACGACAGCCCGCACGCCTCTACGCTCATCCCGCCTAACCAATTTACCAAGGCGGATGTGTTTCCTGCTTGGGAGCGGTATTATTTGAAGCACCGACAACCACTCCGCCCTTTCAAGTACCAGGTGGGGCAGAAGGTGCGCGTCTCCCTCCACCGCCGGGATGGCATGGACAAAGCGTTCCGCGGCACCTACAGCCCGCAGATCTTTACCGTGGCGACGCGAAGGGGCACTCGTCCACCTACCTATGAGCTGCAGGACTCGACCGGCGAGCGGTACCAAGGGACATTCTTCGAACAAGAAATGATTCCGGCAGACGATCGACCCGACCAGCGCTACATGATCAAGGACGTTATTGCCCGACGAACCAACCCCGCCACCAAGCGCAAGGAAATGAGAGTGACGTGGGAAGGATATCCGGATTCAGTTGCCGATTGGCTCCCGTACTTATCAGTCGCGGAGACCGTTTCATCTCTAGCCAAGGATGGACGTCGTGAGACCTAGTCAACTCTCCGATTCATTCTACCTCACTTTATTATCGGATAGCAGCGGTCTCATTTACCCCGATAACACGCTGTCTCACTTTCGCGTCCGACTCGACGAACCGCTTGTATTTGGAGACGTCAAGTATGTGTGCGGCCTTTCGGAAATCATGCTGCCACCCCTTGGCCATGGGCGCAAGAGGAAAGCAGCATTCAGTGTGCCGTCGTCGCCCTGGCAGGACGTTTCGTTCTACTCCAAGAGCCTCCGCAGCGGACTATATGCAGATTCCAGCTCGCCGTCTTATGCCCCTGTCGGTGGGGGTCCCGCAACGCCGCCGCCAGCGCCGCCGTCGCCAGCCGACCAGGCGAGGCAGCAGGGCCCAACAGAGCGGACGGGGGAGGTTAGCGGTCAAGAAGAAAGCGAACCAGAGTCGTCGACGTCGTCGACGACGCTCTCTCGCCCACAACCCCCACCGGCATTAGCGCTGGTCAGAGAAGGTGAGGACGACTTGAAGCGCCGACAAGACGAGGAACAAGCGGCAGAAGCTGATCGACAGAGACAGCAGCAGCAGCAGCAGCAGCAGCAGCAGCAAAGGCCACCCGAACAAGATGCCGATACTCGTGCAGGCCAAGTTGTGCCGCAGCCGGGGGCACCACCGGGCCGGGAACGCCCGCCGCAGGACCGGCAAAAGCCGCCGCAGGACCGGCAAAAGCCGCCGCAGGAGGCACGGCAGATGCCGCCGCCGGACCGGACATTGCCGCCGCAGGAGCGGCAAATGCCGCCGCAGGAGGCGCGGCAGATGCCGCCGCGGGAGGCACGGCAAATGCCGCCGCAGAAGGCACGGCAGATGCCGCCGCTAGGCCGGTCGACCCGAAGACCGCCGCCGACACCGTCGCCGCCGCTTTCGACTACGGACCTAGCCCCTTTGCAACTTTTCTCGATGGAGAGCTGGACGAATGGGTTTCGACATGGATGGAGGTGAGCGCTGGAGAAGAGCTGGCGCCTGCCGTTCCCGAGGCGTATTCCGACGTGGTGTTGCCTCCCCAGGTGCCGTGCATCATACGCTTACCTAACGGGAAGTCTATCGAATTCGCGCAGCGCACGGATATCGAGGACTTGAACGAATGGCTCACGCACGTGACCTCCTTTTGTCCGTCGGATGAAGACGCTGCTGAATTTTTAGACATGTTCCGAGCGGCGTGGAACCGCCCGCACGACCGTCGACGCCGACAGATCACATCCGCCCTAACGGCTCCCGTTGACGGGACCCGACTGTTTGTGTACTGCAGTGCCATCAGATCAAGCCTGTGCTCGGATTTCCGCGGTAAATGTCTGCGAATCGTGGCTTTGGACACGGAGAAGAGGAACCAAGTTTTTCAGCGCATCTATTACTTTCCCGTGGAGGAACACATCATCGATACAATATTCGTGGAGATGAAGGACAAATACAACGAATATATGTCTTTCCGAGCCAGCGATCAGCCATCCGTGATCGTCCTACATTTCCAGCGTGTGTGACGACGTGATCAGTCGCAGCTCGGCAGAGGAGGAGGGCACACCGACGAGCGCCATGACGAACCCGTATTATGCCTACTACGTCGCCCAGATGGGCTCTGGGCCCCTGCCTTACTATAGGTCTCATTTCACGGTACAGGCGGGGCGTGGTTTCTTGGGCAATCTGCTGAGCAGCGCTTGGAATTACCTGAGACCCCTCGTCACCGGTGCTGCGAGACACATCGGAAACACGGCTCTGAGTACTGGGAAAAACGTGGTGAGCGACCTGGCGAGTGGTTCGCAAGAACGACTCAAGGACATTATCTTGCGTCGTGGCAAGGAAGGTCTGTCGGATCTGGCCCAGAAGACCGCCGACTCGCTTCGCGGCAAGGGCAAGGGCAAAAGCAAAGGGAAAGGCAGACCGAAGAGGATCGGCCAGCGTCAGTCGCGCTCGAACCGTCGGCGGCAGCGAACCTTGTCTTTGCCCACGCCACGCTCAGCTCAGATCCGAGACATCTTTTCCCCACCCTCGACATGACGGGGGCAGCCGGGGGCAACCTCGTTGCCTGTATGAAACCGGAGCTGAATTTATTTTCAAAGAAAGCCATCCAAGCATGCGTGACAGCGCGAATCACAGAGAAACTTCAGCCGATTACCTCGCTGTCCACCTGGCCCGATGTCATCGAGTTCTCCAGTCCAGGTAAGGCTAACGACGAGGCCCCGCCCATGTCATCGAAACAAAACAAAAAGAAAGAAATGATGAGCGTCTACATTATGTCCTGTTTCAGGTCGACCGCTGCACTTCTTGGCCATCAACGACCTCACGCTGCGCCTCGTCGTGCACATGAGAATCAAATCGTCGGGACAGAACTTTGGTCAAGACGACCACAAGAATGGAATCGTCGACTGCCCACTCCACAGCATGTTCTCACAGTGTGAAATATTCTTAGGCGAGAGGTCTGTCACGAAAAGCCCGCAAATGTACGGCTACAAGGCATTGCTTGATTTGTACACGACGTGTGGAAAAGACGCGATCGATGGCCCTATGCAGAGCATTCTGATGCAGCCAGACGATAGGCCTAATAAGTCCGATGCGACAAACCCTGCATTTGAAAAGCGTGCCGCGCCTTTCTTCGAGTCGAAACGAGTCGAGCTCATGGGAAAACTGAAAGCCGACATCTGTCAGCTCCAGGACAACGCGTTCATCTTGGACCAGGTCTCTCTTCGCGTACGACTGTCAACAGCAGCACAACAATTTTTCTTGTGGTCGGCTGAGGCGACTCCGGACTATGAGCTATGTCTGGACGCGTGCGAGCTCTACACGACGTACTTTGTCGTCAATCCAGAGCTAGGCATGGGCATGGAAATGGCCCTGCAAGAGCAGCCGGCGACGTACTATTTTAAGGGAAGCCAGCTTAAAACCTTCATTCATCCAGCAAACACAGAAAACATTGAAATACCTGTGGCTTATTCTGGCAAACTGCCATCCTCACTCATATTCACCATGGTGAATGCGGCCGACTTTAACGGATCCGACAAAACCAACCCCTACAACCTTCTTCACGCCGGCCTGAAAGAGTTGACATTCCATTGCAACGGTGTCGAGAGACGATTCGTCATGAACATGGATCTGAAACGGGGCTGCACGACCGTGCTGCGCAGCCTTTATCAAGAGCTGGGCTACCACATCGAGGAGAGCGGCGGACATGTGTTCAATGCCGACGGTCTGAAAAATGGCAGATTCGCCTGTGCTGTCGATCTGACGCCAGATCAGTCGGGACGAGGGCCCTCCCAAAACATGGACCAGTACGGCACGGTGCGGATTCAAGGCACGCTCAAAGCGAAAGTCGACTACACCATTTGCATCATCCTATATGCTCAGTACGACAGCGTGATGGAAATCAGTTCGTCGCGAGATGTGACAGTGTACTGACAAACATGAAAGACTACGCTTCTCCACTCTCGACCCTGGATCTCCTGGCCGTGGCTAAAAAGCACCCCCTGCTCCGTCGCGTCCACGTGGGGACATTTCCCTTAGATGCCCTGCCTAAGCTTTCCGTCTACGGTCGACCGAAACACCTCGTCTTCAACACGTCGCCCTCTTATCAGCCGCCGGGTCAGCATTGGATCTCCATTTGGCTGTCAGCCGACACGACAGCCGAAGTGATGGACAGCCTCGGACGACGTCCCGTCGCGCCCGAGGTGCTTCACTTTTTACGGCGGCACTGCAGCAAAGCGGTGTACGCGGACAAACGCATCCAAGACGGGTCCAGCAATGCATGCGGTCTCTACTGTTTGAGCCATGGCCTGGCCCGCGCCCGAGGACAAACGATGACCACCTGGCTAGGACAATTTACGAGCTGCACCAAGCATAACGACGGTTTGATGGAGTGTCAGTTCATGCACGAGTTGGCCATCCCCACCCTTTTCCGTCCTCGGCTAAAGTCGTGGAAGCAGTCAGTCGAGCGAGCCTGTCGCACCAGACGATGCGCCAAGGACGTCAGTACCGACCGAGCCTTAGCAGCGACAACATGGTCCCACCAGTTGAGGCAACACCCGTCCAGACGTTCACGTCCGACGGCACGACATACTGCTGTCTCCTGGATTCCACCGACACGTCCGCAGTAGACACTTACTTCATGGATCTGCAGTCCCAGCAGCAGCAGCAGCAGCATCAGACACAGGTCTTGGAAAAGATGCAGCTTCACCCCGCGCCTCAACCTGTCGGCGAAATCACGCCGGATATCCCGCCGCCGATCTTTACAGCGCCAAAGAAAACGCGCAAACCGCGTCAGCGTGCACCAGCAGGTAAGGGACGGTGTGTCAACGACGGCGCATTCCCGTGTTTGAATCTTCTTTAATCCCGGTCTTAATTTGGTGTTACAGAGCCAGAGGTGAAGCGACAGCGCTCGTCTACCAAGAAGCAGGCAATACAGCATAGGCGAATGCGCCGTCAGTATACAGCGTCAGAGCCGTCGATCCAGCCTGTCCTGCAGCCTGCGCAGCTACCAGACCCGGCGATGGTCGGATCGGGGAAGACACCGCTTGTCCATTGCTCTCACATCGATCGTTTGTGTCACATTCTACGTATGATTGCCGCCCCGTCCTGTGCTCACGGCGATGCAGGGAGCTGCCCGTCCTGATCGTAGGCTTTTCCTCGGAGTCATCCGTGTAAATATCTTTGAGTGTGTGAAAAAAAAATCTATTGTAATAAAACTTCAGGGTGTGAAGACCAACTGCTGCGTGTTGTTATTCATTCATATCCTTCCTCCTCCTCCTCCTCCTCAGATAAAATGACTCAAGGAATTCGAAACAGAAAAAGGCATGGATACATTGTTTTCAGTTATTTTTTTTATTCAGAGAAAAGTCGTTACAGACACGCACATCATGATGTATATACATACACGCCCTCAAGCAATAGCCCCTATCGAGGGAGGGAGAAAAAAAAACCGTTACAGACACATGCCGACACGCATCCACACGTCATGATGATGATGAAATGTGTACACACCCTCCAGCAACGGCCTCCTATGGAGGGAGGGAAGGTTTCACTGCCACTCCATAGCGGATGGCTCTTGGATTTTGACAGTCAGATAATCATAGAACATGCGAGAATACAGTTCACGGTGTCGAAACATCAAATCAGACAAAAACTCCGTTTCCCGGTCCCACTTTCCGCTGCTTGCAGAAAGAAGCTTTTCCCCAGTCGCAGCAACAACAGTCTGGGCGTCCTTTTCAGTGCTAGTCTTGACCATGCCCATGCCCCTCATAGTCGTTTCAAGCGACGACAGAGACTTAATAAACCACATCTCAGCATCACTAGTTTCATCCATCAAAATACCCGCAGTGTGTAGAATAGCCGGGGCGTACATAAACAAGTGTTTTACAGTAATCTCGCCCAATGTCACATACAACTGCTTATCGCCAAAAGTAGTAATCTTGAGGCCGGGAGCTCCATCACGAATGGTTATACAGCGGAACTCGCCAGTCGGAAACACATGCACATCGCCGGGCACTTTGGGATTCTTGAAATGTTCAATCACACGGGCGCGCCAGTCGTCGGCGAGCAGCTCCTTCAGCTCTTGCAGAGACAGTCTGACGTGGATGCCGTTGTTGCCGGAAAAGGTAGCCATTCCAGCGAAGCATCGAGTGACGTCCAGGCCCACGGTGAGTACCTTGGACTGAGATGGGTTGAGAGACCATGCTTTCTCCAGGGTCCACTGCGGATAGTGGGGGCTTGGAATGATGCGATGCATCACGCGCTGCATCTCGGAGCGGTTCGGAGCGTCAATCACCAATCTATGAAAAAAAAAACAAAGCACCGACACATATGAGTAAAGATAGACTGAAAACACCCACTATGGGACTAAACAGCGGTATTCGAGAAGAAACTTACTCAGGTGTTTGGGACATGACGCAACACGGACACACGAAAAGTGCTTGTGTAGAACCCGTTGAAACAAGGATTCCGCTCAACTTCACGTGACGACGTGATGCAGCAAGCTGGGGTCTCGGAGCACGACTGAGCCGTTGCTGGAGCGGCTGCGGCGTCAGGAGCGCTGCTCCCCTTCCACACACGTGCTGACGCGGACGGAGAAAGGGAGGGGGATAAAGGGAGGGGGAGTAGCCAGGAGCGTGCTGGAAGGGGAAATCCGTCAGCCCTCTCTGTCTGGATCTGGAATTTTGGAAACGGTCGCACCGGACAAACCGTCGTCCGGGACGGTAGCAGCCTGTTTCCTTCTTGCGTGCCATCTATAAATCTCATCAATTCTGTCCAATACTGCATCATGATGCCATGTGCCGGGAATGCCTTGTGACGGTGGCCACTCGGGGCATGGTGGTGAGTCAGGACTAACACTGTCCCCAGCCACAATGTCGGACTCGGACATGGTACACTCTTAGACGGCGAGGACGACGTGATGGAGCAAGCTTGGGTCCCGGAACACGACTGAGCCGCTGCTGGTGCGACGATGACGACCGAAACGCTGCTCCCCTCACACGCAAGCGCAGACGTGGGTGGAGTAAGGGAGGGTTCACGTGGCGAGGGCAAGAAAAGCACACACACTCCGTAATACATGACAAGTAGCAAAGGAGAATTAAACGCTGGAAAAAAAAATGTTTTACTGGGTAGCGGCCATCGAGGCGACCGTTTGGGCAGCCATCGCGGCGGGCGAGGGGAGGGGGGCGCGAGGGACGGAGCGCGGGGGTGGAGGCGGCCATCCAGATGTTGCCCTCGCGGTCACGCATGCGGTGCTTCCCTGCGCTAGGCTACTGCCGCAAGGCGCGCGCGGCTGACCCGGTGACCGCGAGTACACTGGGCTCCTGCCGCACAGGTGAGGGGGCGGGGGAGGGAGGTAGGGAGCGGGGAGCAGTGCCAGTCCCCCCTGCATGTCATGCGTGACCGCGCCCGGTCCTCCCCTACGCGTCCAGCTGACGCGCGGTGCGCTACCGTCCCGGCGGTGGCCGCGAGCGCACTGGGCTCCTGCCGCAAGGCACGTGCCTGCGCCCCGGACGACCGCGCGCGCGCGCGTGCGCACCACCAGGACGCCGCCGACGAGGACGTACGGCAGCGACCTGGACCCACCCCGGCCGTCAGCTTGCCGACGACGACGACGACACTCTGCGGTAGAACGAGCGCGGTCCACACGGGTTAGGTTCGGACAGGACGCACCTTTCACTTTCTCTTAGGTTAGGTTAGCCGTGGTCACACACACACACACACACCTTTCACTTTTCTTAGGTTAGGTTAGCCGAGCACGCAAACACCTTTCACTACTCCCTTTCATTTTGCCGGCGTTAGGCTAGGCTGGACAAGGGCACAAAACACCTTTCACTATTTTCCTTTCTCTTTATTTTGGATCAGTTATAGGCACCGTCTTGGACACCGTGAAGTGATTGAATCCGTAATCTCGAGGACCAAAGGATGGGTCATGACGATTCACCCTCCGAAAGAGGGGAGCCGCTGAGGGGAGCCGATGAGGGGGAGCCGCTCAGGTGGAACGGGGAGGGCGAGGGGAGGGGAGGGGGGGGGGGGGGGGGGGGGAGTTGGGTTGGGGTGCCGGGCGAGGGACAAGTAGGGTCCGGGGACAAGTAGGGGTACTTGTACCCGGGCAGCTCGGCAGCTCTGTTTTAAAAGCGGCGTTTTCTATCACACAACTGGATAGCGGATCCAGTTATTGAATCCGATTAGGTAGCAGATCCAGTTATGAACTGGACCCAGTAATGAAGTGGATCCGATTCGATAGCGGATCCAGTTATGAAGTGGATCCGATTCGATAGCGGATCCAGTTATGAATTGGATCCGATTTGATTGCTGATCCAGTTCTGAAGTGGATCCGATTCGATAGCGGATCCGGTTGAAAGGTGCAATTTCGCGGAGCGGATCCGGTGTGCTAAGTGGATCCGCTACGGAGCGGATCCGCTAACGAAAGTGGATCCTCTTCATAGCGGATCCGCTCAGCAAACCGGATCCGCTCCGCAAAATTTGCACCTTTCAACCGGATTTTCAGACCTGGGGTGGCTTCGGCATGTGGTCGGCGACGGTGATGGCGATGGCTACTCTAATTGTATGAGAATTTAGACTGTCCGCTCCGCTCACCGGCTCGGCTATCTCATCTTATGAGCAGAGATTGGCGATTGACGCCTAGGCCTAGAGGAGGGGATCATCGGGGGTCACTATAAACAAAAAATTTGATCTACTATTGTTGGCCCGCTAGGTGCAGGTGAAGAGACCCCTCCCGCCCCACCCCTGTGCCTTCGCTCACTTGGCCCGGCGCCGGCGCCTAACAAACAATAATACCCTCTTGCTTCTGCTTCTCTTCCCCCGGTCGCACTCGGCGCCGGCGGATCCCATCCATCGCTGCCCAGCGTTGCTCGTGAATCGAATCGGGAAGTCTTCGTGGTTCGAAAAGGGTTTCGTTATCTATCAGTCAAACAACGAATCCAGACCAGAAGTTAGTTGCCAGTGATCGTTTGGTTGAAATCATGCCTCCAAAACGTGGTGCGCGTGGGCGCAAGCGCCAGCATGATGATGAACGTCGTAACGATGAAGATGCAGAAAACTCCACATCGGAAGACACGCCCGCGGCCGTGCCAGGCAACGACACCACGCCGTCAACATCAACGCCTCGTGCGGGTGTTGGTGCTCCGAAGAAGGGAAGAACTCATCCCGTCCACAGTCTCTTCATCTACGATGACAAGAAGGACCACTGCAGCTGTACAGTGTCTGGCTGTACGCAACAGATTCCTGTAAGTAGAAAATGAAGGTTTTAGATTCGTTTTCTCTCGCCTCGTGGAGTGTTCAGTGTTCGCTCACCGCAGGGCCCAGAGCCGCTGCCGTATGCCGCCGTGCTCGCTATGCGCTTGTGTTTGGGTGGGTGAGGACTCGTTCTCGTTGGATGGAGGCTGGTTCTTTGCCTCGTGGACGTTCAACCGCGCATCGGAGGCGGGATGTGCTCGGGGACAGCAGAGCGGGCCGACGGCGGAGCCGCGTGGACAACAAGCCGCCATGTGCTTGGCGTCGGCTATGGGGGCAGGGGCAGGGGCGGAGGCGGGATGTAGCCGGGGACAGCAGGGCGGGCCGACGGCGGAAGCCGCCGCCGTGCTGAATATTGTATTGCTACGGGGTAGGGGTGGACGGACGGACAAGTCAGGATGCAGGAGCATGTATTAAATGGGCCAGGTTAGAGAGCACGGAGCACAGGCTAGGGGCCACGGTTGCTAGGAAGGAGGCGTACGACAATGCAGGGGCCGCAGGTGTGACATGCGCGGGGTATAGCCAAGGTGCTAGTTCAGGCGTAAAGTACGGAACCCCTTTTCCATAACAGTATTTTAAGTTGAAAAATGGTCAAAAATCAAAACCTTGGACATTAGAAGTGCTAGTTTTACACTGTATTGTACTCTACCTCCTTTGATTTCAAACAATGCAGAGAACTGCAAATAATACTTATATTATAACAACAAATTGTTTCCGCAACACCTTTCACTTCAAATGTTTGACTGTTTTAATTTTTCTTACTCTACTGGTGTTCCGTGCATCCAAGTTTCATTAAATAAGTGTATGCAGCAGTTCTCTTAATTGTTAACGAGTAAATTAAACACAAGCAAAGCAAATACTTTAAAATTTTAGATATTATTGTTTTTTTGACATGTGAAGGTATTCACTTATATACCTAACTATTAAATTTTGTGTCCTCTACTTATCTCTTTGCTTTGCTTACAGGGCAATGGCAAAAATGGGGGCCATGCTGGAAATTTAATGCATCACCTCAAGACGCATCACAAGGATGTGTTTGCCACAGTGCATTTGGAATGGAAGAAGGTGAATGAACAGCGACATCCTTCAAACTCCAAGGCAGGCAAGCCGACGGTGCTCAATGGAGTGGAGATGTCAGGCCCATCTCTTCAGCTGCATAGCCTCCGACTCATCACAGAGAGTGGCATGTCTTTTGCTGCCTTGGACTACCCTGCTTTTCAAGACATCATCCAGCCGATGATTAAGGCGATGCCTGCAAGACAAAGGTACATTGTTAGAACATTCAATACTTTCTTACGCATGCAAATGTGATTCTGCAGTGCAGGGGGGGGGGGGGGCAGAGAGATCCGAAAACTAATGTTTGTTTTTTGTTTTTTTCGCAGGCCTACAATCAACTCCACTACCACGCCGACCATGGTGAATGGGTTCGCTCAACGAGTCCGGGACAAGATCACCCAAGAGATGGAAGGGACCATGGCGTCGGTTATGGTGGATGGTTGCAGCAAGGGTCGGAGGCACTTCATCGGCGTCAATGTGCAATTCGTCAAGGACGGCAAGACGGTTGTCAGGACGCTGGCTGTCGAGGAGCTAGACCTCTCGTCTACTGGCGCCAACCTCAAGGACGTAATCACGAGAATCCTGCGCCGACACGGGATCCCCCTCAAAGCCGTGGTGAGCTTCACCTCGGACAACGGCCCCAACTACGTCCTGGCAGGGAAGCTGATGGCGGCCGAAGAAGCAGAAGAAGGTGAACTACACGGCTACGAAGAGATGCCATGGGAGGACCTGGAAATCGAGCTGGTGCACGGCGACGTCCGGGTGCAAGGGGTGCGATGTGCGGCGCACACATTGCAGCTCGCGGTAGACGACGCCATCAAAGGCGAGAACCCGGTCCAGGACGTCATTGCAGCCACCCGTGAGCTCGCCAAGATGCTGCGGAACACTGAGTACTTGGCACGCCAAATTACGGCAGCAGGGATGGCCCTCCCTATTCTCGACGTCATCACCCGCTGGGGGTCGACGTACGACATGGTGAAGAGCGTGTACCTGCTGCGCAACTTCATCGCACTAACCATGCAGTTCAATTCCGCGGAGGACAAAAAGAAGTGCTTCTTGACGGACGAGGAATGGGAACAGGTGGACAACATCCTCGCCGACCTGAGGCCGGCGCGCTCCGCAACAGTGAGGCTGCAGAAGGCAGGCCTTACGCTAGGAGAGTTCCAAGCAATTTGGTTAGAGCTGAAAATGACCTTGGAGCAGAACAAGACCAGCCTTGCCAAGAAATTGCTCACGGCCATGAGCGAGCGCTCCAAAGCTGTGATGTACCGGAGGAGAGGTCGCGGTGAGAAGCTGTCGCCCCTCTTCGGGTACCCCAGTTTCAATGCTGCTATCTTCCTGGACCCAAGGTTTATGTCGCTTATCAGCCCCGAGCAGACATGCCAGGCGAAGACCTACCTGTGTGACTTGTGGTCCAGGTTGATGGCTGTGCGCGGGGTCACGCCACTGCCGGAGGATGGTGGTGACACCTCGGAGGGCGAGCTGGAGCCTGAAAGCGACGAAGAGGGGTCGTTATTAGCTACTTTCCTAGCAAAGGCCAACAAGGCGAGAAGGGCAGCTAGGGAAGGCAAGGCAAGAGCGCACGCCACAGGGAAGGCGCACCAAGATCCCCGCACTTCTGGACGAGTACGACAGATCAGCGGTTCCCCTACCTTTGACTGCGGATGTACTCCAATGTTGGGAGCAGAGAAGGCTACTGTCACCACAACTGTAGGAGTTGGCGAGGATTGTGTTGGCCATCCCAGCGACACAGCGCTCAGTGGAGCGCCTGTTTTCGGTGCTCTACTTCATCTTGAGGCCACAGAGGTTCAGCCTGTCAGGTCAAAATATTGACGACATTTGCTTTCTGAAAGCGAACAGTGACCTGGTGCGGGAGCTGGCCAACGAGCTGTTGGTACAGCAAGGGGCAGCCAATGCCATTGAAGAAGAGGAAGAGCATTTGCCAGCAGCTTCCAGTTCATCTTCTTTCTTGTCAAGTGCCTCGTCTCACTCTGCTTAATTGTTGAACACACCTGCAGACAAAAGTTACAGTTTGATTTATACAAATGTTTCTGCTAATTTCAGTGGCAGTCGATTGAGTTCTTTTTCATTATTGGCTGAGCGATAGCGAAGCCCTTACCCCACTGGCCCAAAAATGTTTTGTCTGTTTGTCTGTGTGCGTGCGTGTCTGTCTGTCCGCGCGATTTCTCGAGAACGGTTCATCGTAGAGGGCTCAAATTTGGACCACAATCTCCTTGCATCATACCGGAGTCAACCTCACCTCGGGGGCATCCTACCTCAGGTGCTGCTGCAGGTGCCGGTTGACAAACCAGGGCCTTCTTGTGCAGGAACTGGAACAGGGGGCTAACTTCTAAATCGTGCCGATTTTCAAACATGAACATGGCGACCTACCCCTTCTAAAATCACCCAAAGACCCAAGTCAAGATGGCGAAATCGACCCCAGGTGCTGCTGCAGGTGCTAGTGGTCAAAACGAGGCCTTCTTGGGCAGGAGCAGGAACAAATAGTAAAACTGCTAAACAAGCTGTATTTTGAGCTTAAAGATCGGACTCGACCCCGCTCAAAATACACTCAGAACTTCAATTACAATGCCAAAAACGACCCCAGGTGCTGCTGCAGGTGCGGGTTGGCAAAACTGGGCCTTCTTGTGCAGGAACTGGAACAGGAGGGCAAACTTCTAAACAAACCGTATATCCAACTTGAACATGGCGACTGACCTCTTCTAAAATCACCCAAAGACCCGAGTAAAGATGGCGAAGTCGACCCCAGGTGCTGCTGCCGGTGCTAGTGGTCAAAACAAGGCCTTCTTGTGCAGGAACTGGAACGGGAGGGCTAACTTCTAAATCGTGCCGAATTTCAAACTTGGACATGGCGAGCGACCCCTTCTAAAATCACCCAAAGACCCGAGTAAAGATGGTGAAGTCGACCCCAGGTGCTGCTGCCGGTGCTAGTGGTCAAAACAAGGCCTTCTTGGGCAGGAGCAGGAACAAATAGAAAAACTGCTAAACAAGCTGTGTTTTGAGCTTAAAGTTTGGAACCGACCCCGCTTAAAATACACTCAGAACTTCAATTACAATGCCGAAAAGGACCACAGGTGCTACTGCAGGTGCTGGTTGGCAAAACAGGGCCTTCTTGAGCACAAACTGGAAGATGTGGGCAAACTTTTAAATCGTGCAGAATTTTAAACTTCAACATGGCCACCGCCTGCATCTAAAGTCACCCCAAGACTCCATTCAACATGCCGAAATTAACCCCAGGTGATGCTGCAGGTGCTAGGGGTCAAAACAGGGCCTTCTTGGGCAGGAACTGGAACGGGGGCCGAATTCTAAATCGTGCAGAATATCAAACTTAAACATAGCGAATGACCCCCTCTACAATCACCCCAAGACTATTCGACACGCCGAAATCAACCCCAGGTGCTGCTGCAGGTGCTAGGGGTCAAAACAGGGCATTCTTGGGCAGGAACTGGAACGGGGTGCCAAATTCTAATTCGTGGAGAATATCAAACTTAAACATGGCGACCGACCCCCTCTTAAATCACCCTAAGACCCTATGCAAAATGCCAAATTTGACCTTTAGGTACTGCTGCAGGTGCTGGGGGCCAAAACAGGGCATTCTTGAGCAGGAGCAGGAACAAAAGGAAAAACTGCTTAAAAAAACAGTATTTTGAACTTAAAGATGGGAACCGATAACGCTTAAAATACACTTAGGACCTCAATCACAGTCCTGAAGAAAACCCCAGGTGCTGCTGATGGTGCCAGTTGTCAAAGCAGGGCCTCCTTGGACCGGAACCGGCTAGGGTAGGTTAGGTTTGAGCACCATTGAGTACGGTAGAGAAGTCCACAATGAGTAGCTGAAGTTGGAGTAGGCTAGGTCAGAGTAGGGTAGGTTAGTTTAGAGTAGGGTGGGCTAGGTTAGAGTACAGAAGGGTAGGTTAGGAAGTCCACAATGAGTAGGGGAAGTTGGAGTAGGCTAGGTCAGAGTAGGGTACGTTAGTTTAGAGTAGGGTAGGCTAGGTTAGAGAAGGGAAGGGTAGGTAAGGTTGGAGTAGGCTAGGGTAGGTTAGTTAGAGTTGAGCACGCTTGAGTGCGGTAGAGAAGTTTACAATACTGTGGGAGTAGGTACGTCCAGCAGTTAGGTTAGAAGCGCAGCGTCCCTCGCGCCTCAAGACCGGCGCCCGCAGGGCGCCGTACTGACTGATTAGCCCCGCAGGGTCCCACACGCCCGGTGACAGCCGCCGGCAGGCCAAGGTAGGTGTACGCCAGGCGTGGAGGGGCGGAACAGTGGTTCGCGGTGAGCGAAGCCTGTTACGCCACGACGCGGTCTGGCGTACGCCTACCTTGTATTTATTCCGCATGTACCAAATTGTAATGTTTAATGCCTTGTAATTCAAAGCAAACATTTAGTAAGTTTAAGTTACATCATGAATTTTCTTTCGTTACATTTGATTATGTAGACTAGTAAGTCAAGTGCATTACATGTGATCTCAGTAAATAAGTAGTATTGTCTGTTATAGCTGTTCATTGGCTGAGCGATAGCGAAGCCCTTACCCCACTGGCCCAAAAATGTTTTGTCTGTTTGTCTGTCTGCGTGTCTGTCTGTCCGCGCGATTTCTCGAGAACGGTTCATCGTAGAGGGCTCAAATTTGGACCACAATCTCCTTGCATCATACCGGAGTCAACCTCACCTCGGGGGCATCCTTCCTCAGGTGCTGCTGCAGGTGCCGGTTGACAAACCAGGGCCTTCTTGTGCAAGAACTGGAACAGGGGGGCTAACTTCTAAATCGTGCCGATTTTCAAACATGAACACGGCGACCTACCCCTTCTAAAATCACCCAAAGACCCAAGTCAAGATGGCGAAATCGACCCCAGGTGCTGCTGCAGGTGCTAGTGGTCAAAACGAGGCCTTCTTGGGCAGGAGCAGGAACAAATAGTAAAACTGCTAAACAAGCTGTATTTTGAGCTTAAAGATCGGAACCGACCCCGCTCAAAATACGCTCAGAACTTCAATTACAATGCCAAAAACGACCCCAGGTGCTGCTGCAGGTGCCGGTTGGCAAAACTGGGCCTTCTTGTGCAGGAACTGGAACAGGAGGGCAAACTTCTAAACAAACCGTATATCAAACTTGAACATGGCTACTGACCTCTTCTTAAATCACCCAAAGACCCAGGTCAAGATGGCGAAGTCGACCCCAGGTGCTGCTGCCGGTGCTAGTGGTCAAAACAAGGCCTTCTTATGCAGGAACTGGAACGGGAGGGCTAACTTCTAAATCGTGCCGATTTTCAAACTTGGACATGGCGAGCGACCCCTTCTAAAATCACCCAAAGACTTAAGTAAAGATGGCGAAGTTGACCCAAGGTGCTGCTGCCGGTGCTAGTGGTCAAAACAAGGCCTTCTTGGGCAGGAGCAGGAACAAATAGAAAAACTGCTAAACAAGCTGTATTTTGAGGTTAAATATCGGAACCGACCCCGCTTAAAATACACTCAGAACTTCAAATACAATGCCGAAAAGGACCCCAGGTGCTGCTGCAGGTGCCGGTTGGCAAAACAGGGCCTTCTTGAGCACAAACTGGAAGATGTAGGCAAACTCTTAAATCGTGCAGAATTTTAAACTTCAACATGGCCACCGTCTTCATCTAAAGTCACCCCAAGACTCCATTCAACATGCCGAAATTAACCCCAGGTGATGCTGCAGGTGCCAGGGGTCAAAACAGGACCTTCTTGGGCAGGAACTGGAACGGGGGCCAAGTTCTAAATCGTGCAGAATATCAAACTTAAACATGGCGAATGACCTCCTCTAAAATCACCCCAAGACTCCATTCAACATGCCGAAATCAACCCCAGGTGATGCTGCAGGTGCTAGGGGTCAAAACAGGGCCTTCTTGGGCAGGAACTGGAACGGGGTGCCAAATTCTAAATCGTGCAGAATGTCAAACTTTTATATGGCGAGCGACCCCCTATTAAATCACCCTAAGACCCCATTCAAAATGCCAAATTTGACCTTTAGGTACTGCTGCAGGTGCTGGGGGCCAAACCAGGGCATTCTTGAGCTGGAGCAGGAACAAAAGGAAAAACTGCTAAAAAAAAGCAGTATTTTGAACTTAAAGATGGGAACCGATAACGCTTAAAATACACTCAGGACCTCAATCACAATCTTGAAGAAGACCCCAGGTGCTGCTGATGGTGCCAGTTGTCAAAGCCGGGCCTCCTTGGACCGGAACCGGTTAGGCTAGGGTAGGTTAGGTTTGAGCAGCATTGAGTACGGTAGAGAAGTCCACAATGAGTAGCTGAAGTTGGAGTAGGCTAGGTCAGAGTAGGGTAGGTTAGTTTAGAGTAGGGTAGGCTAGGTTAGAGTAGAAAAGGGTAGGTTAGGAAGTCCACAATGAGTAGGGGAAGTTAGAGTAGGCTAGATCAGAGTAGTGTAGGTTAGTTTAGAGTAGGGTAGGCTAGGTTAGAGTAGGGAAGGGTAGGTAAGGTTGGAGTAGGCTAGGGTAAGTTAAGTTAGAGTTAAGCACGATTAAGTACGGTAGAGAAGTTCACAATACTGTGGGAGTAGGTACGTCCAGGGGTTAGGTTAGAAGCGTAGCGTCCCTCGCGCCTCAAGACCGGCGCCCGCAGGGCGCAGTACTGACTGATTAGCCCCGCAGGGTCCCACTCGCCCGGTGACAGCCGCCGGCAGGCCAAGGTAGGTGTACGCCAGGCGTGGAGGGGCGGAACAGTGGTTCGCGGTGAGCGAAGCCTGTTACGCCACGACGCGGTCTGGCGTACGCCTACCTTGTAGTTTATAGAATACTGTTTGCATTCTACTTCAAAAAAGACTGTCTTTATTCATTTTTATTTTTAAACTAATGCTAATAGATGCTATATTTGAGCCTTGTAAGGTAGAAATAAACTATGTATTCGAAAATTGAACAAAATATTAACAATCACACTAACCTCCCGATTTTGCACCGCACGGCGCCGTCCAATACTTTGCTGTGTGGGCTGGGCTGGTCTCTCGTTCGTAAATTGAACGAACAGAAGAAGCCTCGTCTTCTTTCTTGATTTTGTATCGGTGTCGGTAGCGTCGTCATTCCACCCACATTCCACTCGTGTACGTTCATCACACAACACTTCCACTTCACCATCAACCATGACTGTGGCCCACCCAAGCCAAGCCCAACTAGTTGGATCGGCTCAGCTGTCCCGTGACATTTGTTCTTGTAGCGCTGCAGTCTTTTAACACGGACGAGAACACATGCTGTTAAGTTCTGTATGAAGAAAGTAACACGCACGACGCGAATTATAAACGATAACCAACAATACCGCAGGAACGAACAACAAACACGCCAAAGCCAAAAACCACAACTCCAACCTAAACGAATACGCGCACATTCACATTCGGTCGGCTCGGCTCCGGCTTCGGTCGGATTCGACTCCCGGCCTCGGCTCGGTTCGTGCTCGGTTCCACCCGAGCCTGGGCCCCGGGCCGTGCCGTGCCGTGAGCCGGCCGGGGTGTCGGTGTTGGTCGCTTTCGCTCGCTGGGCGCGTAGCGCGGGTGGTGGAAGGCAGCGTTGCCGTCTTGTCCCGTTTGCGTGGCTTGCGAATAACAAATGTCGCGTGTGACGTCCGGGGTAGGCAACCCGCATTACAAACGCCTGAATATAGGCACCTAGCGCGAAGTATCCGCCTCTGATCCGAAACCCAATTCTGGCTACGGCCATGACTGGACCAGGCCCCTGGTCAGGGATCGTCCATAAACTACGTCATGCCTGGAAAGAGGGGGAAGGGAGGGGGGCCCGGAGGCAGATATGACGTCGCATTCCATCACACGGGGCGGGCGAGTGTGTGGCAGATCCACCTCAACAGGGATACGTAATTTATGGAGAATCCGGCCAGAGGCCAGACGTAAACGTCGTGAGTCTAATAAACATACTATTTTGTCCTTTTCCGAAAAGTAAGGAAGAAAACGCTCAAAATCACGGCAGAAATGGACAAATGTTACGTAACAGAGTGACAGGTGTGAGATGGGGAGGGACTGGAGCGCGGGTTCCCACCTATCCCTTCCTACCCTGCTGCATTGGCCGCGCCACATGTACCCACGATGGTTATGGACCACGTTCCAGCGAGGCTCCCCCCCCCCCCCTTTTTTCGCCCGTGTGCGCGCTCGCCAGGAATGGCATGTTAGTGACCGCCGGGGGGGGGGGGGGGGCAAAAGGACAATTGCCCCCCACCCAAAGGTGCCGGAAACGTAGGCAACCGGCGTAACTTTTCTGCCTGTAAGTAGGCAAAAAGCGGGACATTCCCATCGACCTGAAGCCGCTCCGAGATCCACCACTACCATTGCTCTTCCCGCCGCAGCTTTGAGATGTGTTCCCGCTTGGAACTTAAAATTTTACAGTGTCTTCACAAACGCATCGTGAAAAAAACATCGCAAAATTACGCCTTCCCGTAAACTGCGCCCCTTCAGATACAAACTGCGATTACTGGTCAGGGCGCGTGCTCTGCGGCGCTCTGCGGCGCCCCCGCCCCGTGGGGTCATCCCGATCCGGTGCCCAGCCAGCGCGCGATCAGGGTGTCACCGAGCGCCCCGCTCGCCTCAGGGCGTGGTTGCGGTACCGCGCGCTCCTTTGCCCCCCCCCCCCCCCACCCCAATAGCTCCTACACCCCTGGCGGCCGGGCCGCGGGCCGGCACGCTTGCGGGCGCGGGCCATAGCTGTAGCTCGTGGCTCGCTCCAAGCGCCTCAATTCGAGAGATTAGGGGAGGGGAGTCGGTTTCTTCAAAACATCTGGTTTGCAAAAGAAACGTTTCTTCCTGGTTTCTTCCCTCACCATTCCATTAGTATGCTATGCTAATAACGTTACAATAACCCTAATATTCAGTAACGTTATTGCTATGCTAATAATGTTACAATAACCTTTTTTATTCAGTAACGTTATAACATTATAACTTTCATTTATGTTACAGTTATAACGTAAACTCAAACGAACCGGCACAAATATTTAAGTTAAGCTCATAACGTTATTCTTGGGCATATGAGCCTAACTATTACGGCTATAACATTTTACCTGTCGTTATTGGTATATCGGTTATAATTATAACTTTAACTTTAAGTTATCGGTATAACTGATATACATAAAACATTTACTAGGAAGTTTCATCATATAACATTTTTACTTCAAACCTGACTGTATAACGTTATGATATATAACATAAACCATGGCCAATGTGTTATCGGTTACGTTATTTTAACATAACATTTAAAAATAACGATGCATTATGGTATTTTTATAACTTGATAATGTTATGTGTTATAAGTTATGGACCCCTGCACTGAATTTTCTGGATCTCACAAAGGACTCACGGACACGCGCACACGACAGGGCAGGACATAGAGCATTGGAGTACTTACCAACAAATTCGCCTCGATTTGCGAGGCGATGCTGTCCAAATCGTACGAAGCATCTATCACGATCGAATCGCCAGTGACATGTTCTATGTCGACATTACTTTCTTCTTCTGACGATGCCATGGCTTCTTTCTCCTTGTCTTGTTGATTTCCCGAAACACTTGTTGATGCGCACACACCACCCGCTCGCGGAACCTTCTATTACACGTCTGACGCCTAGCCGGGTCGGCGCGGGCAGGGAGACACCGGCGGCAGGACAGGCAGGAGCCCGCAAACATTTCGCGGAAAACGCCCCCTTTTCACCCCATCCCTTTCGGTCACGTCATTCGTAGCCAATCAGATCAGCCCATGGCGACGACAGCGCACTCATGCGATCGTCATATTTTGAACGCTGGAGCCCAGCGGGGGATGCGGGGAGGAAAGCCGCGAGGTCCTGTTCAGTTAGCAGCGCACTTCCCTACGGCCCGGCTCGACGTCCGGGCAAGGGCTCGGCTGCTCGGCTCGTCACCGCGGTGAGGAGCGGGGACCAGTGGGGGTCCCCCGCACAGTGGCAACGCCGCCGTCGTGTCGGCTGGCGCGGAGCTCGCCGCCTGCTACTGCCACTGCCACCGCGCGCGAGGGGATGGGGGAAGTAGGGAGAAGCACAGCGCGTTCGCTACATCCTTGTCACGCGCAGTATAGTCGGTGTGGAGCGCGCGAAAATTCAAAACGGGTCCCGGCGCAGTACTTTGTTTCGTGCCGTTTCGGTGCGCGGCGCGGCGCGGCGATGAGGAAAGGTATAAAACAGAGGTGTTTTAGTGAAAATGTTATAGAATCAGAATGGATGTCAACGGTGTGATATGGCTCTTCATGCTCCTATGTTCTCCCTTAATGTGCGTGACGCAGAATGTCACGGACACTGATGTGCAAGGCACTAGCGAGGTTGTCGACACGATTTTCTGTTTTCTGGGCATTTTACTTCTTATCGGTACTTGTTTATCGGCGTGCATTAACGGTACAGAGTTTAAACCTGTGCCGAAACAGAGTGCATCGACTGTAACAGTGTGAGGCGTGTGTGTGTGTGTGTGTGTGTGTGTGTGTGTGTGTTTCTGATTTTCACCGATAGACGGTGCTAGTGTCGCCTTCGTCGGCTATAAATTAAGCCGCATCAGCACCCCGTGCCATAAGCATTCACAGCGCGTAGTCACACGCACCCACCATGACTCTCGCTGCTTGTGACATCCAGATGCTGAGGGGTACGGATGGGGAGTACGTCATCAAGGAGTTCTCTCTGTACGATCCCCTGTGGGACCTCACAAGGTGTTCTGAAGTGTTCGCACCACCCTATGATGGCACACTGATACCACAGTATTACAGACGCCAAAACCAATATGTGACGAATTATGTCCACGGACTCCAGTGGCATCACGGTGATAAACCATACACTGAGTGCTATGACATAATCGAACACTGGACGTCTCAGTACTCACGTATCTACGTGAAGGGAGTGGAAAAGAGGAGGTTGCTTGAGAGTATTGTTCCCTGTGGAGTCGTCATCAATATTGAAATATTCGGTTGCCCTAAGCTGCAAAGCTTGCCAAGACTCTTTGTTCCGTGGCACTGCAGACAACACTCTGTGAATCCGATTCATACGTGTGCTGTACAGAATGCAAAGCGCATTGGACTATGGTACGCTATGAATGAGAGTAATTTGTAGTGGTTTTTGTTTTCATAAAAAATTAAAACACAAAAAAATTTAAAAGAAAAAAATGCATTTCATAAAAAAAAATAAGTTACGTGGTTTTATAGATAGGCCTCCTGGGGAAAAAGTTTTCCACGTTAATTAAAAAAACTTTTAACGACTGCATTTAGCTTGCCTCCTGGGCGCAGTAGGAAATAGCTAGCGAAAATATCTCGTCACATATGTGTTGATAACTGTACTTACCAGCAGGTGCTGCAGCAGCGGTCACGGCGGCAGCTGCGGCGGCTGCAATATCGGTTCCACGGCGGCGGGACTTAGGTTTGGGTTAGACCCTAAAAAGATCTCGATAAAAAACAAAAAAATTATATGATGTGCAAAGGTTGGTCACTCTGCAGTCCGAACTATGTTAGCTTATATTATTACGTTTTGAGGCTCGACACGGCCAGAGGGGACCACCATGCTGGTGACAGGACGGCGTGAACAAAATGTCGGATTGCGTTCGCTGGCACGAACATAATCCGAATTTTAATCATGCCGTCCAAATTTAGGCTACGCCCCCCACCACAAAGGAAGGGGAGGGGCAAAGCAATGTATTCACAAAATGTCGTATTGCGTTCGCTGGCACGAACATAATACGAATTTCATGAATACCTTCCTTACGTACCGCCCCCACAAGAGAGGGGAAGGGGACCTGGGGACCTAACTTAGGTTAGGGTTAGGTTAGGACCCGACAGGGTCATGTCCGAATGGGGTGCCAAGATGGTGGCCTAACTTAGGTTAGGGTTAGAGCCTAGAAAGATCTCATAAAAACAAAAATGGCGGCAGGGGAGAATGGGTACTAAAAATGGTGGCCTAACTTAGGTTAGGTTAGGTTAGAGCCTAGAAAGATCTCATAAAAACAAAAATGGCGGCAGGGGAGAATGGGTACTAAAAATGGTGGCCTAACTTAGGTTAGGTTAGGTTAGAGCCTAGAAAGATCTCATAAAAACAAAAATGGCGGCAGGGGAGAATGGGTACTCAAGATGGCGGCGGGGGAGAATGGGTACTCTATACTACTGACATTTACCCAAGAACGAATAATTTGCGCTAACATAAGCAGGTGTGTCATAAAGCAAGCAATGCGGCTGCGTCAATTTAAATTGCCAAAGTCACTCAGTTCAAAGCTGCTCGAACGTTGAAGAACGTTTGTCGGCCAGTCGCGTACCTGGACTCACGTCCCCGTACACGAACCCAGCTTCGAGCCTTGTGCCCGCTATAAGAGGGATGTTTATTTTTTTCTTCACGTGCTTTCTGTAATACGCTAACGCTAGTGCCTGCGGACCTGATGACATGGGTAATTTGTATCGTATGCTGGTCGTGGAAAACCTAACCTCTCCAACACCGCGTGGGTTGTTGCCGAGGCCTTGCTGTGCGGGCATTCCCTTCTGGCTCACCGCCTTGTAGAAATGAACCTGCGGCCACACGGCCAGACACGGAGTGGGAGGAGGGGGGGGGGCATTGTTGCGCAAGCACGCACACCAGGATCCGGAGTCGGTCTGGGGTTCCCGACGACGACCATGGCCGAGGCCCCGGATGACGGGGGAGGCCGGCGGGTCCAACGGGGTGCGGTCGAGCGTGGCGCCCCTTAACAAGTGATTGGGTCCGTCCCTTGGTCCGTCCCCGCCACACGGGACAGGATCGGGAGTCGGCAGGGGCCCCAGCCGGACCCAACAACCAATGTCTTCAGGTAAGTGTCAGAAGTGACATGTCATGTGGAATCATGAGGGGTTTCCTACCATTTTAAAACTTTATTACAAATGTACTCTCCCACATTTTGAAAGAAAATCCTCAACTACCTGGACACTAAATACACCACTAAGAAAAAGACTCCTTTTGCTAGCAATAAGTGGTGTCTGAAGACCGCAAGCGACATTGTTCTGCAGAAAGACGGTTTTCAATGTGGGGTTCACATTTGCCTGTATGCAAGAAATCTTCCAGGAGGTAAAAGCTGCAAGGTCTCTGAAGGAGCCGTTCAGCGTTTTAGGGAGCAGATGGTGATAGAGACTTTCTGCTGGTATGAAATTATAAATGTACAACTAAAAGAACCGTAAAACCATTACTTTTTAAATTTTCTAAAGAGTACATTTTAATTGGTTGTTTTTAGGAGAAATTTTCAAAAGAGCATATACACAAACCCAAGTTGATGTTGTACACTGGCAACCTGGACGGGCCATGCTCCAGGAAAGTTTGTGTTTGGAATGACCAATGAGGCTAATACATGTTTTGTTACTTCTTGCCTTCAGGTACTTGCAATACATAGCACCCATTTTGTGCTTATGAGCTGCCCGCCCTCTTTTTAAAAATTTTGCTTCAGCTTTGGGACATGTGAACTTGCTGTCAGCCGTCCTCCAACTCTGTGTCTGCTCCTATGCATGATTTTGTAAAAAGCAACAGCATGATACTTTTATTTCAGGTTCTTTTCCATTTGGAAGTATTCCGTGTTTGGCTCCAGGACCATTACGCACCTTGTGACTAGGAAATGTTTTATTTCGACTTTGAAGTCATTTTACGAAAGGTGTATTACAGCCAAAGAAGCTCAGTTTCTAAGTGCTGTTCTGGAGTGTATTGAAGGCAAGTCTTTCTCCAAATCTAGCTTGCACGTGTAACACACTTTGACAATGGTGTCTAATTACTTCCTGACAAAATTCTGAACTGAGTACAAGGCAGGAGAGCAACAAGATGCCCATGATTTCCTGGGCATTTTATTAGAGCACATTGATGCAGAATTCATGAGCCACTGCTCATCTGAACAGCAGACGTGAGTTGCATTTCTGGGACGGCAAGTCCTTTTCATTACATTTTACTACTGGAATTTTCCTAATCACTGTCATTTCTTTCCTATTGGTGTGTTCATTAGATCTGACATACACAGCCGGCTGACTGGCCCAATCAACTAACATGTTTGGTGGCTATTTTCGTACCGAAAGTAGGTAATCTATTTCATTGTGAATTCTTGTCTCGTTGCGTGATAATAATGTTAATGTTATTACAGCCGTGTGCAATTCATGTGAGAACGAGAATGTAACTTCCTCGCATTCTCACCTTCTCTCTTTGCCAGTGGATGTCAAAGATGGCAGTATAATTACTGGACTACATGATCTGTTTTCTGAGGACGCGGTATTTAGAACATGCTGTTCCTGCCAGAAAAAAACAGCCAGCAGGAAAATAATTTATCTCGAAAAGCTGCCCCAGGTACTCACTATCCATGTCAAGAGGTTAGTTGCATTTCATGGTACTGAATTTCAATATGTAACCACAAAATCTTATTTTAATGGTTTCATTCTGTGAATTTAATTACAGTATCCTGTGTCGAAGCCCATGGTTTTCATGCTCTTTTCTCTTGCACAGATTCACGTCTGATGGCAGAAAGATAGACCACGCCGTCATGCAGCCGACTGCCCTTGACGTTTCGAAGTACATCCACCCCGCATCGGCCGAAATGAAAAGCACAAAATACAAATTGGTTGCGGCCGTTGAGCACCTCGGGCAATCTATTGGCGGGGGCCACTATGTTGACCATGTGCACTTTAATTGGAAGTTCTACACTTTCAATGACAAGACGGTAAACAGTGATCATAACGACATTCATGTAACGTCTCATACCGTAAGCAGTCTTTGATTGAAATTTATGTTGCAGGTGGCATCTTCATCCCTTCAGAACATTTTAAAATCACAGGCATACATCCTTTTTTATGAAAGGTTGATAAGTTAGAAGAATCAGACTCAGCATTGTAGTCCATGTTACTTGATCTCCATTTTTATTATATCCTATTATCTATTATATCCATCCTTTTTTATGAAAGGTTGATAAGTTAGAAGAATCAGACTTAGCATTGAAGTCCATGTTCCTTGATCTCCATTATTATTATATCCTATTATCTATTATATCCATAATTTTTAGCCCGTCCCGACACGTTTCTTTAGAAACGGCAGGAGCCGGGCTTATAGTCTTATGCCGGTGCCGGATGTTCGTTCGTTCGCTAGTGTGTACGCCGACTTATCGTTCACAGAAAAACTTCAAATTTGGAGGATAAACTCGTTTCCTAACGTAGAATCACGTACGGTGGCAACAATTTTCGATTTGTATCGCATTTTTGATCAATGAAAATTTGTCTGTTCTTGCTGTTTGAGGTTAGGGTTGGCCGCCCACTGGTGTAAATGAGATCAAAATTTAGATCAGTAATATGAGATCAGTAGCTTTACTGATACAAATTCGCGCACCTTTACTGATGGTATGATTACTGATGGTATGATTACTGATGGTATGATTATTGATGGTACGATTACAGATGGTCTCATGTATACCTGACACCTCATAAATACGTGCCAAGCATCGTTTCGGGACATCAAAACCGAGTTACATCCAAATCCGGAGTCGGATTTTTTTGATGAAATTGAAATGGCCCTAGTAAATTAGTAAGTTGATGCCACATATCAAGTTTCAAGCAAAAACTAAGAAAACTTTCTGTTTTACAGCCCCCGAAATTTGTGAGATCAGGTGCTGCTAGCAGTAGTGATACGATCAACCAAGTTACCATCAGGAGATCAGCCTAAGATCAGAGATCAGGAATTACTACCTAACCATCAATAACCAAGCCATCAGTAGATCAACAGTAAGATCAGTAGATCAACAGTAAGATCAGTAGATCAGTACTGAGATCACTAGATCAGTACTTAGATCAGTAGATCAGCATTCAGATCGGTAAATTCTGATCTGATTTACACCAGTGCCGCGCGCACACCATTACCATATCGCGGCGCGCACAGAAACGGGCTCAGGTTAACGATTTAAATCGTGACAAATACATCTGCTATCGGGCACCTCTAGGGAGACTTGAGGCGGGGGCCGAAGGCCCGCAAACGCCGCCGGCAGGCCAAGCTGGCCAAGTCCCCCTGTCGAACCGAGGTGCCGGTGGAGCGGAGCGGAACTGGCACCGAGGTTGACGGAAGGGACGGGCCAGCTTGTTTATGAAGGTTGATAAGTTAGGAGAATCAGACTCAGCATTGTAGTCCATGTTCCTTGATCTCCATTTTTATTATAGTAGTATATGTTAGTAGATGTTCTGAGTAGAGGCATGTGTTGTCATAGTTCATGAGAAGGTATTTAAGTGTCATACTACATGTTTGCTGACATGCCTGTTATTTCTGATTGGGTTTGAACTGTGTCAAGATTTACAATGTTAATGTTGGATGTGTGAAAGTTAATTTTTTACCTGCAGGTAACTGTGATTTTTACTGTGTAACGCAGCTGTGTAGCCTTGAGGGCATTTTTAATAAAATATTGTTTTGAAGTCATCGAGTACATTTCATGCCATTACAAACAATGTCCGAGTTTCCCTCTGCCCCAAGACCGCGAACGGCAAAGCGGAGCGCCTACGAGTGTCAGGGTAGGCCAACCCGCACGACACACGTGCATGCAGAAGCCGTAGTTGCCTACCCAACAGGCGCTATTTGTGCTCAGAGATGCCAAATTACGTTTGCGCTTCGACAACGCCGTGGACATACCTCATAATTGATCCCATAGTCACACGTCATCACACGCGATCTCTTTTTCTCTCATTTGTCTGGTCGAGGCAGGAAGAGCCGGTTAGTAGTGCGTTGCGGGCTTGCCTACCTTTACCTTGGCACGGCTGACGCGGGACACCTGGTATTAACTCCCATGTCTGACACTAGTGACGCTTCCATGAGTGACTGGTATCAGTCGCCAACAAGTTTCATAACGGTTCTTCACTGCGTAGAGCGTCGCGTATTGACCCAGTCCAGTTTTTGAACTTCTGCGGGCTCTGAAGTGGGTTTATACACTCGCTCTGCAGAAGAGTCATTGGAACGCTTGTGAGATAGGCCAGCCCGCGGCTTAGACGACTGTGGCGGGCAAGGAGAAGCATACCTCACAGTAGATAGGGCCACCTGCTAAAAGTGTTAAAATGTCACGGGGTAGGTTCGGAATCCCCCATGAATTTTGGTACCTCAGTTTTTGTTCCTACGACCACCGGAAGGGGTCGCGCAACGAGCCGGAAGTTTCCATGTTAAGCCCTATCCGGGATTTAAACAAAAATTCCGATCACACACAAACAAAATATTGCTCCAGTGAAACACCCCATATTAACACCCAGAGGGCGTAAATTTCGTCCGTTTTGCTCTGGTACCGTTCCTGAGTCATAGCCTTGCAAGGCTATGACCGAGCGTCGTCTGTCTCTCTCGCACTCACTAGGTTCTTACGAGTAGACAGAGACAGAAGATTTTGGTTATGGGCAATAACCGAGCCAAGCCCGGCCATGCCCGCCCGATGCAGAACACTACCCGGCACCCTTCCACCAGTTGTGAGGAGTAACAGCATAAGGCACACTGTAAATATTTTTCGTCACATGACAAGCAAAGCTGTGACGATTCACTGATCACCTGAATAGGTCGTCACTTTACGACGTTTATTCGTCACGTGACGACGTATTCGTAGGGTTCATAAATCGTCACATTTAACCAAACTTCAAGAAGACATACTTTTCTAGTGGTTTTTGCAAAAACAAAATCGGTGACGAGTTATTCGTCACTTGGTCTGTGACGACTTATTCGTTTTTCAGATTTAGCCAGAGGATTGTCGTAAAATGACGATAAATATTTTTACAGTGCAGTGATTGGCAACCTACCGACCGTGCTGTATGTGTAGTGATGTACACTACAAAGTCCCCCGCCTCGCAGACCGTGGTGGCCAGTGGCGCTCACAATTATTGGGCTAGGTGTGCCACCACCGGTGGCTACGCCAGCGCCTGTAAGATTAGAGAGGGCCACCTGCCAAAAGTGTTAAAATATCACGGGGCAGGTTCAAAATCCGGTTCCACTTGAAAAAACATGAACTTTGGTATCTCAGTTTTTGTTACGACCATCGGAAGGGGTCGCGCAACGAACCGGAAGTTTCCATGTTACGGCCTATCCGAGATTTTAAAAAACTTCTCATCATACACTAACAAAAGTTTTCTTCAGCAAAACACCCCATTTTAACTCCCAAAGAACGCAAATTTCGTCCGTTTTGCTCTATCTGGCACCGTTTCTAAATTCAGGTAAAAAAAAATTAAGAAGTTAAACGTTTTAAAGACAATTTATTCATTTTGAGTGTTCCAGAGCTCTTAACTCAGAAACGGTACCAGAGCAAAACGGACGAAATTTGCGCCCTTTGGGTGTTAATATGGGGTGTTTTACTGAAGCAATATTTTGTTTGTGTGTGATCGGAATTTTTGTTTTAATCCCGGATAGGGCTTAACGGATGGGTATCATAGCGCGGAAAAAAGGACAGGGATCTGAAGACGCGATCTTGGGGTGTTTAAAAGTAATTTTCTGTACAACAACTCCTCTTAATAACTGCGTGTCAAGTTATACATATGTCTAGTTATGCCGTTTTTTCTTGAACGGCAGCTGAGATCTTTCTACAGGGTGCGTCTCTTTATTTGGGACAAACTTTGAGGGTAGGTAGGGGGCCCTATGGAGATCAATTTGAGATAGGTCACTTGGAGTTGCAAACGTCTCCTTAAAGATTTACAGTCACTTTTCTGTTACGCCTGGACGGTAGGCAATCGAGTGTCCCGCATGACACCACCGCACCGTGGGTTGCCTACGGCACAGGGGCTTGTGCATTGGGAAACAGACTTGAGCAGCGACAAAGCGAGAACTGGTGCGCGGCTTGTCTCTCACATGCGCCAAAACAGCGTACTCCACTGCATCGCGCACACAGGCGCGAGTAGTATAACAGGCCCCTCGTACCGGGTACTGTCGTACCCGGTACGGGGAGGCCTGTACCGGGCTTGCCTACCTTCCAGGAGCACACAACCAGGGTAGCGGTATCTACCTTCCAGGGGCTGTCGCCTATATGACATCACATGCATACCTTCCAGGGGTAAGCAAAATCAAGGTATCGCTTTCTAATCATCCCGCGTGTGCCTACCCACTAGGGGCGTAGTATTTTTGTGTTTTACTTTTCAAGGATTATTTTTTTCTGCGCTGACTCATTTCGGTGCGCGTGCTTATGGTTGTGTGATCGCCGTGCTGGTTTGCCCAACCAGGGTAGCAGGCATGACTACCTTCCAGGGGCAGTCAACAATGGCGTCACATGCATAGGGGCAATCAGGAGTAATACATACGCCCTCAGAAATCCAAAAGCAGGTTAGGTTAGGCATATTTCTGCACGTTTAGAGGTCAGTGAAGTAGGGAAGTGACCAGGACTGCAGAGTGCGTGAGGAGGTGTGCCACACGTCAACGCTGCGTGTTCTCATTTGCACAGTGTGCCGATAGCGGGAGAGGAAAGGAAGTGAGGGAAGGGGGGAGGACCCAGGCGTTTGCTACCGGACACCGTCTGGGGGCACGCCCGAGCAGAAGAGCCGAAAGTCCGCCACGCCAGGTTCTTGATAATACAAATCTTTTTAAAATCAAAGTACGATCTTTCTCGTGTCTCTGTGAAAGAATGTTTTTTCTTATCGTGTGGGCGTTTGTTATTCCGCTGAACTTGGATGGATTCCATATCTGTCAGGGGTTCATGAAAGAAAAAATTCGCGAGATTAAGTTTTTTAATAATATTTTTTATTTTGTTCCTCAATCATATGGCAGCGCAGTAAACAAAGTATACATTTATACATGCAAGACGCAAAAGAATACATTCCGTAACTAAGGATTTTAACATTGATGACAAAACAGCGGTAGTTCTCTTAGCTGTGTTAAGTCCAGAGTGCAATTTGGCACAAATTAACACTCTGGACTACACAGCGTTTCTCTGTGAACCATCGCGATGTTCAATTTGCTTGCAAATTACACATCAGTCGATGGTTTTCTTCGACCTTGTGCGCGCGCGTGTGTGTGTGTGTGTGTGTGTGTGTGTGTGTGTGTGTGTGTGTGTGTGTGAATCTGTGTCACAGCAGCGCTTTCGCATACCTTCGATTTGTTTTTAAAGGGTTGCTCTCCTTTGAAGACGTGATAAATCTACACTGGAAGATTCAGGGGATGTGTTTTCATTTCCTGTTTCGTCGCTTTCGGCTGTTTTCAAATTCGCTACTATCCCATAAGGTAGAATTATGAAAATCAGAGCGAAAAACAGTAAACCGTCAAAGAGTGATACGGTGTCATGCGCATCGTTTTTATGTTTTATCTTGAGTGCATCAGTTTGATTCCTATCGGTGTCATCTAAAATCGGTCGGAGTTGAACGAAAATGAAATTCGTTGCGAAAAGAACGCAAAGTTGTAGAGCGTTCTCCATGTTGTCGTTCCTCGTCAACGTTCAGCACACGATTGTCACCCCGCGCGCAGCCCGCCCCCGCTCCCGCGCCGGTACCCCGCCGCCGCAGCCCGCACCCGCCGCCCGCCGCCACTGCCCGCTGCCCGCTTCGCCCGCCGGTACCACATGAGTCACGCGAAAGCTTTCCGGCCGACGACACACACGTTCTACGGCGCCCTGTCGGGCTCGAGGTGGCCACCGAGCGAGCGTTTCAGTTTGTGGGTACTGTTCGACACCAAAAAGTCCATAAAATGAAGAAAAGTGTCAGGTGTGGGGTTCGAACCCACGACCCTATGAGGGGATCAGAGCTTAAATCTGACGCCTTAGACCACTCGGCCAACCTGACTTGGTGGCTGGTAACGTTTGCTTTGACACACTGATGGAGGAGGAATATATGTCCACGGCGCGAATAAGGCGAATGCGTCACCTCCTATGCAAGTTCTGCCGCCGCCCGCCTCGCCCGTCGCCCGCCCGCTCTCACCACAACCGAGAACGCGTGAAGTGTGATGTAGTGCTTTAAAGCATCTGCAGCAAGGAAATTTTTATCATTCGAGTTTGAAACGCGAGACACGCAACATCATGGATCTACGCTTCTCTCATCCCTCAAACGTACTGGTCTGCGCACCCAGTGGTGGAGGCAAAACCCAAAGTATGAAAGTATCAAAGTCCAAATTTCAACCGGGAACAATTTTGTCACCTGGCCTCAAGATGCCACACCGAGCGGAGAAAGCCATTCTACCAAGGACTTTCCAAACTTCAGGGATAGGTGACAAAAGTGTTGCCGACAATTTAAACCATCCCCATTCTCAGAGCCTGTCGTCGGACTATTGAACCGCCAGAAAATGGTTCGAAAAGTCCAAATTTCAACCGGGAACAATTTTGTCACCTCGCCTCAAGACGCTTAGACCTCCATGTACAGAGCTCAGGGAAACTAGTGAATTTCATCATTTTCGCTCGTTTTAGGCTGTTTTAGGAATGCGATATATGGGGAGGGGGGGGGGTATGCATTATATACAGCTGGGCGAGGCTTTCCTAACTGCCCTGCTTTGCTTTATGGTGTTACTCATCAGACCGATGCAGCGCTCCGAGCCACACTATAGCTAAAATTGACCATTTTTCGCATTATTTTACGCTTATTCAGAGTTACGTACTGACCTCGCGAACAGCTCCCGGTAGTTCTGGGGCGTAGTATGCTGTTAGAACTTACCTTTAGTGACCGTGACGTCCACCCAGAGCCCTCTTATCGGTGCACGGCGGGTCGCCTATCTTTCACTATTTTTGCTGTTTTTTCGGATTTTCAACGCGTTTTTGGACCCGGAAGATGAAGTCGAAAAAAAAACGCTTTCGCACCGTTAATCACCTCTACTAGTAGAACATTTTCCAGGGTGAGCCAACATCATTTTCTAAAATAGTGGTTTTTCGCTGCACCTTAGCGGGCATGGCCAGGCTTGGCTCGGTTATGGCCCATAACCGAAATCTTCTGTCTCTGTCTACTCGTAGGAACCTAGTGAGTGCGAGAGAGACAGACGACGCTCGGTCATAGCCTTGCAAGGCTATGACTCAGGAAGGGTACCAGAGCAAAACGGACGAAATTTACGCCCTTTGGGTGTTAATATGGGGTGTTTTACTGAAGCAATATTTTGTTTGTGTGTGATCGGAATTTTTGTTTAAATCCCGGATAGGGCTTAACATGGAAACTTCCGGCTCGTTGCGCGACCCCTTCCGGTGGTCGTAGAAAAAAAAACTGAGGTACCAAAATTCATGGAGGATTCCAATGGTGTAAATCTTATCTGAGTTTCAGATGAGATTATGATCAGAAATCAGAATTCCAGATTACTGATCTGGATTAGCGAGATTCCTGATCCTTTTTCAGCCATGATCTGGATGTCAGATTTCTGATCTGCAGATCAGATCCCTGCTGTGGATCAGATCACTAAGGAGGAGATCATATACTCTATCCAGATCACAAGACAACCCTCATTTCTCACAAACCTGGTGACTTAAACACCGAAAGAAGAGGGTTCTAGGGGGCTCGAAACTGAGTCCAAGCCGAATTCGAAGTCAACTTTGAGCTATCTCTCAGCGCGTCTGAAAACTGGTTAGATATAGTCAGAACTCGAAAATATTCAAAACTGCCTTCTAAAATCACGCGAACAAACCCCACACCAAATTTCAATTGAATATCTCAAAATATGTGCAATTTATGGCCTCCTGAATTCGTGATCAATAAATGTTTAGGACTTTCTGATCTGAAATTCGACATCCACATCAGCAATCTGAGCGGCAGATCAGAAAATCTGATAATCTGAAAAGCTTATCAGAAAACCAGATTTGCTCTGTAAATCTGAATCAGAGTATCAGAGATCAGGTGTGTGATCTCTGATTCAGATAACTTCATCAGAAATATGATCCATAAATCTGGAAATCAGAGGAGTTCATTAGAAATCAGGCCTAAAATCAGAAACACAGATAAACAATCTGAAATCTGCCTTTGTTGGTCTCAAACTCAGATAAGATTTACACCAGTGTCCGAACCTACCCCGTGACATTTTAACACTTTTAGCAGGTGGCCCTATCTACTGTGAGGTATGCTTCTCCTTGCCCGCCACAGTCGTCTAAGCCGCGGGCTGGCTTATCTCACAAGCGTTCCAATGTCTCTTCTGCAGAGCGAGTGTATAAACCCACTTCAGAGCCCGCAGAAGTTCAAAAACTGGACTGGGTCAATACGCGACGCTCTACGCAGTGAAGAACCGTTATGAAACTTGTTGGCGACTGATACCAGTCACTCATGGAAGCGTCACTAGACATGAGAGTTAATACCAGGGTAAAGGTAGGCAAGCCCGCAACGCACTACTAACCGGCTCTTCCTGCCTCGACCAGACAAATGAGAGAGAAAGAGATCGCATGTGATGACGTGTGACTATGGGATCAATTATGAGGTATGTCCACGGTGTTGTCGAAGCGCAAACGTAATTTGGCATCTCTGAGCACAAATGGCGCCTGTTGGGTAGGCAACTACGGCTTCTGCATGCACGTGTGTCGTGCGGGTTGGCCTACCCTGACACTCGTAGGCGCTCCGCTTTGCCGCTCGCGGTCTAGGGGCAGAGGGAAACTCGGACATGTTGTATATGTATGTGTGCGGATATACTCCCTCCCTGTCTGTGAGTGCCTGGCGCTACTCCGGGACTACATGGGCGCTGCTAGCGCCACCTGTTCTGTACCTGTATCAGCTATTGTATCTGTCCACGAACTCAGTTCCAATTAAACAGCCGACCGGCAAACAACGTCTTCCTTTACTGCCCCGCCCAGTCAGGACACAACATTGGCGACGAGGAAGCAGAAATCAGAAGAACTTGGAAGAAACTGTGGCGAGTGTTTGTGCAAGTGTCTGAGCTGATTGGAACTCCGCCGCACTACCGGCTGCAGTGCGTCCGGTCACAGCGTTGGAAAGCCAGCCCGAGCCAAACACCTGACCCAGCGCGGTGTGTTGTGCTCGCCCACCATGTCGGCGACCAGTGAACTACTGCGTTTCGACAGCAAGCGGCCTGAGGACTGGGACAGGTTCGTTCGCCGTTTTGAGATCCTGGTGGACTCGAAAGGGAACATTCCCGACGGCCAGAAGCGTGGCATGCTCCTGGCGGCCCTCGACGATCGGACTCTCGACCGCCTGGAGAAATGGCTCGAGCCCGTGCCCCTGTCCTCGTCCACCTACTCGGCGGTGTTCGCCGTGCTGAAGCTACATCTGAAGACCAAGCTCAACAACACCGTCAAATACGTGGAGTTCACGGGCCGACAACAGCAACCGGGTGAGTCCGCAGCGACTTTTATGGAAGAGCTGTCCCGTATTGTGCCGCACCTCGGCATCGAGGACAAGGAGGTCAGGGAGCTGTTGTGCATGCACCAATTTGTGGCGGGTCTCGCCGACAAGGCGCTGCAAGACAAATTGTTTGAAGCCACGGATCTGTCTATGGAGATGGCCCTCGACCTGGCCATACAGACGGAGGCGACCCGCCGCATGGCCGAGGCGGTGCGCCGGCCCGCAGAAGAAGGGTATGTTCATCGTGTGGCCGAGGGCGCCGCCGGCGGTTCGCGAGGCATGAAATGCTGGTACTGCGCGGAACAACACATGGCCAGGGCGTGCACCAAGGATCGCGACACCCTGTTCTGCGCATTCTGCAAAGTCAGGGGCCATGTTCTGGAGGCGTGCAAGAAGTACAAGAAGTCCCTGCAGCAGGGTAAAGGGGGCAAAGGGCCGAAGAAGGGTAACTGGCGGTCTAGTGGGGCCGTCTCGTCCGTGGAGAACGTCAACACCGAGCCCGTGGTCAACGCCGTGCCCCTTGCCGCGTCTACCCCACCCAGCGCGCAGCCCGTCGCGCCGGCGCAGCAGCAGGTGGCGGCCATGCACACCCCGGGAATGCGGGATTTAATTGACTTCATGTACGGCAATCAAGGCTTGTTCCAGGTAGCCGACGCTCAGAACCCTACGCAGCCGCCTGTCATGCTGCAGCTCGACATCAACGGCACAGCCATCTGGTTCCAAGTTGACTGCGGCGCCTGCCGCTCTATCATCGGGTCCTCGACCTTTGATGTCCTGCCGGCGCGCCCTACGCTGAACCCTGCTTCAGTGGATCTGCACCGCTACGAGGACCCCGTTCCCCTGGCCTTCCGCGGCACCTTCGACGCCAACGTGCTGTTCCGCGGTCGCCGCCACACGCTGCCACTGCTCGTGTCCGAGAGGAACGGCCCAAGTCTCCTGGGTCGGGACTGGTTTCCCTCGCTTGGTTTGGCGGTAACTGGTATCAATAGCGTCAACGCTGTTACTGATTTTACAGAAATTTTCACCATTGTCAAGCAGTACCCCGCCGTCTCGTCCCCACAACCAGGGTGCTTCACAGGGCCGCCCGTGCACATCGCAGTTCCCGCCGACGCCCAGTCCCGGTACCAGCCATGCCGCCAGGTACCCTTCGCCCTCACGACGAAGATGGAGGAGGCAGTCGAGAGAAAGGTAACCCAGGGAGTGTGGGTCCCATACCAGGACTACCGCTGGGCCTCGGCGATTGTCCCAGTGCCTAAGAAGAACGGCTCACTCCGGCTCTGCGCCGACTACAAAGGTACAGTGAACCCTTTTGTCTCTCCGGACACGTATCGCACGCCCACGGTTGACGAGGTGCTCAACAAACTCGCCGGCGGCTGCATCTACGGCGAGATCGATTTGGAGGACGCATACACCCAGATTTGCGTAGACGAAGAAACCTCGCGACTTTTGGCCGTCAACACGATCAAAGGGCTGTTCAGGGTCACCCGCTTGCCGTTCGGTGTCAAAGTTGCATCGGCGATTTTTCAGAGAGTGATTGACAGCATCCTCTCGAAGTTTAAGGGCGTGGTCTCATACCAGGACAATGTATACATGAAAGCTTCGTCCTTACCTGAGTACAAACAAATTCTCTGCAATGTCCTCCAGGCACTCAGCGAAGCAGGCCTCAGAGTAAACACCGAGAAGTGCACATGGGCAGCCACGGAAATCAGCGTCCTCGGTTTCAAGATATCTCAGCACGGCCTGCACCCGCTCGAGGACAAGGTCCTCGCCATCAAGAGGGCCCCGGTGCCGGCAGGCAAGGGTGAGCTGCTATCAATTCTTGGGCTAATTACGTTCTATGGGCGTTTCTTTGAAGGTCGGGCCCATGTTCTGGAGCCCCTACACCGCCTGCTCGAGAACGGAGCGCCCTGGAGATGGACAGAGAAGCATGACGCAGCGCTGCAGGAGGTCAAGAACAGGATTACGAGCGAGCAGGTCCTCGTGCATTACTCCCTGGAGCGGCCGGTGACCATCACCGTTGATGCCAGCCCCGTAGGAGTCGGCGCAGTGCTTTCCCACACCTTCACGGACCCTGCCACCGGGAAGGCGGAGGAGCGCCCCATCGCGTTCGCCTCGCGGACCCTCACCGCGGCAGAGCGCAGGTATGCTCAATTTGATCGTGAAGCCGCGGCGGTTATGTTTGGCGTCAAGAAGTTCAGCCAGTTCGTGCAGAGTAGATCTTTCCGTATCATCACTGATCACAAACCGCTGCTGGCGGTGTTCCGGCCTAATGCCCGCATTCCGGACACGCTGTCCCCCGAATGCTGCGCTGGGTCTTGACGCTCGGCGCCATGGATTACACCATCGAGTACAACGCCGGGACCACCATCGGCAATGCCGATTTTTTGAGTCGGTTGCCCCTTCAAGGAAGCCCGGAGCCCCCGCGGGGCGACGGCAACGTGCATGTTATTGCTGATTTTCTCAGTCACAACCCTGTCGAGGTTAGCCTCCTGCCGCAGTACCCAGAGCCTGCCGGAGTGTATCTCCTTGAGACGGACGGTGTCCAGGACCTCACTGCAGCAGCCATCGCCGCCGCGACGCAGCAGGACCTGCTGCTCAGCCGGGTGCACCAGTGGACTCTGCACGGCTGGCCCCAGGTCGTCCCTCCAGAGGCGCAGGTCTACGCGGCCAAGAAGGACCAGATCAGCACCATGAAGGACTGCCTGCTCCGCGGGGACCGCGTGATCGTGCCGCAAGCCCTGCGCGACAAGGTACTTGACTTGATTCATGCCACGCACCCTGGCATCGCCTGTAGTAAGGCGATTGCGCGCTCAATTGTCTGGTGGCCCGGGGTCGACAAGGACGTCGAGGCCACGGTGAAGCTGTGTGTGCCCTGTCAAGAGGCGGCCCACCGCCCTGCGAGGACCTACACCGCTTGGCCGAGGGCCGAAGCGCCATGGGAGCGTGTCCACCTGGACTACGCTGGGCCCTTCATGGGGCACTACTTCCTGATCATCATTGACGCCTTCTCAAAGTGGCCCATTGTAAAGGTGGTTTCTGACTTGTCCGCACCCACCCTGGTCACTCACATGCGCTATGTATTTGCAGACCTCGGCCGGCCCAAGCTCGTAGTCATGGACAACGGCGGCAGCTTCATGTCCGCAACCTTCGAGGACTTCTTGGCCAGGAACGGCGTCCGCCACCTGTTCTCGCCGCCCTGGCATCCTGCGTCTAATGGCTTAGCGGAAAGGACAGTCCAGAGCTTCAAGGCCCTCATGACCAAGTGCGTCGCCGAGGACATCCATGCCCGCGTGGCCAGAGTCCTTTGGGCCATGCGCACCCGCCCGTCCAGGACCACAGGACGCTCGCCAGCCGAGCTCTGCATGGGGCGGGACTTCCGGACCCACCTGACCCCGCTGCACCCCAAGGACACTGTGCACCAGGACCCCCTGCTGAAGTTAATATGTTCAAGGTTGGTCAGCCCGTCTGGGCGCTGAAGTTTCAGTCTAAAGACAAGTACGACTGGTTTCCAGGCCACGTCAGAGAGTGCAGCGGGGCGGCAGTGTGCGCGGTCGTCCTCGACAACGGCGGGGTGCTGCCGGCCGTGCCAGTGAACTACATGCGGCCACGACTCGTACGGGAGGCGCCGGCGGCGGCCGTCGTGCCCCAGCGCCAGCTAGACCAAGGCCCTCGAGCCGACGACTGGCACCCGATGCACTTGGGCATGTTTGAGGACGCCGGCGGTGAGCCTGGACCTGAGCAGCCAGACGGCGGCTTCACGGAGCCCCCGCCCAGGATCGTGGCACCGAATCCCCTGCTGGTGGACCTCGGGGAGGAACAGGCGGCGTTGCCTCCGCCGCTGCTGCCCCTGCGGCAGGCTCGGGCAAACCCTTTACCTGAGGCCCTGGACGGCGAACGGCTGCGAGAGGACATGGCTCGCCGACTGGACGAGGCCCTGGCCCGTGCGGGTCACGTACGCCCAGAGGAGGCGCAGGTGCATCTGGGCCGTGGACGGGCTCGACGCTCGCTGGACCCCAACGACGCACTGCGCCCAGGCCAGCAGCCGATGGCCCCGCCGGGTGCTCCGCCGCAGGTCGTGTCGAGGGCTGGTCGGCTGATACGCCCGCCGGTGCGCCTGGGCTTTACCTAATGTTGTGGTAACGTGCACCTTAAGCATGTGAAATTGTTCAGTTATTACCGGCTGTGCCCAGCCAACTTCTGTTTGTTCGTGTGTGTGTGTGTGTTTTTTTTTTTTTTTTTTTTTTAAATTGTCGGTCTCACATACATCCCTTTTGGGGACTAGTGCAACTGGGTAGTTGTGTGCAACTATTCGTAAGCTCATTGGCTTCGTTATGTTCCCCTGCAATGCTTCGTTTGCTGGCGTAAATGTGATGCATTTTATTTAGGGGGGAGGGGTGTTGTATATGTATGTGTGCGGATATACTCCCTGCCTGTCTGTGAGTGCCTGGCGCTACTCCGGGACTACATGGGCGCTGCTAGCGCCACCTGTTCTGTACCTGTATCAGCTATTGTATCTGTCCACGAACTCAGTTCCAATTAAACAGCCGACCGGCAAACACCGTCTTCCTTTACTACCCCGCCCAGTCAGGACACAACAGGACATACTTAATGGGCAACGCCTATGCACTCCTAACCAAAATATGTGCATACCATACGCCTTCCAGACAGAAAGAGCCGGAGATAGTGCGTTGCGGGCTGCCAAAAGCATTCGTTTTCAGGCGTATGAATGACTTCCCTGCGCTCCCAAGCATACGGTTTTCACACTTTGATTAGCACTATGGTGTCGGTGTCCGAAACCTGATTTACCAGCGTACCGACACATTCAGAACCGATATTGAGCCTTTCGTGTTACGTAAGGTTTGGATGCCCAGCAGCCGATTTGCACGGAGGGGTATCATGGCGCAGAAAATCGTTTATAAGGACAGGAATCGAAAGGAGTTTTCTGATATTACTGTCTAGAGAACAGTTATTAAAACAACGCCTCTGTAGAACTGCAAGTCTAGGAAAGTGCTCGCGTTGTCTATGTAACTGCAGATTAGAGGATTCAGTCGTTGAATGTCTTGTTAGTATGATTTTACGATTTAACGATTGCTGTTTGGAAACGCGCATCTTGTTAGCGGTGTGTCGTTTTAACAGCAAGTATTTGAAACTGTCAGTCCTTGGAATCGCAATTACTGTCCTCTCCATTCGAGACTCCTATTCTGAATGAACATTTCGTTAGAAGTCCATTTATATAGATGGATCTGGAACGGTATCCACGGGTTTGTCCCGCAGCACAGCCGTGCCCGGCGGGTCGGCCTACGTGTCACGGCTGACGCCCCCGACGACCACGGGTTAGGCAGCCCCCCCCCACCACCCCCAAAAAAAAAAGAAAAAAGAAAAGCAACGATATCCACAAATCACCATCAGATTTCGCTCTTTTAAAAAGTTTGTTTGACAGTGGAACACAATAAATTCAACACATATCTGCATATCTGCGGACGTGTTATATTTACAACTTGGCAATGCTCAAGTTGGCAACTAATCAGCACACTGACGGGTGCGGTCAGAAAGCAAAGTAAACAAAACACCGCGCCTTCCTTCCCGTATTTTGCTGATGTGCGTTTCGTGCGTGTTCACCGTGATCTGAAGGTAAGGGGAATAGTCAATAATCCTTTGGTACTCGCTGAAGCTGAGATTTTGATCGCTATGGGTGTTGAAGTAGATTTGATTCACTCCTTGACGGTACGGTACTGTTGTACCATAACCTCAAATAACAGCCGTGTGCACCCGTTTGCGAACACTCGAAATCCTTTTATTCTTGTTCGTGGGACGCCACAACGTACTGATTTAACTGAAATTGATGTGAAAAGTAGCTTAGAATAGCGTGGCAATCTTAGGGTACTTCTTTTTGATTATCGTGGAGTCGAAACCGCAGTGTCCCAATGCACCCTATTGCCTGTCCCATTGTAACCCTATCTGAACTCGAGTCTTATCCCTCAATAACGGTCATGTCTGATGTTTTATCATGCTTTGCTCGTTCTGCTCGTAATGTATTGTGTTGGAGCGTACAATTTGATTGGTTTTATATGCACCCTTACCCCGTAGGTTTCAAAGTACCGTCTTGTGTCTCATTGTAACCCAGCCTGTATTCAGGGGTCCATAACTTATCATAACACATAACATTATCAAGTTATAAAAATACCATAATGCATCGTTATTTTTAAATGTTATGTTAAAATAACGTAACCGATAACACATTGGCCATGGTTTATGTTATATATCATAACGTTATACAGTCAGGTTTGAAGTAAAAATGTTATATGATGAAACTTCCCAGTAAATGTTTTATGTATATCAGTTATACCGATAACTTAAAGTTAAAGTTATAATTATAACCGATATACCAATAACGACAGGTAAAATGTTATAGCCGTAATAGTTAGGCTCATATGCCCAAGAATAACGTTATGAGCTTAACTTAAATATTTGTGCCGGTTCGTTTGAGTTTACGTTATAACTGTAACATAAATGAAAGTTATAATGTTATAACGTTACTGAATATAAAGGTTATTGTAACGTTATTAGCATAGCAATAACGTTACTGAATATTAGGGTTATTGTAACGTTATTAGCATAGCATACTAATGGAATGGTGAGGGAAGAAACCAGGAAGAAACGTTTCTTTTGCAAACCAGATGTTTTGAAGAAACCGACTCCCCTCCCCTAATCTCTCGAATTGAGGCGCTTGGAGCGAGCCACGAGCTACAGCTATGGCCCGCGCCCGCAAGCGTGCCGGCCCGCGGCCCGGCCGCCAGGGGTGTAGGAGCTATTGGGGTGGGGGGGGGGGCAAAGGAGCGCGCGGTACCGCAACCACGCCCTGAGGCGAGCGGGGCGCTCGGTGACACCCTGATCGCGCGCTGGCTGGGCACCGGATCGGGATGACCCCACGGGGCGGGGGCGCCGCAGAGCACGCGCCCTGACCAGTAATCGCAGTTTGTATCTGAAGGGGCGCAGTTTACGGGAAGGCGTAATTTTGCGATGTTTTTTTCACGATGCGTTTGTGAAGACACTGTAAAATTTTAAGTTCCAAGCGGGAACACATCTCAAAGCTGCGGCGGGAAGAGCAATGGTAGTGGTGGATCTCGGAGCGGCTTCAGGTCGATGGGAATGTCCCGCTTTTTGCCTACTTACAGGCAGAAAAGTTACGCCGGTTGCCTACGTTTCCGGCACCTTTGGGGGGGGGGGGGGCAATTGTCCTTTTGCCCCCCCCCCCCCCCCCCGGCGGTCACTAACATGCCATTCCTGGCGAGCGCGCACACGGGCGAAAAAAGGGGGGGGGGGAGCCTCGCTGGAACGTGGTCCATAACCATCGTGGGTACATGTGGCGCGGCCAATGCAGCAGGGTAGGAAGGGATAGGTGGGAACCCGCGCTCCAGTCCCTCCCCATCTCACACCTGTCACTCTGTTACGTAACATTTGTCCATTTCTGCCGTGATTTTGAGCGTTTTCTTCCTTACTTTTCGGAAAAGGACAAAATAGTATGTTTATTAGACTCACGACGTTTACGTCTGGCCTCTGGCCGGATTCTCCATAAATTACGTATCCCTGTTGAGGTGGATCTGCCACACACTCGCCCGCCCCGTGTGATGCGATGCGACGTCATATCTGCCTCCGGGCCCCCCCTCCCTTCCCCCTCTTTCCAGGCATGACGTAGTTTATGGACGATCCCTGACCAGGGGCCTGGTCCAGTCATGGCCGTAGCCAGAATTGGGTTTCGGATCAGAGGCGGATACTTCGCGCTAGGTGCCTATATTCAGGCGTTTGTAATGCGGGTTGCCTACCCCGGATGTCACACGCGACATTTGTTATTCGCAAGCCACGCAAACGGGACAAGACGGCAACGCTGCCTTCCACCACCCGCGCTACGCGCCCAGCGAGCGAAAGCGACCAACGCCGACACCCCGGCCGGCTCACGGCACGGCACGGCCCGGGGCCCAGGCTCGGGTGGAACCGAGCACGAACCGAGCCGAGGCCGGGAGTCGAATCCGACCGAAGCCGGAGCCGAGCCGACCGAATGTGAATGTGCGCGTATTCGTTTAGGTTGGAGTTATGGTTTTTGGCTTTGGCGTGTTCGTTGTTCGTTCCTGCGGTATTGTTGGTTATCGTTTATAATTCGCGTCGTGCGTGTTACTTTCTTCATACAGAACTTAACAGCATGTGTTCTCGTCCGTGTTAAAAGACTGCAGCGCTACAAGAACAAATGTCACGGGACAGCTGAGCCGATCCAACTAGTTGGGCTTGGCTTGGGTGGGCCACAGTCATGGTTGATGGTGAAGTGGAAGTGTTGTGTGATGAACGTACACGAGTGGAATGTGGGTGGAATGACGACGCTACCGACACCGATACAAAATCAAGAAAGAAGACGAGGCTTCTTCTGTTCGTTCAATTTACGAACGAGAGACGAGCCCAGCCCACACAGCAAAGTATTGGACGGCGCCGTGCGGTGCAAAATCGGGAGGTTAGTGTGATTGTTAATATTTTGTTCAATTTTCGAATACATAGTTTATTTCTACCTTACAAGGCTCAAATATAGCATCTATTAGCATTAGTTTAAAAATAAAAATGAATAAAGACAGTCTTTTTTGAAGTAGAATGCAAACAGTATTCTATAAACTATGAACAGCTATAACAGACAATACTACTTATTTACTGAGATCACATGTAATGCACTTGACTTACTAGTCTACATAATCAAATGTAACGAAAGAAAATTCATGATGTAACTTAAACTTACTAAATGTTTGCTTTGAATTACAATGCATTAAACATTACAATTTGGTACATGCGGAATAAATATAATGAAAAAGAACTCAATCGACTGCCACTGAAATTAGCAGAAACATTTGTATAAATCAAACTGTAACTTTTGTCTGCAGGTGTGTTCAACAATTAAGCAGAGTGAGACGAGGCACTTGACAAGAAAGAAGATGAACTGGAAGCTGCTGGCAAATGCTCTTCCTCTTCTTCAATGGCATTGGCAGCCTCTTGCTGTACCAACAGCTCTTTGGCCAGCTCCCGCACCAGGTCACTGTTCGCTTTCAGAGAGCAAATGTCGTCAATATTTTGACCTGACAGGCTGAACCTCTGTGGCCTCAAGATGAAGCGGAGCACCGAGAACAGGCGCTCCACTGAACACTGTGTCGCTGGGATGGCCAACACAATCTTCGCCAACTCGTACAGTTCTGGTGACAGCAGCCTTCTCTGCTCCCAAAACTGGAGTACATCAGCAGTCAAAGGTAGGGGAACCGTTGATCTGTCGCACTCGTCTAGAAGTGCGCGGATCTTGGTGCGCCTTCCCGTTGGCGTGCGCTCTTGCCTTGCATTGCCTTCCCTAGCTGCCCTTCTTGCCTTGTTGGCCTTTGCTAGGAAAGAAGCGAATAATGATCCCTCTTCGTCGCTTCCAGGCTCCAGCTCGCCCTCCGAGGTGTCACCACCATCCTCCGGCAGTGGCGCGACCCCGCGTACAGCCATCAACCTAGACCACAAGTCACACAGGTAGGTCTTCGCCTGGCATGTCTGCTCGGGGCTGATAAGCGACATAAACCTTGGGTCCAGGAAGACAGCGGCATTGAAACTGGGGTACCCGAAGAGGGGCGATAGCTTCTCACCGCGACCTCTCCTCCGGTACATCACACCTTTGGAGCGCTCGCTCATGGCCGTGAGCAATTTCTTGGCAAGGCTGGTCTTGTTCTGCTCCAAGGTCATTTTCAGCTCTAACCAAATTGCTTGGAACTCTCCTAGCGTAAGGCCTGCCTTCTGCAGCCTCACTGTTGCGGAGCGCGCCGGCCTCAGGTCGGCGAGGATGTTGTCCACCTGTTCCCATTCCTCGTCCGCCAAGAAGCACTTCTTTTTGTCCTCCGCAGAATTGAACTGCATGGTTAGTGCGATGAAGTTGCGCAGCAGGTAGACGCTCTTCACCATGTCGTACGTCGACCCCCAGCGGGTGATGACGTCGAGAATAGGGAGGGCCATCCCTGCTGCCGTAATTTGGCGTGCCAAGTACTCAGTGTTCCGCAGCATCTTGGCGAGCTCACGGGTGGCTGCAATGACGTCCTGGACCGGGTTCTCGCCTTTGATGGCGTCGTCTACCGCGAGCTGCAATGTGTGCGCCGCACATTGCACCCCTTGCACCCGGACGTCGCCGTGCACCAGCTCGATTTCCAGGTCCTCCCATGGCATCTCTTCGTAGCCGTGTATTTCACCTTCTTCTGCTTCTTCGGCTACCATCAGCTTCCCTGCCAGGACGTAGTTGGGGCCGTTGACCGAGGTGAAGCTCACCACGGCTTTGAGGGGGATCCCGTGTCGGCGCAGGATTCTCGTGATTACGTCCTTGAGGTTGGCGCCAGTAGACGAGAGGTCTAGCTCCTCGACAGCCAGCGTCCTGACAACCGTCTTGCCGTCCTTGACGAATTGCACATTGACGCCGATGAAGTGCCTCCGACCCTTGCTGCAACCATCCACCATAACCGACGCCATGGTCCCTTCCATCTCTTGGGTGATCTTGTCCCGGACTCGTTGAGCGAACCCATTCACCATGGTCGGCGTGGTAGTGGAGTTGATTGTAGGCCTGCGAAAAAAACAAAAAACAAACATTAGTTTTCGGATCTCTCTGCCCCCCCCCCTCCTGCACTGCAGAATCACATTTGCATGCGTAAGAAAGTATTGAATGTTCTAACAATGTACCTTTGTCTTGCAGGCATCGCCTTAATCATCGGCTGGATGATGTCTTGAAAAGCAGGGTAGTCCAAGGCAGCAAAAGACATGCCACTCTCTGTGATGAGTCGGAGGCTATGCAGCTGAAGAGATGGGCCTGACATCTCCACTCCATTGAGCACCGTCGGCTTGCCTGCCTTGGAGTTTGAAGAATGTCGCTGTTCATTCACCTTCTTCCATTCCAAATGCACTGTGGCAAACACATCCTTGTGATGCGTCTTGAGGTGATGCATTAAATTTCCAGCATGGCCCCCATTTTTGCCATTGCCCTGTAAGCAAAGCAAAAAGATAAGTAGAGGACACAAAATTTAATAGTTAGGTATATAAGTGAATACCTTCACATGTCAAAAAAACAATAATATCTAAAATTTTAAAGTATTTGCTTTGCTTGTGTTTAATTTACTCGTTAACAATTAAGAGAACTGCTGCATACACTTATTTAATGAAACTTGGATGCACGGAACACCAGTAGAGTAAGAAAAATTAAAACAGTCAAACATTTGAAGTGAAAGGTGTTGCGGAAACAATTTGTTGTTATAATATAAGTATTATTTGCAGTTCTCTGCATTGTTTGAAATCAAAGGAGGTAGAGTACAATACAGTGTAAAACTAGCACTTCTAATGTCCAAGGTTTTGATTTTTGACCATTTTTCAACTTAAAATACTGTTATGGAAAAGGGGTTCCGTACTTTACGCCTGAACTAGCACCTTGGCTATACCCCGCGCATGTCACACCTGCGGCCCCTGCATTGTCGTACGCCTCCTTCCTAGCAACCGTGGCCCCTAGCCTGTGCTCCGTGCTCTCTAACCTGGCCCATTTAATACATGCTCCTGCATCCTGACTTGTCCGTCCGTCCACCCCTACCCCGTAGCAATACAATATTCAGCACGGCGGCGGCTTCCGCCGTCGGCCCGCCCTGCTGTCCGCGGCTACATCCCGCCTCCGCCCCTGCCCCCTGCCCCCCATAGCCGACGCCAAGCACATGGCGGCTTGTTGTCCACGCGGCTCCGCCGTCGGCCCGCTCTGCTGTCCCCGGCCACATCCCGCCCCCGCCTCCGCCCCTGCCCCCGCCCCTGCCCCCTGCCCCCCAAAGCCGACGCCAAGCACATGGCGGCTTGTTGTCCACGCGGCCTCCGCCGTCGGCCCGCCCTGCTGTCCCCGAGCACATCCCGCCTCCGATGCGCGGTTGAACGTCCACGAGGCAAAGAACCAGCCTCCATCCAACGAGAACGAGTCCACAAGTGAGACCCTCGGCCCGCCCTCACCCACCCAAACACAAGCGCATAGCGAGCACGGCGGCATACGGCAGCGGCTCTGGGCCCTGCGGTGAGCGAACACTGAACACTCCACGAGGCGAGAGAAAACGAATCTAAAACCTTCATTTTCTACTTACAGGAATCTGTTGCGTACAGCCAGACACTGTACAGCTGCAGTGGTCCTTCTTGTCATCGTAGATGAAGAGACTGTGGACGGGATGAGTTCTTCCCTTCTTCGGAGCACCAACACCCACACGAGGCGTTGATGTTGACGGCGTGGTGTCGTTGCCTGGCACGGCCGCGGGCGTGTCTTCCGATGTGGAGTTTTCTGCATCTTCATCGTTACGACGTTCATCATCATGCTGGCGCTTGCGCCCACGCGCACCACGTTTTGGAGGCATGATTTCAACCAAACGATCACTGGCAACTAACTTCTGGTCTGGATTCGTTGTTTGACTGATAGATAACGAAACCCTTTTCGAACCACGAAGACTTCCCGATTCGATTCACGAGCAACGCTGGGCAGCGATGGATGGGATCCGCCGGCGCCGAGTGCGACCGGGGGAAGAGAAGCAGAAGCAAGAGGGTATTATTGTTTGTTAGGCGCCGGCGCCGGGCCAAGTGAGCGAAGGCACAGGGGTGGGGCGGGAGGGGTCTCTTCACCTGCACCTAGCGGGCCAACAATAGTAGATCAAATTTTTTGTTTATAGTGACCCCCGATGATCCCCTCCTCTAGGCCTAGGCGTCAATCGCCAATCTCTGCTCATAAGATGAGATAGCCGAGCCGGTGAGCGGAGCGGACAGTCTAAATTCTCATACAATTAGAGTAGCCATCGCCATCACCGTCGCCGACCACATGCCGAAGCCACAGGCCGAAGCCCAAGAAGCCCGAAGCCGAAGCCGAAAAATAGTGCATTGGATTTTGGACTTCGATTGTGTGTTTAAATTTAATGCATTTTTTTTTTTTTGAGTCGTGGGAGGAGGTATCGAATTGCAGACGGATGCATTTTGCTTGAATTTCGATGAACTTTAAGTTTTATTTGGGACATGTTAAATGTGATCGATAATCGGTGGTCGTCTCGTGAGAATTTCGGTGTAGACATTTTATTTCTCTAGAATTATGAACATGAACCGATTTCCCTCCCACTCGCGGTTGCGATTTGATTTGTGTGAATATTTGCTGGTCTCAGACAGGGCATGAGGCAGGAAGTCACTGTGTTATGGTTTGGTTGGTCGGTTGTGTTGTCGCCTTCGTATATTTATATTTGCTTTGAAATTTGTTTACTGTAATAGTTTGTATCACATAAACATGAAATAAATAAATGTGTGCCTGTTTGTAAAAGGAAGACTGAATAATTATTTCCCCTTCACTTCACCCCCTCGACCTCGAATCACGAAGCATCGAACCCAGTGCGTCTCTCAGATGCTAACGTATCTTTGGAAAAGCCACTCTGCTGAGCTGAACACGCCCTCTTTCGGAAAATTAACCCCAGACCAGATATAAGCTAGATATTAGATATTTGCACAAATGGCACTTTTTGAAAATCGGACGTCCAGGGGGGTTCTCTAAAACGGAACATGGGTGGACGTGAGGGGGGAGGGGGTTAAAATTGTGCGAAAATACCTGGACATCCGGACGACCCCAAACCCAAAGGGATCATTTATTACGTACGCCCACGGTAGTGTCACAAAGGCGCAAACCTAATTTAATTCTTAACTAGGCCGAGGCCGGCTAACGGAACGGCCAGAAGCAGACGAGACGACTTCGAGCACGAATGGCGCCTGCTGGGTAGGCAAGACAACGCTTTCTGCATGCACGCGTGTCGTGCGGGCTGGCCTACCCCGGCACCCGCAGGCGCTCGGGTTCGGCGTCGCCGGGCGACGTTGAGGCACATGATCTTTGCAATGAATGACGCGGGACGTCCCGTCGTACTCCTTCCCCTTGCCGCCGACTCGCCCTTTTCTTACTCTCCTCTCCTCTGTACCGTACACAGACTAGGAAGGAAAAGGCGTCAAGCGTCCTAGTTCGTTCGTCGCCTGCCCTGGTGTAGTCAAACCATGCCCAGGCCAGCCAGGCCAGGTCGGTCTGACTTTTTCTACTTCAACTTTTGATTCTCGAGTGCAGGTTCCAAAAAATACGAATTAAAGGCACTTAAAAACAATCCTATAACGGTTATATCGTATCTGACACCAGTTAAGATTTCGTAACTGATGATATCAAAAACGAACTGCGTGCGTTACAACTGAATAACGTTATCATCATGACGTTCCTTTCCTGTTATTATTACATAACGTTTTGATCCTAACATTCTTCATGCGTTAACTAATATAACGTTAGAACCGAAACATACTTCAACTGTTACTGACGCATAACGTTATTGTCATAACGTACAGTCGTCGTTATATTTTATAACCGTTACTGCTGTAACAATATGAAAAATGTTAAGGTATCATAACATCTGCGTAACATAACTGGCTCTTCATAACGTAAGCATACGTTAAAGGGTGTATAACGTTATGGCTCTTTTCTGTGGTACAAGTTATACGGTATAACTCTAACATTTAACATTACGAAAATTTCGAATGTTATGATAAGTTATGGACCCCTGATCAACACTTTGAAATTTATTGCCCCATTTATTTCCAGGAAGAAAGTAACAGACATCCGTAGCCTCAGGAGGAAGATAGTGGTGAAAACCATCACCTCATGTGAAAAGTTGCTCTGTCTCTTACCCAATGAACACCAGCATTTTCATGTTTTAAGAAAGGTAATGTGAGAGATAAGACAATGACAGCAAGAGACAGCTTTTTTGTGAAAGCAGATAGTTGATGGTTGTTTTAGTTGTGTCTTAAACTTATGCATTTTAATAATATTCGTTTAGTGTGTGTCGTGGGACAGGCCACCCAACGTGCTCCAAACTGAGACTGTACACACATCGTTACCTTAAAATGAATGTAATTGTCTTGATATATTTTATATCAGCCTTACTTGATTATTAAAATGTTGGTTTCATCACGGTTATGTGATTATATTTATAATTTTGTCATTCTTGTGGCTTGTCTTTAAGTCCACTCGGTTTCGCTGAGTTTGCGGCCAAGCTCACGGTGTTTGAAATGCCTTTATTACTATTAAATTACCGTTGTGTACGGTGTTAACTTAATCAAATTAGGGCTTTTATGTTATGCCTGCAGTCGGTTGTGTGATTATACTACCACTTTTATCTAATTATTTAGGTCAGCTTGACAAAAATAAAACAACGCAAGACGTCGAAGTTCTTGTCTAGGGTGTGCGCCTCAGAGCGATACAATACTTTGTTTCATTGAATTTGTTATTAAATATGCAATATACGTTAGTGTACGGATTTAGAGGTTCTGCTCTTTAACCTTTCAAGCTGGTGTAACCATTTATTGAATTTGCATTTCTAAGATACTGATAAAACACTCATCAGACTTGCTTTCCCAGCCCAGCACTCAGTATTTGAGTTTTAAGTAGACCTAATGCCATGTTATTGAATTTACTTGATATACTGTTGTGTGTTGATGTTGATCTCAACTTAAAAATACTTGTGATAGTAACTGCTGGCTGTATGTGATAACTGCATTCTTCTATGTTATGTTCTGGAATTATTTAGTACTGTTCATAACTTTATTTCATAACTGTATTTAGGCTCGACCCTTAGAAATCCTAATCTTTAAATAGTTTATAACTTGTTTATTTAATACCTTAAAATGTTTATTAGTTTTGGTAGAACAACATAGTACCACAAACTTATACTTGTATTCACGCACACTGCTCCTGGCTTTAATAAATCATTTAATAATCCTTCATTTCTGTGCAATATTATTATTTGAGATGTCGTTAGGAATGTTTCTTTACAAGAATGAATACTTCAGGAGTGGCCCATGGTGCTGTTAGAATTGGGCATGTCACATTTTCACATGTGATATTTATTCATAACCATTAGGATTAGTGAACAACATTGATAGATACTTGTTCTCACTTCAGTTGAAAAGAAGACAAAGGGGTGTCAATAAATTAAGCAAGATAAAAAATTCAGTTCAATTCTCCTTTAATCCATATTTAAGAAAACAAACTTTTATGTCAGTATCTAGAAGATGTCAACAATGATAAAGAAGTACTTAACACACCTCACATAAGACAGGTGAAACTTATGAAAAGAAACTTACTAAAAAACCTTTGGAAGGTCAAGATGACAAAGATAAATAGTTGGTAAACTAAAATGGATCACGAATAACATTCCACTTCTCTAGCATACACAAGTGAGAAATGTCAAGCCATAATGGTATGGGTACTTGACATTATCCCACTTGTGTATGCTAGAAAAAGAGGATGTCAACAATGATAAAGAAGTACTTAACACACGTCACAAGACAGGTAAAACTTTTGAAAAAAAAAAAAAATTACTAGAAAACCTTTGGAAGGTGTAAATGCAGACCAACTATTTATCATTGTCGAACTAAACTAGAATGAATCAAACCACATTTTGAAACAAATGACCAGAAAACCTTTAGAAGGCCTCTATATCAATGTTACATAAAAATTGAGCAGCGAGCTGCATGTGACTAAGCATAACTGAATCACAAATAAAATTCCCCTGTCCCTTCAATGTATGCAACATTACTAGAAAGCAGGAGGGATAGGCTCACACTTAAGGCTGGTTATCCTCCTGGTTGTTTCTATGATTTCTCACGGTTAAGTAGTGTTTCTTCAGCCTTTTCTGTAGGCCTTGAGCTGAGTGGCAAGCTCTTTTCAAAAAGGAATCAACAGTAAGTGTTCCTGCCGCAAGCTCAGTTTGCATTGCTGCAATATTAGTATCTTGGGATACACACTGTTGGGATCTTTTCCTTCGTATTTGCAAACCAGAAAGAGCCCGCTGCCTATCTAGATGCTGCGAGTACAGGAACATTTTCAGACTGCCTGAAATCAAAAGGAGAACGGAGTCATTTATGAGACACAGATGAGACAGAGTACATGTGTTTACTTCAGGATAATATTATAGCAGCAATAACGTGTGGATGCACTCCACCAACAAGACGCTCAACTTACCATAAAACACCCAGATATTGGGGTGCTTGACATTCATTTTCCTGAAGAACAGGTAGTGTCCAAATTCCACACAATTGTTCGTGCGCATATCAAGTTCATAAACAGATAGCATATCTACACCCACTTTCGTATCACTCAACCATTCATTCTCAATGTATTTGGATAGTGGATTGAAAGAGTGGCTGAGTCTGGCATCTTCAATTTCTTCCTTAATGATATGGAGACCGTTTACAATTTCCCCAGGAGGAAGGAGAGGCAGAGCCATGTACTTCAGTAATGCCTTTTCAGCAATTTCATTACCATCACAAAGGTCCATTAAGCCTAAAGAACAGGCCTGTCTATGAACCGCATTGCAGTAATGGAACCTGAAACAAAATTGTATAAAATTAAAAGTGATTCACCACTTCCAAGCGATGGTAAGATTTAATAGGTCTTTTCTTCAGTCTTTTAGTGGACCATGCAAAACACGTCGACAAACCAGCAGTGTTTGAAAACAATGCTTGTGCTATGTTGTTGATATGTCAGGGATTTCCATTTGATTAGAAGTTCTAGACTCAGAGCAAACAAATTTAATATGGTAAAAAAATTTGTCAACTGTTATTACTCTTTATGTTAACTCACCAGCAGCCACTAGTTCTCATGTTGACATAAACTTTTTTCCTGCATTGTGCAATGCTATCTCGAAATCTCCTAGCAGAGTACCCGGATTGACATGTCCCCCAACAGCATCATTCACTGCGAAAAATACAGCAACATAGGCATCCTCACTTTTCCGCTCCATGAGGGCATAAGCACATGGCCAGCTCTGAAGAACACACAAAGAGGATGAAGGAGGTATTATGCAGGGATATTGAATGTAAAATGAATCAATTGCGAGGGATAAAACTCACATAAGATCTGTCACCTATAGTTTCAAAGGCATGAATGGCCAAGAGCTGATGTGTTGAAGGAATCTGAGGCCTAGAAGTAGAAAAGAAGACTTGTACACTGAAAATGATGATATAGAAAACCACAAGAAAAAAGAACCACATTACCTCACATCAAAGGTTGCATCTGCAGCCAGGTTCACCCCATCTATTTTCAAGAGATCGCTCATGTATGGGCAGACGAGGACAGCAACCCTTGAACCATCACTGGCAAGAACAGTTTCCCTGAAGAACTCATGATGCGACTCGTGCGCCAACGCAAAACTACGCCATTCAGGCTGGAAATTAAGAATGTCGTGGAGTTCATCCAAATCTTTGGGAACCGGAGGGATACTCTTGTCTCTGCTTCTTTTCATCATCTGCCTGTCAGCAGGAAATGTTCGTTTCAGAGCCCCTAATGGATTTCTGCAGGGAATGCAATATTAACAACAAAAAATACACAGTGATGATGGCATGTAGATATTATGGTACAAAAGAAACATGAGTATTTACCTGGCACTCTCCTTGTCAAATATGTTGCGGAAACCACAACCTGCATGAACGTCTGCTGCCTTTACACGGATCTCATGCCTGTACATAGCAAGCTGTTCTTCATCCTTAATAGGTTCATGGCAATGTGGGCGCAATACAGACACACGAGTCGCATTTCGTTTTAGGACCCCAGTAGATAAGCAACCATTTTCTGAACATTTGAGGTACCGAACACCATTTTTCACAGAGGGCTGCCTGTACACATAACCGCCATCAATAATCAACGTGTGATCACTTCTTTTCCCTGACACTTCAAGCAGCGACATGAGAACTGCGAAAGTAACAAAAAACAAAGGAGAAAGCGTTATCAAAAGGGTTTGATGAAAGATAATATACCCGTTCCTTACCATGTTTTTGTATAAATTGTAATTTAAAGTTGTGTTTTTGGCAGCAGATGCATGGATGACACTGGTTGGGTACAGTTTGGAAAAATATGGTGGAAGCCGCGGTCCCGTCTTTCGGCTAAAGTTACCTTATTTTCGTTCTTTACTGCATACATGATATATTTAGGTGTATATAGTCTCCTAAACAGGACGACTAACCTCTCATTCAATATTTCCTATTTTCTCTAAATGTAACATAAGAAGTCGAAAAAAAAACACTTTTTTCCGAACTTGTGAGCATTTGATTCCAGAACTAATGACACCAGTATCATCCATAAATCTGTTACCAATATTGAGCTGAAATAGGTGGACGATATGACCCTACCGGGCTCAAATGCCCGTTCTTCTAACCATATTTATTGTGTATTGAATGGTATGAATGGTAAAGATCGGGTAAAAGTAACACTGATAAGTACTTACATCGTAGACCGAATTACGTAGTTCAAACCTGACGAAGAGTTTACGAGTGATCGGTTAACGAACAATGCATGGGCACACCGTCGCACACCGTTCCATGCACTTGATTCTGGTCAGATTCTGGTACTTCCACAGCATTTTTGTTCTCCGCGTCAAAACAAAACTTGAAGAACCAATGAAAACGCAGCGTTAGCTATGACGTCATCATTAATCTCTACAACAAAGCCCCCAGCCCTTTGAAGTTTCCTCATGTTTAATAGTAACTGCTGGATTGGTAGTGTTTTTTTTTTGTTTTCTCTTTCTTAATACTGAATCCAAATTTTTAATTGCATGTTTAAAAATATTTGTTTGAAGGTTTGAAGGGAGTGATAGCTTCTGAATCACGGGGATCGAAGTGGATCCAAGCCGTGCCAGAAGCCGTGTAAACCCCTTTCCTCCATCCTCTTGGGGCTCTTCGCACACGATACGCCCGATTCGTTCTCTTTCCTTTGGAAGCAGTCGGCGTGAGTGTTTGTGGCGTGAGTGGTTGTGGGTGCATCAATCAACTGTGGTCATGGAGGGCGGCTTGATGATTGTCGGTGGGGAGCGTTCAAACGGCAAACTCTACGTCTACGAATCTCACATATACAAAATATCAAGATCGAAGAATGGCAATTCTGTCACCAATTTAAAGTGTACTTACTGTTAAAATTGTTAACCGATAACAAAGATATTGTCATTATTCATATACTTGATGCAAATTGATAACTGTTGCCGCCCGCCCGCCCGATCAGGCGACTTAAGATTTGGTTCGATATAGTTTGAAGCTATGTAGTGATTTTGAATGGCCTTGTTGCAGTCACCCTTATGGAGCTGGCAGTGTTCCTTTCATGGACGCCAAAGTCCTCATGAAGAGGGCTAGAGATGCGACTCCGCCTATCCCTGTGGATATCGTAGCCATGCACGCCACCCTGTCAACCCCTCAGTGGAAGAGATTCACTCTGGCTAGCGACACGGATTCAGTCCTGTTCTACCAGGGGCTGGTGGACATCGTGGGCGGACGGGCCTGCAAATTCTCTTCACAATCCGTCGGTACTCAGTACATGCCACAGTCTCAAGTGGCCCTTTTCGTTGGGGTCCTTTCTGCCAAGCCAAGGCACCCTGCCACTGTCAAGGACATTCTGGTAGTTGGATACTTTAAGCCTTTAGTGGAGGGTGAATTATTGGTGAGTCACATTTTCTTATCTTTTAACATTATGTGAAGTGCTTCTTTGTAATTGAGCTTTTGTTTTGTTCTATAGATGGTTCCCTTCACATTTGTCTTAATGGAGGACTTTTCCTGCCTGTCTCTGATACGCGCTCTGAGAAGTGTGGCAGAGGCCACAGGGCTCTCCTGTGTGGAGACAGTAGTGTTCGAGCCCAGGGCAACTCTGCGCTCGTCTGCTAAAAGTGTATGGCCGATGGCCAATATGCTACCCTCGCAGTTCTGTTTATCAACTGTAAGTTCAATGCTGTAGAAATGTCTATTAAATTGAATGTTGCCCCACATTTCAACTCTGTTTTGTTTCAGATTTTGTATGAAAAAGTGGCCACAGCAGGCCTGGCCACCGGGTCCACGGACAGGACTCTCACAATCGTCAGAAAATTGTTAGCAGCTGCTCTGCTGCCTGCTGGAAGCTTGCAAGAGGCTGTAGACCTCTTATTGCAAGAAAGTGTGGGGTCATCATTCCACCCAATTGTGAAGGATGTCCACAACTCTTGGGTGAATGTCCAAGGGCCTGAAGATGTCACATGCGCTTTTACGCCTCGCAAGTATGATGCTGCTTTAAATGCTTTCTTCAGGAATGCCTTCAAATTCATTACCACAGGCCACCCACGTCCTACTGTGTGGCAGTTTGTTGGCAAGTTTCAAGTGTTTTCAATGCTCTTCATTGATGGCATATGTCTGAGTGCAGTGTTACTAATTTTTCCTTATTTGCCTTTAGAAGCGCTGAGGCAATATGACAAGAGCGTGCTGGGTGCCTTGACTGCCGTGGCTCCACAAGGCCCTCGGAGACCTAACTTTAGAAACGATGTTCAGGGAAATTTTTTGGCCAATTTGCAAGAAAGGTTTGGAGCAGGGGAAATGAGTGTGCCGAGTTTTTGGAAAGAGCAGAACATGTGCTGAAACCTATGCTGCGCTCTGCGCAGGCCTTGTCAAGAATGCGTGGATGTGTTGAAGGTATGCAGAAATGCACTATTCCAATTGCATTATTTGCTTGTATGATATGGAATTTAGTAGGGTCGTGTGGTAGGGCTGGGAAAGGAATGACAGTGTCCTCTGCCTTGTGTGCGCCCTGGTTTGGGTTCTTTTTGAATAAGTAGGCAAAGTCTTCAGTACCCCTGTACCCCTGCTCTGGTTTTCTTTCAGGAGCTGTAGCTGCTGCTCCTATTAGGCCTCCAGCTGTCGCTCCTCCAGCACCACCTACTGCAGCTGTGGCCCCTACAGAATCCGCTGTGGTTGCCGTCCCTCCAGCACCTGCTCCAGCTGTGTCCCCTCCTCCACCTACTGCAGCTGTGGCCCCTACAGAACCGGCTGTGGTTGCCGTTCCTGCAGCACCTGCTCCAGCTGTGTCCCCTCCTCTACCTACTGCAGCTGTGGCCCCTACAGAACCCGCTGTGGTTGCCGTTCCTCCGGCACCTGCTCTAGCTGTGTCCCCTCCTTCACCTACTGCAGCTGTGGCCCCTGTAGAACCCACTGTGGTTGCCGTTCCTCCAGCGCCCATCGCAGTCGTGGCTCCAACTGCAGTTGTGGATGCTGCTTCTGAGGCTGGCGCTCCAGCCTCCGACCTCAGCCTTGAGGCTGCTGCTCCTGTGGCTTCTCAATCCTCAAGTGCTCCACACCAGCCTGGATTGGTCCTCGTGGAATATGTGCCTCGTCGCTTTTCAGATGCTAGAACTGCACGGATTCCAGCACATGTACCAACGCCCCAGCCAGGGCCTTCGTCTTCCTCCAGACGTAAGTACTATTATTTTATTATTAACTGCCCATTTAATTCATGATGGTTCCCTATGAATACCGGTTTATTTTTTGCTTTGCAGGTAGTTTGGTCGTATGTTTGATATGCCTCACTGATGAGGCTAGACGAGGCTAGAAACCTCATAGAACCCTGCGGGCACTTCGGTGTCTGTGATAATTGCGCTTCAAGGAGGGAGGCACTTAGACTGACAGACACTCGTCCTGATGTAGAGTTAGCGTATGTCTTAAACCATGCCGTGTGCCCGGTTTGCAAGGAGTGCATTGCGCAATACAGGACAATCTTTGTTGTCTGATTTGAGTATAGACATGACTGTCCTTGTGTGAGGGGTCCCTTTTGTTTTATCACTGTTCTCACATTTCCTCTCTAGCTACTACAGGTGGGGTAATGTCTGCATTTACACCTTCCAAAGGTTTTCTAGTAATTTTTTTTCTTTTTCAAAAGTTTTACCTGTCTTATGTGACGTGTGTTAAGTACTTCTTTATCATTGTTGACATCCTCTTTTTCTAGCATACACAAGTGGTATAATGTCAAGTATCCATACCATTATGGCTTGACATTTCTCACTTTTGTATGCTAGAGAAGTGGAATGTTATTTGTGATTCATTTTAGTTTACTTTGCTGACCAACTATTTATCTTTGTCATCTTGACCTGCCAAAGGTTTTCTATGTTTGTTTTTAAAAGTTTCACCTGTCTTATGTGACGTGTGTTAACTTCTTATTTATCATTGTTGACATCCTGTTAGAAGTGGAATGTTATTTGTAATTCATTTTAGTTTACTTTGCTGACCAACTATTTATCATTGTCTTCACTTCCTATTTATCATTGTTGACATCCTCTTAGAAGTGGAATGTTATTTGATTCATTGTAGTTTAGTTTGATAATGATAGTTAGCATGTATACCTTCCAGAGGTTTTCTACTTAGTTTGTTTGTTTTTAAAAGTTTCACCTGTCTTTTATGTCAGGTGTGTTCACTTATTTATCATTGACATATCGTAGCTACTGACATACATGTTTGTTTTCTTGAATGTGGATTAAAGGAGAATTGAACTGAACTGAACATTTGATCTTGCTCAATTTATTGACACCCCTCATAGTAAACCAAGGCTTTTCAGTCATTGAGTGTTCGATTGAACGCAGTAAGAAAGCTGTCAGATCCGTGCTGGACACCAATGAGAGCTATATGAACTCATTGAAGAATTTAAATGCACCCTCAACTCTTTTAGACCCACTATTTGGCTACAGGAATTACTCAGGACTACTGATGAATTAATATTAGTTAACACTGATGACATTGTATGGAATTTCTTCGCCTTAAGTGGCTTGGTTAAAAAAAAGAAAATGTTAGGAAGTCTGTGGAATATGGTTTTATGATATCATTGTGAAGTGTTGTCTCAAATGTAACTGAGCTAGAGAAAAACTCAGAATAAGGATAGGCTGAGAGGTTTAATAAGTCTCCTTCAAATATGCTCTCTTGAAAAGAAGACGATTGATTCAGCTAAGCATGGCACACATTTTTCATTTTCCACAAAAACTAATATTACTGGGTATTTCACAATTATCATTATAGATAAGGAGCGGAGCAGAATTAGACACAAACACACAGGAGTTTTGAACAAAAACGAATCATAAATGAAAGAATCAATGGGGCATACGGCTTCAGCGTCATGCGTCAACTCTAAACCGACCTTTATTACCAGGCAGTGCCTGAGTGTAGTTATTCTTATTATCCATTACATGCTGTAGCAAGTCACTGAACTATGTGAAAATTATCTCTGAAACTATTTGACCAATAATATTCCTCCAGTGTGATGGAGGAATGCGGTTCAAATTTGAACCCTCTACCACTAACTGCACTCAAGAAATCGCGCGAACAGACAAACACACAAGATATTCTACATATCATGCAGACAGACGTTCAAGCATTAAACAAGCACTATGCCCAAAATGCTGTGATATCCGAGATAAGTTTCTTATGCTGTTCATAGTGGCTTACATTTACATGATCAAGAAGAGAATGTACTCGTCTTCTCCCTCCTTTAAAAGTCTTGTCACAAGCAGGGCACCGCAGTAGGGTAAAGTCCTGAAGTTCATTAGATTTACGTTTGGTCCAAGATGTCTTGCACTGTCTATGTGGCATCTTTCGCAGTGATGTTTTTCTCTTTCTGAAGGCCTCTGATTTCATTTTTACAGGCCGTGAAGAATCGCACGACATATTTTCCACTTCCTCTGCTTCATGCTTAGCCGTAAGGTGTTGAATGTCCATCTCCTCACTCTGAAAGTACATGATACATCCAACAAAATGAATGAAAGGGTGAAACACTCAGGTACAATATAACCATAGCAAGTAATAATACTACTCACTTCAACTTCGAATTTAAGACACAGTGGCGACTTGCTCTCCTCCAAGTTTAATGTTAGTTCGCAGCCATGAAGATCAGCAGGCTCAACCTTAATGGTGTGACTGTCCATAATGACCTGTGACACACTGCAAGGGAAAAAAAGGTCAAAACTGAGCACGTATTTCACGTGATTTACAAGAGTTACAGTGAAAATGTTATTTTTATTTACCCCTTGAGAGAACCAGAACGATGTTGGCACCTGGCAAGAATACCAGCTCACCTAATCTAAACTGTGTTGAAATCCGTCAGGCGCTTGTAGCCCTTTGTATAATTCGATAGAAATTTAATCCAAACCGAGCGTGGAGCTCCCCTGCGACTGTAACTAGGCAAAATCTAAGAGATTCAGTCGGCTCCGCCGTCTATATAAAAATAAACAAAATTTGTACGTGCCATCGGACTCTACACAAAATGGTTTCGTGTAACAGTTGCTTTGCTTGCTTTAAGAGTTTACCCATTCACATTCGTATTGCCAACACTGTAAATTTGAACAGCGCAGATTAAAATAAATGAATACAAAATAAATAACAAACAAAAATTACCTTTGCCAAAAAAAACTTATACCACTCCATTTTTATTATTATTATTATTTTATTATTATTAACGAAGTAATGGTGTATGGTAAAAACAGTTTCAATGCTGCAAAGTTGGTCAGATCTTGAGTTCACCACAAATCGCTTCGGGAGTCTGATCTTGTTTTTTTTATATTGGCGAAGCCAATGTACAATATGTCTGATCGAAAGAAACCTTGGATTAAAGTGGAGGTTGACGATGACGAAGGGGAGACACTGTGGGTCGAAGAGAAATATTTGGTGAATTTCCCAAGGTTTATGAAAAGTGTGATCGACGAAAAAATTGGCGTCTCCAATGGATATTTCAAGGTTAGCAGGTGTGTCTCAATGTAACCTCTGGTCTCAATGTAACCTCTGGTCCCGAAGTAACCTCTGGTCTCAAAGTAGCTTTGTTGAACACGGTACTAAAAGGATATGTTGTTGCAGATTGTCATGGTTGGGAATGTCGAGAAAACAAAGCTTGAAGACTTGTGCGAGTTCATCAAATCGTATTTATCTGCATTAGTTCCTCCAAAATCACTACAAGAAGCAGAAGACAGTGGTAAAGCTTTCCCCTATGAGCAACACTTTTACTTTGGTTCCGAGGAGGAAGACATATATGGTCTACAGCATGATGTGTGTACTAAATTGCAATTCAAAAAATTTGTTGAGAAAATGTCAGTACCCGATACTTACAGTGGGTCTTCATCCTGTTGGTACGTAAACAAATTGTGACACACTATTTGAGACTCGTTAACACTGCATGTCCATTCCATTTCTGGCTTTCTTTTGTAGTGCTCATGCTTTGGATCAGTCGATATCCCACTTGGAGACTCATTATTGGGAGGTCGTACGGTGTGTGTCGGAAAGAAGTAGCGGGATGGGGACCACAGTAAAGAAAGCAGCAAAACAGAAACTTCTAGAGGAGGCTGCTCAACACAGAGCCAAATATGAACTGGAGGACTCACTGAGAAGTGCAGACACGAAACTTGAAAGATACCCAAAGTTGGCTTCAAAGCCACAAAAAATGGAAGCAGTTATGTACTGTCCAGGGATCCCAATGGCAGATGTGGAGTTCCCTGTAAGTGAGAACTTCAACTTGTCCCATATGGGCACAATTCTGGATATCTACCCAGAAGTTATCCCTGGGCTGTCATATCCGTTCTTGTATCTTGGTGCAAAGCACGCCTCCTTTGCCTGGCATGTTGAAGACGGGTGCTTATTTAGCATAAATTATTTGCACTATGGAGCACCCTGTGTTTGGTGAGTTGCATAATTATATTTCATTACTTATCACGGTTCTATGATATGCAATCTTCTGAACAGCTGTTGCAGACAATATTTAAACCACACTCTCTTCATGTTGTAGGTTTTTTGTGGCTCCAAAAGACTACAGAAAGTTCAGTGAAGTGGCAAGTCTGTTTCCCCTTGATCCTGGACATGTTACCTGCTCTGCTGTGCTCAGACATAAGTATTTGGTTGTCAGTGGAGCTCTCCTGCGAAAATTTAACATTTCAGTCCGCACAGTATGTGTTGCCTGCTTGAAGAATTTTCTTTGCTAGCAACAACTGCCACGCTCTTCTCTAAACAACCTTTAAACCTTTGCCATCAGGTTATTCAGAGGGAAAATGAAATTATTGTGACATTCCCATATGCACCACATTCCGGTTTCAAACTTGGCTTCAACATTCCCCAAGCTGCAAACTTCGCCGATTCCTGGTGGGTTGAGCCAGCATTGTTTGTCCCCCCGTGTGTGTGTGTGTGTGTAAGTATGACAGATGTATTATAATTCAACCTGCTGCAACAAAATGGTGCTCATTTTAAAATTGAAATAGTTGTGTGAATCACTTTTGTCATTGTTGTGCTATACAAATCTTAATCACATCTTCAATTTGCTGCTAGTCGGATGAATAGTTTCTGCAATGTTTTGCTTGGGAGGTTGAGCTCATGTAATTTATATATGTTTTGACTTTGAAAAGCCATCTTCGTTACATTTGTTTTTGTTGCCTGTTTTCAGACCGTATTATGTCAATTTGGATATGAAGAAGTTTGTGGCTCTTGTTTGTCCACACTTACTGGATATGTATTTAGCACGAGACCTAATTGGGCTAATAAAAGTCCTTAAAAGAAATGAATTCATCCAAGCACAAAATATCCTCCCAGATATTCTTGATTCCTCCTCTCAGGTGCAGTATCCTTTTATCATCTTTTCTTAGTTTACTTCGCAGAAATTCATTCTAAAACAAAATTTCTTTTGCTCATTTAGGAAGGTATTGAAAGAAATGTTGCGGCTGATGCAGCCACTGAAGTGGAAGAACACTCAAGAGAGGATGCCCTACCAGGGTCAAGCAGTGAGATACCACTGTTTAAAGGGGCTCGGTATACCCTTGTTTGTCCAGCAGGGTGCGGGAAAACTTTGCAAGGTGGTCGCGCAAGACTTTCTCGTATGGTCACTCATGTCACAGAAAATCATCCTAACAGACCAGACCTTATCCACATGGTCCATTCTCTGAACCCCTCGAAATCTTTGAAGTCTAAGTGCTTGGTGTGTCCTTATTGTGGAGAGAAGAAGGCAGGGAAGAAACTGCACTTAAACAAACACATAAAAGTCAAGCATCCAGAAAAGCCACTTTTGAAATAGTTCTTTTGTTATTTTCCCCTAGGTAGCTACCTAACTGAAATGGAATAGTAGACTGTCTAGTAAATGTAATCTGTGTTTCATTCCTAATTTCCTTTGAAATCCCAACACCAATCTATGATTCAATTCCAGTTTTTGAATGTGCCTTTCAAGTAATTTGTTGGTTTGTGGGAAAGTTTGACGAATGAGAATGGGTGGATAACAGGGTCCTCGCTTCTCTCCTACCAACTTCTCTACCAAATAAATTCTTTTAGAAGAAATGACGTGATTTTAATTAATGTAATGTCTCCCAAGTAATTGTAAAGTACTAAAAGAATTCTCTTACTTTCATTTTTAAAATGGAAAGATATGAAGTTATTTCTTAAAGTAATTGTTTTTAAATACAAGAAAATGTATTATAATAATAAAATTAAAAGGGAAAATGCATTTTTAAAATTCAGAATCCTAAGGCAACCTTGGCAGAGATTCAATTTCGCCTCCCTCGGGGCACTTGCTGTGTGAAAGTCAGTTACCTGCTTGTCTTTGCAGACACCGCACCTGGGAGGGATGCATCTCAACAATACATAAACAATGTTTGTTACTAATTAAAATAATCAAAGAGGTTTTAAGGCACATGCAACGTGGGCTCAAACTGTGTGCGAGCTTTATCCCAGCGTTGGCTTGCGTCAACGCGGGGAGGAGGAGGGAGTGATGTGAGGTGAGGCGTGTTGGTTTGGCTGCCTACCTGGACCGGCGCTCGCCGCTCGTGCTTGTTTTGAATTTTTGGAAGTTTTGAGTCGTCCGAAGTAAAAGGAAATAGGATGGACAGTGGCCCTCTCAGAAATCGCTGGGCACTTCTATTTCGTATTCATTACTGTTCTCGTCCCGGAACGTCAATACTCTGTGCGCAGGGAGTGCTCCGGGGATTATTGGCAAGGGAATGACAGGTTTTCGCATCCACTCCAACACTGCCACTCTTCGGATGGACCGACTAGAGAGAGATTAGACTGATAGCAGCCTACAGTTTTGTTTGCCGGAGAGGACTGGGTTTCAAGGAGGCCGTCAGCGCCTGTCTTGTCTCATGAGCAGGAGCGCCGTGGTGAAGGCAATTCAACGCACTCTCTTTTGGCCTGTTTTATGATGGCTCTTATGTTACATTGGGGATAATGGTTAGGAATCCACTTTTCGTAGTCAGTAAAAAATTGAACCAGGCTAAAGTCCAGCCGGACCCTGATGAAAGCGTGCTGGACTACCCGGCCACGCGCAACAAGCCCCGACACCCATCCCGCAGGGGTCTGTAAAGTTAGCGACGCGCGTATCTGCGAGCGAGCGAGCTGGCCACGGAGCTGGCTATTTTCAAAACGCAATTTATAGTTTCGAAAATGATGGTCTGTTGACCGTTGGTAACAAAACCTATATCGTCCCGGCTTCCGCCAGGACCCCTGCCTTCAACTTCGGTGATCTTACGGGAACCGGTGCTTTACGGCTGCTAGTTGGCCCCGGGACACAGCACTAGAACCCGCTACCCGGCATGAAGAGGCGTTTCCTCTACTTGTGAAAGTTTTCTTAAAAGAGGATATTTTCATCCAACTCTCAGAGGACTCTTCCTCCGTCCATGAGACGGTTATTCCTCTAACCGCGAGGTGTGGACAGAAAATAAATTCGACGAGCGGAGACGAACCTTCGACCTCACGCTTGCTGGTCCCCTGCGGAACGCTTGCGCCACCGATGCGCTCTGCCTATTAGTGCGCCGGCGACGGTGCACTAGCGGGTGCGGAGCCCGCCGGCCCCCCACCCCCGCTGCCTACGCTGGGCTCCGGAGCGCACGGAGGCAGCGCAGCGCAGAGTGGCCTTTCCTCTTCCTCTACTCTGCAGAGGCACCTCTACATCGTATACTTGATATCTGAGAGGAACCGAAGTAGAGGAATTTCTTCTACAAGCAAGTCGGGAATCCTCGAAATCTGAGAGGGACGAGGTAGAGGAAGCGCGACTTCGCTAAAAATTAAAAGTATTCTTGCTCATAGAGTGCGCGACTAGGTCGTAGTTGATTTCTGAGAGGAATCGCAGTAGAGGAATCGTCTTCTAAATTTTAGACTATTTTTTTTTCGGTGTGATTTGTGGATATCGTTGCTTTTCTTTTTTTTTTTTTTTTTTTTTTTGGGGGGGGGGGGGGGGGGGGGCTGCCTAACCCGTGGTCGTCGGGGGCGTCAGCCGTGACACGTAGGCCGACCCGCCGGGCACGACGACCCTTCTTTTGGCCAGAAAAGTTGGATTTTTCTGGCCAAAAAAAACCGGGACCATCGCTAAGCAGCGACCTCAGCCGAAAACGGTTTTTCTGGCCAGAAAAAAAGCAGAAGGTACGCAAAGCTATCCCCACAGTTTAAACACTACCCAGTTCAATTTTTGGGCGACTTAAAACCTCTCCGACGGTGCCAACCTACACTGCGCACACCCCATCTGCGATCAAAGCTGTTCCTGGGGTTTTAACTCTACCCAGTTCAGTTTTGGGGCGAATTAAAACCTCTCCGACGGTGCCAAAAAATACTCAGCACACCCCAGCAGCGATCAAGACTGTGCCCGGGGTTTTAACTCTATCAAGTTTAATTTTGGGGCGAGTTAAAACCTCTCCGACGGTGCCAACCTACACTCTGCTCACACCAGCTTCGTTTAAAGCCATGCCCGGGGTTTTAACTCTACCCAGTTAAATTTTGGGGCGAGTTAAAACCTCTCCGACGGTGCCAACCTACACTGCGCACACCTCAGCAGTGATCAACACTGTACCCGGGGTTTTAACTCTCCCCAGTGCACTTTTGGGGCGAGTTAAAACCTCTCCGACGTTTCCAAAATATACTCAGCACACCCCGGCTGTGTTTAAAGCAGAGACTGGGGTTTTAACTCTACCCAGTTCAATTTTTGGGCGAGTTAAAACCTCTTCGACGGTGTGAGAATACACTGAACACACCCCAGCTGTGTTTAAAGCAAAGCCCAGGGTTTTAACTCAGTTAACCCAGTCCAGTTTTGGGGTGAGTTAAAACCTCTCCGAATTTGCCAAAAAATACTCAGCACACTCCAGCAGCGATCAAGACCATACCCGGGGTTTTAACTCTACCCAATTCAATTTTGGAGCGAGTTTAAACTTCTCCGACGGTGCCAGCCTACACTATGCTCACACCAGCTTCCTTTAAAGCCATGCCCGTGGTTTTAACTCTTCCCAGTTAATTTTTGGGGCGAGTTAAAACCTCACCGACGGTGCTAACCCACACTGTGCTCACACCAGCTTCGTTTAAAGCAATGTGCGCGGTTTTAACTCTTCCCAGTTAATTTTTGGGGCGAGTAAAAACCTCTCCGACGGTGCCAACCTACACTGTCCTCACACTAGCTTCGTTTAAAGCCATGCCCGGGGTTTTAACTCTATCAAATTCATTTTTGGGGCGAGTTAAAACCTCTCCGACGGTGCCAACCTACACTGTGCTCACACCAGCTTCGTTTAAAGCCATGCCCGGGGTTTTAACTCTACCCAGTTCATTTTTGGGACGAGTTAAAACCTATCCGACGATGCCCTAAAATGCTCAGCACACCCCAGCCGCGATCAAGACTGGGCTTAGGGTTTTAACTCTATCCAGTTCAATTTAAGGGCGAGTTAAAACCTCTCCGACGGTGCCAAAAAATACTCAGCACACCCCAGCAGCGATCAAGACTATGCCCGGGGTTTTAACTCTATCAAATTCATTTTTGGGGCGAGTTAAAACCTTTCCGACAATGCCATTCTACACTGTACTCACACCAGCTTCTTTTAAAGCCATGCCTGGGTTTTTAACTCTATCAAGTTTAATTTAGGGGCGAGTTAAAACCTCTCTGACGGTGCTCAAATAAACTGAGCACATCCCAGCTTCGTTTTAAGCTCTCCCTGGGGTTATGACTCTTCCTAGTTCAATTTTGCGACGCTATTTTCATTCTTTTTCAGGTGGTGTCTTTTTTGACCGTAGCCAGTTAATACGCTGTATTTTGCCATAGAAGCCACTTCAAACGCCTCTTAACATTGCGTTCTTGTTTACAACTAACAAAGTATTTCTGGTCTGTACAGTTTGCTGTTTCAAAAATTGTTTCGCAGGGATACACGCCATAAAATTAGGGTTTAAGATAGGAATTTCTTAGTCTGACGGCTTTTCCCAAATGTTGGATCCTTACAAAACTGGCTTCCAAACGTTTCTATCCCTATCAGGAGCGACAAGGAAAAAATCATTATAAAAAGTCAAGTTTTTGGCACTTTCAAGGGGTTGGTCTGAGTCACAGCGGTAGTTATCGGAACCTTATAGTCGATTGCTACTCTTCCGATCAATTTTAGAACCGTTCTACCCCTCACTCAGACAACACCCCCACCCCCTTCAAAATAAAGGGATGTCGGAGAGGGTGGACGTCGGTTAGGCACTACCCGGGGCTATGATGGTCGCGTAGAAGTATTTTACCTGAAATTGGACCCCTGGAGGATAGGCAGACCCGCCGGACATCGGTTGGCATCCGTTGGGCCCCGTCTGGGGCTGCATGGGGGCGTTATTGTCGAAAATGCCCCTGGAAATAAGGCAGACCTGCCGGACATCGGGTGGTGTCGGTCGTACCCCAGCCGGGGCCTTTGGGTACCAGTCTGGGCTCTAGGGGCATGTGGCCATTGTGGCCACATTCACCGTCGTTTGCATCGGGTGAGCCGGGTTTGCACACTTACCTACAGCACATCACCGGGCTCACTAACCGCACTCAGAACACAAGGTGTGAAGCACACACACACCTACAAGGGCAGATCGTATGTGCATTCTAGTGTTCCGGAAAGCCAGACAGGTTTAAACTCATCCCGTAATTAAATTAGGTCGACTAAAAAACCAAAGGATAGCTTTACTCGCAGCTGAGGTGTGCTCAGTGAATTTTGTCACCGTCGGAGAGGTTTAAACTCGCCACAAAATGGAACTTAGTAGAGTAAAAACCCCAGGAACAGCTTTGAACGCAGTTGGAGTGAGCGCAGTGTACGTTAGCACCAACAGAGAGGTTTTAACTCGCCCCAAAAATGAACTTGATAGAGTTAAAACCTCGTGCATAGTCTTGATCGCTGCTAGGGTGTGCTGAGTATTTTTTGGCACCGTCGGAGAGGTTTAAACTCGAACCAAAAATACACTGAGTACAGTTAAAACCCCAGGCATGGCTTAAAACGAAGCTGGTGTGAGCACAGTGTAGGTTGGCACCGTCGGAGAGGTTTTAACTCGAACCAAAAATAAACTGGGTAGAGTTAAAACCCCAGGCATGGCTTGAAACGAAGCTTCTGTGAGCAGTGTGTAGGTTGGCACAGTCGGAAAAGTTTTAACTCGCCCCAATAATGAACTTGATAGAGTAAACCTCGTGCATAGTCTTGATCGCTGCTAGGGTGTGCTGAGTATTTTTTGGCACCGTCGGAGAGGTTTAAACTCGCCCCAAAGTTGCACTAGATAGAGTTAAAACCCCAGGCACAGTATTGATCGCGGCCGGGGTGGGCTGAGCATTTTTTGGCACCGTCGGAGAGGTGTAACCTCGCCTAAAAAATTGAACTAGGAAGAGTTAAAACCCCGGGCACAGTCTTGATCGCAGCTTGGGTGTGCTGAGCATTTTTTGGCACCGTCGGAGAGGTTTTAACTCGCCCCAAAGTTGCACTCGATAGAGTTAAAACTCGAGGCACAGTCTTGATCGCGGCTGGAGTGTGCTCAGCATTTTTTGGCACCGTCGGAGAGGTTTTACCTCGCCCCAAAAATGAACTAGGAAGAGTTAGAACCCCAGGCATGGCTTTGAACAAAGCTGCTGTGAGCACAGTGTAGGTTGGAACCGTCAGAGAGGTTGTAACTCGAACCAAAAATAATCTGGATAGAGTTAAAACCCCGGGCATGGCTTAAAACAAAGCTTCTGTGACTAGTGTGTAGGTTGGCACCGTCGGAGAGGTTTTAACTCGCCCCAAAATTTAACAAGATAGAGTTAAAACTCCGGGCACAGTCTTGATCGCGGCTGAAGTGTGCTCAGCATATTTTGGCACCGTCAGAGAGGTTTTACCTCGCCTAAAAAATTGAACTAGGAAGAGTTAAAACCCCAGGCACAGTCTTGATCGCAGCTGGGGTGTGCTGAGCATTTTTTGGCACCGTCGGAGAGGTTTTAACTCGCCCCAAAGTTGCACTAGATAGAGTTAAAACCCCGGGCACAGTATTGATCGCGGCTGGGGTGGGCTGAGCATTTTTTGGCACCGTCGGAGAGGTTTTACCTCGCCTAAAAAATTGAACTAGATAGAGTTAAAACCCCGGGCACAGTATTGATCGCGGCTGGGGTGGGCTGAGCATTTTTTGGCACCGTCGGAGAGGTTTTACCTCGCCTAAAAAATTGAACTAGGAAGAGTTAAAACCCCGGGCACAGTCTTGATCGCAGCTGGGGTGTGCTGAGCATTTTTTGGCACCGTCGGAGAGGTTTTAACTCGCCCCAAAGTTGCACTAGATAGAGTTAAAACCCCGGGCACAGTATTGATCGCGGCTGGGGTGGGCTGAGCATTTTTTGGCACCGTCGGAGAGGTTTTACCTCGCCTTAAAAATTGAACTAGGAAGAGATAAAACCCCGGGCACAGTCTTGATCGCAGCTGGGGTGTGCTGAGCATTTTTTGGCACCGTCGGAGAGGTTTTAACGCGCCCTAAAGTTGCACTAAATAGAGTTAAAACTCCGGGCACAGTCTTGATCGCGGCTGGAGTGTGCTCAGCATTTTTTGGCACAGTCGGAGAGGTTTTACCTCGCCTAAAAAATTGAACTAGGAAGAGTTAAAACCCCGGGCGTAGTCTTGATCGCAGCTGGGGTGTGCTGAGCATTTTTTGGCACCGTCGGAGAGGTTTTAACTCGCCCCAAAGTTGCACTAGATAGAGTTAAAACCCCGAGCATGGCTTGAAACGAGGCTGGTGTGAGCAGTGTGTAGGTTGGCACAGTCGGAAAAGTTTTAACTCGCCCCAAAAATGAACTTGATAGAGTTAAAACCTCGTGCATAGTCTTGATCGCTGCTAGGGTGTGCTAAGCATTTTTTGGCACCGTCGGAGAGGTTTTAACTCGCCCCAAAGTTGCACTAGATAGAGTTAAAACCCCGGGCACAGTATTGATCGCGGCTGGGGTGGGCTGAGCATTTTTTGGCACCGTCGGAGAGGTTTTAACTCGCCCCAAAGTTGCACTAGATAGAGTTAAAACCCCGGGCACAGTCTTGATCGCTGCTGGGGTGTGCTGAGTATTTTTTGGCACCGTCGGAGAGGTTTTAATTCGCCCCAAAACTGAACTGGGTAGAGTTAAAACCCCTGGAACAGCTTTGAGCGCAGATGGGGTGCACCCAGAAAAGACCGTTCTTTAACCAAGAGCATTTCCATTGTGTCAAGAGTAGAATGCTCTTGAATTTTGCAAGAGCAATATCAAGAGCATTGCACGGACTTTTACCGTGTTTCCGGGTTGCTCTGGCATTGATTTTTGCTCTTGTTAGCCGTTTTCAGTGGTCAAGAACATTGCTCTTGCAAACGCCAAGAGCATTTGTTCTTGAAGATTTTAAAAATTGCAGACATCTTTTCAAACTTGGCGCGCTTCTTAGTACCTCGCGCGAAAACAATTCCCCCGTCAGGAACCGAACCCGGTCCCAACGCCTGCGCCGCTGCTGACGGGAACGGAGAGCACGCCCCAGCCCACTACGCCACCGTACCATCTTACCCTGCCGCCCTGATGCCTTGCGTGTCAATTGGATTTCGCTCCGCCGGCTCCGCTCCGCCACCGTGCTGTTGAGCAGCCTCAACCTCAATTTGTAAACTGAAACCAAACGTAAGTGAACGCTCTGGCCTCTGTATATCCGTTTTCACCCGTATATTACATATTTTCGGCGACATAATCCCGAAATCAACCTGATAACCACAGCGTACGAGGTAGGACGACTGCGTCCGAATCCAACGAGTGTCGTCTGCTTCGGTTCGGCCGGGTCTCGCTCGCTGGGCCGGCCGGCCGACGCACGGCCAGAGCGTGGCACCAGCACCAGCCACCGCCCGACTTGCCAGCGTTCGCTCTCTCTCGCACACAGAGCGCTGAGACCCGCCAGACCCACCCGTTGCCGATCTTTATGCCGGTTACGCTGCGGCTGCTCCTCTCGCAACGGGTCTCGGTGGCTACAGTGGTAGCGTGGCGCATTGAGAAACTGGGGGATTTGGGTTCAACTCCCGCCTCCGTCTCAATGATTTTGACGTCCCTGTACATATTTGACAGTGAATACTGCTCTGCACTTCATCCAAGAGCACAGCTCAAGAACAAAAATCAAGTATTGCTCTGGCATTGAGAGTAGAACAGCCTTTTCTGGGTGTGTGCGCAGTGTAGGTTGGCACCGTCGGAGAGGTTTTAAGTCGACCAAAAATTGAACTGGGTAGTGTTTAAACTGTGGGGATAGCTTTGCGTACCTTCTGCTTTTTTTTTGGCCAGAAAAACCGCTTTTGGCTGCGGTCGCTGCTTAGCGATGGTCCCGCGTTTTTTTGGTCAGAAAAATCTAACTTTTTTGGCCAAAAGAAGGGTCGTCGGGCACGGCTGTGCTGCGATGACGGACAGCAGGGGGCCTGTGCGCCCTGTAGGGAGTTTTCTCTGGATACCCGGTATTAACACGAGTGTTCTTTACAACCACATATCATTAGAAAAATGTTTCTTTCGTGCCGCTTATCGTGTTTAACGCCAGCGAGTGGTTTCGCGTCATCTAGGCACTGCTATTTTTCAGCACATATGTAAAGAGAGCTTGGTGTGCCACGATCTACACTTTGAAAGAAACGTGTTTGTATACCGCGCTCATGGCAGTCCAAACTCGACCCAAGGAAAATGCTGCTCCACGTAACGCGGAAATTTAGGGTATTTTATAAATGCATTTCTATCTAATGACTGTTCTTTATAAAACACAATCTTTGTAACTACACTAAATATAAAATTTCTTTCTAACTCTTTATTCATATAAAACATGTTCTGCGCCATGAAGCATGCCCGGCGTGGCCACCAGTGGTGGCACACCTAGCCCAATAATTGTGAGCGCCACTGGCCACCACGGTCTGCGAGGCGGGGGACTTTGTGGTGTATATCACTACACATACAGCACGGTCGGTAGGTTGCCAATCACTGCCTTATGCTGTTACTCCTCACAACTGGTGGAAGGGTGCCGGGTAGTGTTCTGCATCGGGCAGGCATTAAGGTTCAGCGAAAAACCACTATTTTAGAAATTGATGTTGGCTCACCCTGGAAAATGTTCACTGCGAGCGCGAACGATTCAATTCTACGCAGCGGTGCTTCAAAATCTAAGCACCCCCTGAACACGTCGATATTGACGACGCGCGTCGTGGTTATCTGGCTCCGCGCCGGCCGCGCTCGTTCCCCCACCACAAGCATTCCCGACCTCGTCTCACCGTCTCGGCTCCCCGTTCGGGTCGTTCGGGGAGGCTGGCTGCGTGGCGTCCGGCTCGGCTCGGCTCGCTCGGCATCGGTTCTGTTTTGTTTTCGGCCGCGGTGTTTCCTCCTAGACTGGAATTTTGTAAGAGCAAGAGCGTCGCAATAAATTTCGCCGCCCCCAAGCCGAGTTTGATTTGTGTTTAAATATTGGTAAGGTGACGTTTGAGTCGGGTGAGTACGTCATATGAAGATATGATAATCCGGTTAGGGTTAAGGAATCGCTGTTTCGCTTTGCTTTTGCAACGTTCATGATCACTCGAGTGGCCTGTAAGATTTAGCATCGCTTCGCCCTCTTGTCTTTTTTACAACTTGATTCGCGGCTCACGCCGGAAATTAGGGCACGACTTTCTTTGTCATGAAGCCTGCGCGTCTTTACGTAGTGAAACCGCTCTATTTCTTTCCGACATGTCTCGAATCTGGCTGCAGCCCTAACCTTTCATATGCCAAGTTGTTTACGTTTGACGCCACTCGATAAAACAAAAATTCTGTATGTTTCTTTGCCTGTGATTTCAACCCAGAAATGTGAAGGGTATTTGTTTCATCTTTTCTGGTATTTAACCTCGCTTCAGTTGGTTTACCAAACACTCCGTTTGCTCAGAACCGCAATAGAGATCGTTAATGTTGTTAGAAGGGAAGGACCACACTTTATGATCATACTTTCTTATTTGCTTAACGCCGGTGACTTTTCCGAGCTGCTCTTCCAACGCCATTGTCAAATGTGAGCTAAGTGTTTACTGACATGTTCCAGTTTTGCTGCCCTGCTGGTGTTGGCTTGTTTTGTGCTGTGGATGAGCCCGAGATTCCTTGGTCGAAGCCCTGCGTGCCAGCTTCAGCAAGTCATTATTTACCAGCTTCTCTAGTTGTGAGGTGAAGTATATCTGGTGTAATTTATAGGTTAGTAACCTCCGACCGTGTTTCTTTGTGGTAGCTTGCACAAGTTGCTGATCCGTGTGTTGGTGACCGGATGGGTGCCCCACCTAATTACAGTGCTATTGATAATGAAATTGCTGGGCATACATGAATGTGTGCAGAGTTCTCCATGTGTTTTTTATAATATACCATCACATTTCCCTCAGTGTCATAAAGAGCTGATCAATACTGATTCCTATGTGAGCTGAACATTCCACTGCCATGTTCCAGGTTTGGTGTTGCTTGCTGCCGCTTGCTGCTGGTGCTGCCTGACCCTGCAACGCTTTTGTGCACCCCTGGCAACTTTTCTCTGCTGTCTCTGCACTGGTACATCACGCACCCTCCTTCTGTATTTTCCAGGTAAATGACCTTGGTTCAAAGTTGGTAGTAACCTGTAACCTTTCCACAACAAATTATTTGGGCACAATTTTTGACGTTACTCCAAACACTTCGATGTTTTCCGCGCTTGCTTTGCGTTTTCAATGTAACTATGAATCGGTCAATAATTCAGCCAAGTTCAAGAAAATAAGTCTTCCTCAACAAAATATGTGGGCGTCATTGTGAAATCACCCCAAACACTGCGAGGTTTGCCCTGCCAGTTTTGTGTTTTCTATTCAACTGCATATCGGCCGTTGGACCTGTGTTAACCTTTTCTGCACCTTGTGTGCTGCTTAGGCTGTCTGAGATTTTGGTATCTGTCATTTCAGGTGTGTGTGTATTTTATTTCTATTTCTTCTTGCAGTCTGATCTGAAATGGACTTGCGGGAGTTTTTGGGGGCGTATGGCACAATCACTGAGGAGACCATCAGCCTTCTTGTTGGTAAGTAATTGTTGCCTGTGGAGATAAATTGACAGTGCTGGGAATGGAGGACTAGTGTATTCCTTAGTTGATTTTCTGTGGGTTTTGGAAATATCACTGCATGTCAGTTTCCTGTTATATGTAGTAATGGGTCTCACTAACAATCATACTGACATTTTTCAGAGAATTTAAACCTGTCATGGCTGTAGTGTGTCCTATTTGTGGTAGAGTAGTTGGAGAACTGCAGCGTGTGTCAGGACACATTCGGAGCTGTCACAATATTTTCACCTCCCAGCCTCGAGGGGATGGCTGGTTGTGCAAGCAGCCTGGCTGTCGCCAGTGGTATGCAACATATTACGGCTGGAAAACTCATATCAATGTAAATCATGGTGTTGCTGTGCATGGACAACCAGCTGGTGATGTTCAAGTTGTACCCCCTGATCAGGCTGCTCCAGGGAATGTTCATATTGAAGATGAAGGTGTTGGTGCAGGGCATGGCAATGGTGCTGGTGCTGACAATGTTCATGTGAATGATAACAATGTGTGTGGGGGTTATGATGTGGGGGATGCCCACGATGTTTTAAGTGGTGATTCGGAGGATGATGGAAATAATGTGTCACGCATTGGTGTTGGTGGTGGAAGTGATCCGAGCAGCAGCAGCAGCAGCAGCAGCAGTGCAGATGAAGACGACGTCCCATTTGATGACACATATAATTTAGAGAAGTTGGCTGCAGATATGATTGTGGATCTCAGGAGCAATTGCCTCACCACCAGGGAAGATGTGACTAAAACCATCAAGGCCGTTGAAAAAATCATCAAAGCAGACCACCTGAATATTAAGAAGGACTTGTTTCAATTTTTGGCCACGTATAATCTTGAGACCTATCCGGATGCAAAGCGACTGCTTGCCACCCTAAATAACAGTGGACCATTTCATGGAATGCGAGGGAAAAGTGGTCAACTGAGTGTAATCAATGATTACCTTCACTTTAACCCACCATTAAAAAAATATTTAGGGCAAAGAGTTGATCGTGTCAATGTGAATGGAATTCTCAGACAGAGGCCCGTAAGGCAGTCTTTCAGATATGTCTCCCTTTTACAGACTTTAAAAATGGTTTTGTCACAGCCGTATGTCTTGGATTTCATTCATCAGCTACGCCCTAACCAACGAGACTATCTTCAATATTTCTGTGATGCAGACATGTTCCGTAACAGTGACTTCTTGATGAGGTATCCTGAAACACTTTTGTTGTTGTTGTACTATGATGAGTTTGAAGTCTGCAATTCCCAAGGGTCTAAATGTGGAATCCATATGTTAGCAGTATTTTACATAATAATCTTGAATGTTCCTCAACATTTAAATTCTTTTCTTGCATCTGTCCATGTGCTCGCTATTGCATATTTTGAGGATATCTTAGAAGAAGGATTTCGTGCTGTGTTGCAGCCCTTTCTGGATGAACTGGGCCTTCTGGAGAGTGATGGAGGTGTGAGGGTGGTTGTGGGAGGGCAAGAAATAATTTTGAGAGCTGTTCTGGTTGGCTTCACTGGTGATAGCAAATCTGCTCACCTTATTTTAGGTTTTCTGTCTAGTGGAGCAAGACACTTTTGCAGATTGTGTATGATCAGCAAAGATGAACACCGTGCTGGTGTTCTATTGGGACCCTCGCGCAACAGAAATCAACATGCTCTTCATGTCCAGCGTGTTCAGGAAAACAGGAATGTTCGTAACCCAGCTCGCACAGAGACTGGGGTGAACGAAATGTCTTGCCTCAATGATGCGAGATTTTTCCACTGCACAGAAAACTTCATTTTCGATGTGGACCATGATTTAGCTCAGGGTATAATCCCTATGGAAATACGATTGGTGCTAAAAGAATTCATTTGTGAAAGACAGTATTTTTCAGGTAGAGACCTGAACAGAAGAATTCGTGCCTTTAATTATGGAGCTCAGGATGTGAAGAATAAACCTTCACCTAACTTTACTGCAGATGGCTTGCTCACCGCACTCACCACCCATACCATGAAGCAGACAATGTCACAAACTTATTGCCTTCTGAGGGCTCTTCCGTTTCTTCTTGACAATTTGGGAATACCAGAGGAAGATGATCACATGCGGTTGTTACAGTTATTGCAGCAGATTGTTGAAATAGTTCTTGCCCCTAAAATCTATCGTGGTACTGTACAACTGATGGATACACTGATAGAACAGCACATGCAGCTTGCCCGCCAACTGTTTGTTGGTCTTCACATGATTAACAAATATCATCATTTGCGACATTATGGGCAATGCATCTTAAAGAATGGCCCTATGAGAAATTACCGTACTATCCGGGCCGAAGGCAAACACAGACCTCTGAAAAGGCACACAGTTACCTGTGGTTCATATAGAGATGTACCTACAACTTGTGCAGAGTTTGCTCAGATTTCCCAGGCCAAAGTTTGGGGTTCCAAAACACAGGGCACATTTTTCAACAAAATCAGTGTGTATGGACGGAAGTCTGTTAAAGTGCATCAATTGGAGTCTGCTGATTTCCTCCAAAACAAAGGTTTTGATCCTGATGATGTGCTGGTCACTCTTCACAAGGGCTCCTACTGTGGTACGGAATACAGGCGCAATGAATTTGTAATATTGAGGCCTGGAAGACAGACTACATCAGGTCTTCACAAATTTGGGAAAATTGTCAATATAATTAGTGCTAATGATGGGGAAGATCTTTGGTTGGAAGTAAAGGAGTGGGAAACTGAAGCATTAGATGGACATTTCCATGCATATGTTGTTAGCCCCACTGAAGGTGCTCCCACATATGTAGTTGACACAAAACTGTTACCATTGCACCCTTGCCTGAGCGAATGGAGTGACTACACCACCGAAACCTGTTACTTGTCACTTCAATACATGGTTGTGTGATAACACGGTGATTGCCATGGTGAGTTGCCTTTATTCATGGGTGCATGGTTTCTCCTCAACAGTAGCTGTTGCCATGAAATTGTGAAATGCTTATTGGGATCTTGCTTGTGTTATCTAGCATGGGGTGATAGGTGCTTGAAGGATTGAAGTATGCAGCACCACACATCACTCAATTTTAATCACTCAACTGCTATGTACTTTTTGTGATGCATAAACGCAGTTTACATATAATTTATACCTAACATGGACATGCAAAAATGTATGTAACTTGCTTTCAGTTTTGCTTATGTTAATTTTTGTTATTCTGCAGGTCAGGACATCGATTTGGAGATCTTGTCTGACTTCAAGGAGGAAGATTTTAGGACTGACTTCCCCACAATCAGTGTTGGGCAGAGAAAAAAACTACTGAAAATTATCGCAGAGCAGAAGACAACATTTGAAAACTTAAATCCAATGGATCCTAACGTGTTTGATTTGGTGCGTTTCAGTGTGGCAATTCTCTGCAGTTATGTCTGTAATATACTGATGGTTTTCTCTCCAGGGCTGTACAGCACTCCCTCTCAGTCATCATTTGCAAGGTAGCCCTATCTTAATCCTTGATTCTAAAGACATGGAGAGTCCTAAGAGAGGTCCAGTAGAAGACTGCAGCTTTACCATCAAGAAACGCAGTAAGATCAACAAGAATGAAGGTGATAATGTATCTTCAGTTCCTACTGTTTGCAAGGCCCCTGTTGTCTCGAAGGTATTTCTTACTTGGTGTGAAAATTTCACAGGCAGTAGTAACACTGAGCTTGAGCTGCGTGTGAAGTGAGGAGACATGTTTCTTTCTATTATTTATTCTATTATTATTCTATCTATTCTATTATTATTATTTCTATTATTATGTTTCTTTATCTATTATTTATTCAGGATAAGGATAATTTGCCAGATGTCATTCAAATTTTGAAGTCCTTCGAGGGATGTAAAGGCATCAAAGTAATTGACTTCATTAAAGAAAATAAATTCTTGACCGACAAAGTGCAGAGTGATTTATTGGATATTCTTTGCCAGTGGCTAATGAAGCAGACGTCAGGGCATTTGAAAGCGTGCGTACCTTTGTGTTTTGTGATCTTAAATTTGTGGCTGTGAGTGCCACTGAGCATTCATCAGTACCACTGTATTTGCTTTCAGGTATCCAAGTACGTTTGACAAGATATCTCTGGCAAAGGCAATTGTGAAGGCATTTCCTTGTTTGGAGGATGCTAACAAGTCTCATGTGTGTACTTTCAGATTGTGGCATGCCAGTTTATGTTGTGTTGTTATACATTACTAGTGAGTGCATATCAATATTCTGAATTTCTTAAAATTACAGAAGCAGTGGTTTGATGAAGAATCCCACACTGGCTTAATCCAGACTAGATTGAACACCGTCAGGCGTAGAGCTGCCCCTGAGGAGAGGAAGAATCGGCCCAGGGCTCCAAGAAAAGGAAAACAGACCTTAACAGCTACCTCTCCCAATTGGAAAGTTCGTGCGACACCTACTAAAATCCGTGACCTTGTAAGTTATCTAGGAGGGGCTCTCTAAAAGAAGTAGTGTCTTTGTTTTAATTGAGTGGATTTCAACTTCTTTTATCTGTGCAGGCAAGCATGGAATACCTTGATGCAACTCCTCAAAATTTTAATTTGGTCTCGACCTACCTTGCATCCTCATTTGATGAGAGGCGTAAGTGGGTTTTGGATGACAAACCGACTGTAACACATGTGGTTTCAAAATTCAAGCATCTTGTGTCATATGGCAGCCTTATGGTAATTTAAGTAAAGAAACACTACTTTGGCTGCAGGTTTTTTCATAAATAAGTACATTTTATTCTCCCAAATATTTCCAGATTTGTGAGGAATTTGATAGGATTGAGAAAAGTCATGCACCTCTTGGCCCAACTTTGACATCTGCTGTGCCAGCATTGCTGAAGAAAGCTGAGGTTGAGAATGTACATGGTCTGGAAGAAGTAAAAGCTTTCAGAAATGGTAGGCAATCTTAATCCTTTTGATATGCATCTGTGGCGTGAACTTAAATATGTTGGATAGAAGATCATTTTTCTTCCCTTTTTATTTGGAATAGCTTCAGACGCCACCAAAGCTGTGATTCTGTTGCCATCCATCCTGTTTTGTAAAATTGTGAAGAAAGATCAGTCTGCTTCCCTTAATGAAGGAGCTGCATTCTGGCTAAGGAAAATACCTTGTAGCGCATTGCTTCAAATCGTCCCTGTGAGTACTAGTAGCATGTAGAGATTTTTTTTTTTTCCTTGTGTGTTTCTTCCCAATTGTTATCAGTTCCGAGAACTTAATGTATGAATGACACATTACTGTTGCAAGTAGGTGGCACTGATACTCTTCTGCTATTGTTCTATTTATTGGAGTCATCCCAAACTTGTGGAGAAATCTTAATTTTTTTCCTGTTCCTGGGAGAAGGGCAGGGGAGTTTGATTTTTGTGATTTGCTGAATAACATGAGTGTGACCTCCAAATGATGTGTAATTTGGCTAATTTATGTTATTGTCATTTGATTTGATAGGTCATCAATATTAATTACTTAATATCTCCCAAATCACTAATGTGCAACTTTTCTTTGCAGGAAGGGACTGATGTAGGTTCATACAAATCAGTGGAGATACCAAAGGACGATAATGTTGAAGTGAAACCGGTTCCTCCTTTTATTTTATGGGTAACCAAAAACAAGAGAGATGGGGAATTCTATATCAAAGTCGATGCCATTTCCATCCATGTAAATACAGACCATGTAGAGCATCCTTTGATTGAAGCACTCGAGACATTTATAAAAGTTCACCATGTTTTTAATGTGGAATACCACCCTTATTTGGGGAGTGTAATAAATCTGCTTGAGCACATTATGCTCATCAAAAATAAAACCTTCCCTAAACTGCACACAAAAGTTAACACATTGTTAACATTTATTAGAAACTTCTGTGCTAATAAGTAGTGTATTGGGGCTTTTAATGTAATATTTTATTTGGTTATCTACTGTTAACAACTGGAATTTTCTATATTTTGTTTCTGTGCCAACACTTGGCTACGTCATTTATCATTTACTTCCTACTGCCTTTAAATGAATAGTTCATTGTGAAGAACTGAAGTTTTGTAGATTTTGTTTCACTGCAATCACTTTGCTAGTCCAGTTATTTATTCAGTTCCTATTGCTTTTGTGAATGCTTAAGTTTATGTTTGAAGGGAATAGTTTATTGTGAACAACTGGAGTTCTCTACATTTTGTTTCTCTGTTTAAGAAACCTGTAATGCCAAGTGTGTTGCATTGTGTAAATTGATACGTTGTAATTGGATCCCATTTCTCCTATTGCATTTTTCAGTGCAACCCATTGCAATGTGTTTGTGCATTTACTGTACAATAATGATTCGTGTGATTTTACTGTTCCTTGCAAGTGTTATAAATACAAACGCCCATTCTGTTCATTCCAATTTGTTCCCTTCTCTACTTCACCTCCAAAACCTTGTTGGGACTGGTCATTAGAATAGAAGAAATTTAAGAGAGTATAGAACGCTAACATGTTATTTTATTATTATATAAAGCCTGCAAGCGGCAAACTATAAGAACATATGCACAACTAATTACAACACAGCAGAATGTTCTACAATAGTTAATACATTTAAAATAAAGTTAAACCCTAAAATAGCATACACCAAGGCAGTGAATAAAGAAATCACACTACAAACCATAAATTACTAAATGTCGTACATAAACAAAATATTATTCACAAAAGATGCAATCTGCCATACTGAGGGAGAAACAAAAAAGCCAGCAAGACCACAAAAGTTGAGTGGCTGTTCTTGAATATTTCAAACAAAACCTGTGTTATTCAGGTATTTAGTACTCATTGAACCACACATCCTTGAAACACGGAGTCCTTAACTCAAAACATGAAACATAAAAGTACTAGTGTTTCAACTTAAGTAAAGACAAACTTCACCATACTTTTGGACTTCAAGGTTTTCAGTGCAGGGCATTAAAAAGTATTTAAAATACCAAATCTTATTTTTTTAAATCAAATTTTAAAGTGATTTAGAGACATAAAATAAAACACCTTGTCACTGCAACTGCATTTGGTTGTGATTTTACCTTAATGTGATAATACTTTCCTGGAATTTCAATGAAAAAAAAGCCATTGTCCATTTCAGCCTGGAAGTACGCTACTTTTCACAGACCATGAACAGGATTTACGCCACAATGACAGACCATTCGGAATTATGCCACTTCGAACACACTTTGAACTTCAATATAATCAATACTATTACACATGGAAATACGCCAGTCTGCCAGATCATCACGGAAGTATCATCACATCAAAGCTTTCTGTTATGTACATCCTAAATTACCACATCCTAAATTCTTGAGGACTGGTCCCTTGAATGAGGAAGTTCATGACGCAGGACTTGCTATGCACATGTGATGGAGGACAGTCGATCCTGAAACACACACACACACACAAAAATCAAGTGGCAGATACCAAAATTTCAGTTCTTTATTCAAAAGGAGTTGGTAGCCTCAAACTTCAAGTCATATAGCACAAAAATAAATGTCTGTGTTCTCACATCAATGAGTGTAAACTACCAAACAAAATGGTGCCACAAAAATCACAAGGGAAGATGTCCACTAGTGGGGCATTGCATTTCAGATTCAATCTGAACATTTCGCCCTCCATTCCCAGCACTGTCAATTTATCTCCACAGGCAACAATTACTTACCAACAAGAAGGCTGATGGTCTCCTCAGTGATTGTGCCATACGCCCCCAAAAACTCCCGCAAGTCCATTTCAGATCAGACTGCAAGAAGAAATAGAAATAAAATACACACACACCTGAAATGACAGATACCAAAATCTCAGACAGCCTAAGCAGCACACAAGGTGCAGAAAAGGTTAACACAGGTCCAACGGCCGATATGCAGTTGAATAGAAAACACAAAACTGGCAGGGCAAACCTCGCAGTGTTTGGGGTGATTTCACAATGACGCCCACATATTTTGTTGAGGAAGACTTATTTTCTTGAACTTGGCTGAATTATTGACCGATTCATAGTTACATTGAAAACGCAAAGCAAGCGCGGAAAACATCGAAGTGTTTGGAGTAACGTCAAAAATTGTGCCCAAATAATTTGTTGTGGAAAGGTTACAGGTTACTACCAACTTTGAACCAAGGTCATTTACCTGGAAAATACAGAAGGAGGGTGCGTGATGTACCAGTGCAGAGACAGCAGAGAAAAGTTGCCAGGGGTGCACAAAAGCGTTGCAGGGTCAGGCAGCACCAGCAGCAAGCGGCAGCAAGCAACACCAAACCTGGAACATGGCAGTGGAATGTTCAGCTCACATAGGAATCAGTATTGATCAGCTCTTTATGACACTGAGGGAAATGTGATGGTATATTATAAAAAACACATGGAGAACTCTGCACACATTCATGTATGCCCAGCAATTTCATTATCAATAGCACTGTAATTAGGTGGGGCACCCATCCGGTCACCAACACACGGATCAGCAACTTGTGCAAGCTACCACAAAGAAACACGGTCGGAGGTTACTAACCTATAAATTACACCAGATATACTTCACCTCACAACTAGAGAAGCTGGTAAATAATGACTTGCTGAAGCTGGCACGCAGGGCTTCGACCAAGGAATCTCGGGCTCATCCACAGCACAAAACAAGCCAACACCAGCAGGGCAGCAAAACTGGAACATGTCAGTAAACACTTAGCTCACATTTGACAATGGCGTTGGAAGAGCAGCTCGGAAAAGTCACCGGCGTTAAGCAAATAAGAAAGTATGATCATAAAGTGTGGTCCTTCCCTTCTAACAACATTAACGATCTCTATTGCGGTTCTGAGCAAACGGAGTGTTTGGTAAACCAACTGAAGCGAGGTTAAATACCAGAAAAGATGAAACAAATACCCTTCACATTTCTGGGTTGAAATCACAGGCAAAGAAACATACAGAATTTTTGTTTTATCGAGTGGCGTCAAACGTAAACAACTTGGCATATGAAAGGTTAGGGCTGCAGCCAGATTCGAGACATGTCGGAAAGAAATAGAGCGGTTTCACTACGTAAAGACGCGCAGGCTTCATGACAAAGAAAGTCGTGCCCTAATTTCCGGCGTGAGCCGCGAATCAAGTTGTAAAAAAGACAAGAGGGCGAAGCGATGCTAAATCTTACAGGCCACTCGAGTGATCATGAACGTTGCAAAAGCAAAGCGAAACAGCGATTCCTTAACCCTAACCGGATTATCATATCTTCATATGACGTACTCACCCGACTCAAACGTCACCTTACCAATATTTAAACACAAATCAAACTCGGCTTGGGGGCGGCGAAATTTATTGCGACGCTCTTGCTCTTACAAAATTCCAGTCTAGGAGGAAACACCGCGGCCGAAAACAAAACAGAACCGATGCCGAGCGAGCCGAGCCGAGCCGGACGCCACGCAGCCAGCCTCCCCGAACGACCCGAACGGGGAGCCGAGACGGTGAGACGAGGTCGGGAATGCTTGTGGTGGGGGAACGAGCGCGGCCGGCGCGGAGCCAGATAACCACGACGCGCGTCGTCAATATCGACGTGTTCAGGGGGTGCTTAGATTTTGAAGCACCGCTGCGTAGAATTGAATCGTTCGCGCTCGCAGTGTTCTACTAGTAGAGGTGATTAACGGTGCGAAAGCGTTTTTTTTTTTTCGACTTCATCTTCCGGGTCCAATAACGCGTTGGAAATCCGAAAAAACAGCAAAAATAGTGAAAGATAGGCGACCCGCCGTACACCGATAAGAGGGCTCTGGGTGGACGCCACGGTCACTAAAGGTAAGTTCTAACAGCATATTACGCCCCAGAACCACCGGGAGCTGTTCGCGAGGTCAGTACGTAACTCTGAATAAGCGTAAAATAATGCGAAAAATGGTCAATTTTAGCTATAGTGTGGCTCGGAGCGCTGCATCGGTCTGATGAGTAACACCATAAAGCAAAGCAGGGCAGTTAGGAAAGCCTCGCCCAGCTGTATATAATGCATACCCCCCCCCCCCTCCCCATATATCGCATTCCTAAAACAGCCTAAAACGAGCGAAAATGATGAAATTCACTAGTTTCCCTGAGCTCTGTACATGGAGGTCTAAGCGTCTTGAGGCGAGGTGACAAAATTGTTCCCGGTTGAAATTTGGACTTTTCGAACCATTTTCTGGCGGTTCAATAGTCCGACGACAGGCTCTGAGAGTGGGGATGGTTTAAATTGTCGGCAACACTTTTGTCACCTACCCCTGAAGTTTGGAAAGTCCTTGGTAGAATGGCTTTCTCCGCTCGGTGTGGCATCTTGAGGCCAGGTGACAAAATTGTTCCCGGTTGAAATTTGGACTTTCCGTGCTTTTTTTTTTTTCTAGCAGTTCAATAGTCCGACCACCGGCTCTGAGAGTGGTGGCGGTTTCAATTGTCGGCAACAATTCTGTCACCTACGCCAGAAGTTTGGAGAGTGCTTGGTAAACATGGCTGTGTTTTCTCGGAGTGGCATCTTGAGGCGAGGTGCCAAATTGCTGCTGACAATTGAAACCGTCGCCACTCTCAGAGCCGGTGGTCGGACTTTTGAACCGCCAGAAAATAGCCCGGAAAGTCCAAATTTCAACCGGGAACAATTTTGTCACCTGGCCTCAAGATGCCACACCGAGCGGAGAAAGCCATTCTACCAAGGACTTTCCAAACTTCAGGGGTAGGTGACAAAAGTGTTGCCGACAATTTAAACCATCCCCACTCTCAGAGCCTGTCGTCGGACTATTGAACCGCCAGAAAATGGTTCGAAAAGTCCAAATTTCAACCGGGAACAATTTTGTCACCTCGCCTCAAGACGCTTAGACCTCCATGTACAGAGCTCAGGGAAACTAGTGAATTTCATCATTTTCGCTCGTTTTAGGCTGTTTTAGGAATGCGATATATGGGGAGGGGGGGGGGGTATGCATTATATACAGCTGGGCGAGGCTTTCCTAACTGCCCTGCTTTGCTTTATGGTGTTACTCATCAGACCGATGCAGCGCTCCGAGCCACACTATAGCTAAAATTGACCATTTTTCGCATTATTTTACGCTTATTCAGAGTTACGTACTGACCTCGCGAACAGCTCCCGGTGGTTCTGGGGCGTAGTATGCTGTTAGAACTTACCTTTAGTGACCGTGACGTCCACCCAGAGCCCTCTTATCGGTGTACGGCGGGTCGCCTATCTTTCACTATTTTTGCTGTTTTTTCGGATTTTCAACGCGTTATTGGACCCGGAAAATGAAGTCGAAAAAAAAACGCTTTCGCACCGTTAATCACCTCTACTAATAGAACATTTTCCAGGGTGAGCCAACATCAATTTCTAAAATAGTGGTTTTTCGCTGCACCTTAGCGGGCATGGCCGGGCTTGGCTCGGTTATGGCCCATAAACGAAATCTTCTGTCTCTGTCTACTCGTAAGAACCTAGTGACTGCGAGAGAGACAGACGACGCTCGGTCATAGCCTTGCAAGGCTATGACTCAGGAACGGTACGAGAGCAAAACGGACGAAATTTACGCCCTTTGGGTGTTAATATGGGGTGTTTTACTGAAGCAATATTTTGTTTGTGTGTGATCGGAATTTTTGTTTAAATCCCGGATAGGGCTTAACATGGAAACTTCCGGCTCGTTGCGCGACCCCTTCCGGTGGTCGTAGGAACAAAAACTGAGGTACCAAAATTCATGGGGGATTCCGAACCTACCCCGTGACATTTTAACACTTTTAGCAGATGGCCCTATCTACTGTGAGGTATGCTTCTCCTTGCCCGCCACAGTCGTCTAAGCCGCGGGCTGGCTTATCTCACAAGCGTTCCAATGTCTCTTCTGCAGAGCGAGTGTATAAACCCACTTCAGAGCCCGCAGAAGTTCAAAAACTGGACTGGGTCAATACGCGACGCTCTACGCAGTGAAGAACCGTTATGAAACTTGTTGGCGACTGATACCAGTCACTCATGGAAGCGTCACTAGTGTCAGACATGGGAGTTAATACCAGGTGTCCCGCGTCAGCCGTGCCAAGGTAAAGGTAGGCAAGCCCGCAACGCACTACTAACCGGCTCTTCCTGCCTCGACCAGACAAATGAGAGAGAAAGAGATCGCGTTTGATGACGTGTGACTATGGGATCAATTATGAGGTATGTCCACGGTGTTGTCGAAGCGCAAACGTAATTTGGTATCTCTGAGCACAAATGGCGCCTGTTGGGTAGGCAACTACGGCTTCTGCATGCACGTGTGTCGTGCGGGTTGGCCTACCCTGACACTCGTAGGCGCTCCGCTTTGCCGTTCGCGGTCTCGGGGCAGAGGGAAACTCGGACATACTTAATGGGCAACGCCTATGCACTCCTAACCAAAATATGTGCATACCATACGCCTTCCAGACAGAAAGAGACGGAGATAGTGCGTTGCGGGCTGCCAAAAGCATTCGTTTTCAGGCGTATGAATGACTTCCCTGCGCTCCCAAGCATACGGTTTTCACACTTTGATTAGCACTATGGTGTCGGTGTCCGAAACCTGATTTACCAGCGTACCGACACATTCAGAACCGATATTGAGCCTTTCGTGTTACGTAAGGTTTGGATGCCCAGCAGCCGATTTGCACCACAGAACAATAATGACTGCGATTATTTTGATACGTTTCCCTCTTGATTCCAGAGAGAGTTTCGTAAACTTTTCCAGTCTTTCTCAGCAAAATTATCGGGAAGATTCTAGAAATATTTCGAATATTGCCGAAAGTATTTCCGGGTCTTATGAATGTCCTCCTTAGCAAGGCTTGGTCGTACCTTACCGACTGAGAGCCGTCAGCCTGAATGAGTAGGCAACCCAACGTACCGCCGAGAGTTCACCTTTACAGTGACGGTGACATATAAGGAACTCAACCGGGAATGTGTGGAAGGCATTGTACTTACAAATGAACTTCATTTAAATGAACTGTCTGCAATATCTCTTGTCCATGTAAACTTCCGAATTCCGTCTCCGTATAAAGAATTCTTTTATGTGCTGTTATAAGGAATCCAGATTGTAATCTGAATTCTTTAAAACACACTTGTGTGTGAACCGAACGTCGTTTCCTCATAAGGACCAAAGTCGGCATCGTTTATTTTTAATCCTGTTAGGAAGGAACGGTCTTAGAAGCACACATTCCTTATAATTACAAAAATTACAACTTTTCTTTCTAACTGCAGATACTTATAAGAAATGTTCCAGGCTCTGATGCAAGCCAGCAAGATGGCACAGCATAGCTGCAGACGCGCGGTTAACGAGCCAGCAGAAAGTCTTTTTAAGGAAGCTCCCTTACAAAATCTACAAGGACGCTTCCTTATAAGCGCAGGTCCTTATAAGAACTGCTGGAATTTGTCTTTATAAGGATTTTCCTTATAAACGACTTTCCGGGCTACGATAGCAACTCGTTTCAAGCATGTGTTTGTCGGACAATGTGTGGCTTAAGCACCAAAAATGCATTGGATCAAGCGTTTTGTGCTTGACTGAAGCATTTGTTTTTGAGTGTGGATCCCTTGCAATGCGTCACTGCCGGCTATCAGATATTGTTATCAGCAACTGTGGAGCATTCGCCTCTCGCCTGCACCACCTCATCGGAGCCGTTCCTTAGTAACCCGAACGTTCTTGCGCAACGAACAAGCACCATGAACTGCGAGATCTGCCAGGATGCCTTTAACTTGGGGCTAAAAGTGCCCAAGAACTTGCCGTGTTCCCACAACACGGTCTGCCTGGACTGTCTGAGCAAGCTGCCCCAGCAGCGCTGCCCGCTCTGCCGCAAGGTGAGAACGTAAGGGGTCGTCCACATATTACGTACACATTTTAGGGGGGGCACGATTTTGTACGACAATGTGCGAAGTACGTACGAGAATTAAATAAACAAGTTTCCACGCGTTGGAAGTTTATTAAAAAGGCGCCAACGTCAGCCCAGATGCACTGCTTAAAAAGCTGTTAGAAAAAAAAATATTTTAGGACGAACTTTTTGTCATAACGATCATGGTCGTTTGGTTGTTGTTGTTGTAACAAAACGAAAAAGTCGTCGCTGAAAGAGGAATGTCATTACATTACAAGAGTTAACAATACGACAACGAAACGAATTCTGTCGTTTTTAAACGATATTTGTCGGATGAATACTACGGAAACGACACAGTCTGACTGTCAAACTTAGCGACTCTGGTAGTGTAAATTGACGTTAGAGGTTTTTAGAATGTGAAAGCTACGCAGAAAGCCTTTCAGAAATTCCAGACTACAGAAGCAGAAGCCGGCGTGCTTCGTAGAATCATTCTAAACTTCGCTCCTCATGTACGGGTGATTAAAAATGTAATCTCTACTGTGTCATGTTTTCATTTCCTTCCAAAAAAAATTACTGGTTTTCTCTATCCCTGTAGTCATTTATATGCTATGCATGATTATTGAAATTCCCTGAAGTACGTACATTTCGGAAAGGGGAAAATCGCGTACGTAATAATATATGGACGGCAACGAAAAGTCTCGACCGCTTTTCAGCCCGTCCCGACCGACACGTTTCTTTAGAAACGCCAGGAGCCGGGCTTATAGGAGTCTGATGCGTACTGTTCGTTCGTTCGGACGTGAGCACGCCGACTTATCGTTGATAGGAAAACTTTAAATTTTGAGGATCAACTCCTTTTTTAACGTAGATTAACGTGCGGTGGCAACAATTTTAGATTTGTGTCGCACTTTTGAGTAATGAAAATATTTGTTTTTGTTTTGTGAGGTTAGGGTTGGCCGCCGCCGCAGAGGTAGAGGCCGAACAGTCACACGGGACGGGCTCAGGTAAACGATTTTAATCGTAACGAATACATCTGCTGTCGGGATCTTCTAGGGAGACTTGAGGCCGGCAGGCCAAGCTGGCCAAGTCCTCCCGTCGAACCAAGCTGCCGGTGGAGCGCAGCGGAACTGGCACCTTACGTTCGACGGAGGGACGGGCCAGCTAGCTTGTTCCCACACTGATAAATCTGTCACTTTTTACGAAGGGATGTCGGTGCACGTAAATGCGCCTACTATATTAGAAATCCAAGAAAACTTGCTGATTTTCAATCGTAGTTTTCTAATTTCACCCACTTTTTGTCATTGTGCCAAATTCAAAGTCTTAAATCATACATATTTTATTGGATGTGGGTATTGATAGCGGTTGTCTGATAGTAAGTAGTGAACGGAACAAGACCCATCCCTCGTCAAACCTCCAATGCGCTCCACCGGCACCTCGGTTTTATAGGGGGACTTGGCCAGATTGGCCTGCCGGCGGCGTTTGCGGGGGCCTTCGGCCTCCGCCTCAAGTCTCCCTAGAGGTGCCCGGTAGCAGATGTATTTGTTACGATTACAATCGTTAACCTGAGCCCGTCCCTGTGCGCGCCGCGATGGTAATGGTGATAACAGAAATATTTTCAGTACTCAAAACTGCGATACAAGTCGAAAATTGTTGCCACCGCACGTGAATCTACGTTAAAAAAGGAGTTGCTCCTCAAAATTTCAACTTTTTCTATTCAGGATAAGTCGGCGTACACACGTCCACCCGAACAAACATGCGGCATCAGACTATAAGGCCGGCTCCTGCCGTTTCTAAAGAAACGTGTCGGGACGGGCTAAAAACCGCCGAAACACAATGAGACATTGGCATCCAGTACCTGCAGGCCATGGGTGGTGGACGGAAGATCTCACCGCGTGTTATGGGGCCCGTAAGCGTAAGGCACTCGGCACTGATAGCCAACCCGCTCTACTGCGCTGTTTTCGCCTGGATACAGTGCCAGACTGGCTAGAAACCCGGTAAAGACGACACGGGATCGCGAAAATTATGGAAGCAGGAAAGCTGTTTTCCATGCGACGAAAGTTGGTACAAAACATCGCTCTTTGATGCTGTTATAATAGTGCTGTTAGTGCTGTTATAATAGCGTGTAGTGTAATACCTGTAATACCTCTGTAGTATTTGTGTTACTTCTGGTGGTTCTACAAATAGCGGTCAATTTCTGCCTTCGGGCCTGTATTTCCAAACCGTTTCACGCAGAACTTTAACGAAAGAATTTATGCCCGGGTTGAAATTCTCGCCGCCTTCAGCGTCCAGGTGACGCTGTTGTCGTCATGTCGCCGCGTGCTCACCGTCCCCTACGCCCTAGCCGTCGTTTCACCGCAAGATTTTTGGCATCCCCACCGTGAAGGCCCGGGCCCTCGCCGTCCACACTGCTGCCTTGCCGTAACCACTTCACCGCCCTCACCGTGTCCTCGACGGAGGCCAGGTTTTACCGGGCTCACTGGGCTCCTGCTGTCATTTCACTTTTACTGCCATTTAAGAAAATTTCCTCGACCGCATTCGCCGTGCTTTCGACGGAAACTTGTTTCAACTGTATCTAACGACTTTTCGACGCCACAAGGTCCAAGAAAAACTTCTTAGTGTCCACAATCGAAGATATCTGAACTCGCTTTGCAAGGAAACCAGCACATTGCTTAATTTCTGGTGCTTTAATAGTCAAATCCGTTATGCCTGCCGAAGTCACCGGAAATTTTGCAGGCTCAAGGGAAGATAAACATGCGCTGATCATAGGTTCGCATGTGAAGCGATTGGTTTCTGCCCCCAATCGATATTCTATGTAGTGACCGAGGGGCTCTAGAAATTAGAGGTTCTGAACCTCTAATTCTGGATAATTGCTTGTAAACCCCTCATCTAAGTCCTAGACAAACGTAATATAATAGGTTGGTGACAATCTCGAAAATTTCGTATCTAGTCCTTGTAATCTCATAAAGGCTGAAAACTTCCCGCCTCCTCTGAGGTGGTTAAGAGGGGAAAACACGTCTTCCAAAACTAACCTGAAAGCTATTTTCTTATAGAACAATGAACAGAAAATTGACGAAATTTCCTGATATGGGAATCAGGGCTGTTAACGTTAATTGACGATTAACGGCGTTAACTAACGTTACTTAACTTTTTTAAACGGTTAACGTTAACGCGTTACATTTCTAGTTTCCATTAACGGTAACGAAGTTAACGTTAACAAGATCAGTAACGCGTTAACGGCGATAACGTTAATTCTTTTTTAAATGTCGCTGCATTCGGATGATGCAATGGCCAAAGCTCTCCCGAAGTGAACAAGACTTTTTGGTCAACGTACTTTTTAAAGAACGGCTAATCCTAGACCTGCTTGTATTTCTGGTATTCAGTCATCGATCCTAGACCAAGATCCTAGTCCTGGATCCTAGGTGTTTTTATTTTTAGAGATCATAATAACCAGCAAGGTAGACTAAGGCAGACCACGTTGGGGCGTGCAAGGCATCGCTCCTCTCAAGGCGCTGTTCCGCCCCTCCGCGCCTGCCGTACTCCAGCTGCTGGCGGCAGTCTTAGGGCAAACACATCACTTATCTGTAATGGACAAACGAACTAAAACTTTTTACTACGCCCCACCCGAGTGAGGGCATCGCATCTGATGCTCCAGCTACCCCTCCGGCTCCCCTCCCCGCAGCTCCAACCGGTTTCCGTTCGGCTGTGCGGACAAGTGGACAGGTCGACATAGGTACATTACAACTGTGTTGGTAGCCTCATATTTATACACAGCATACCGTGTAACGGAGCTCCCGCACCTGCCCGCCGACGGCCGTCCTGGTGGGCCCCGTGGGGCACGGCGCCGGACCACCGACGCGATCCAGCGACGCCGAAAGTGTCTTGGATAGAGGTGGGGACCCCTGGGGACCCCCAAAGGGCCCGGAGCCGACACAAAAGGGTCTGGAACAAGCAAACGAAGGGATCCCAAAAGGGGTGACAAAACGCTGGGCTTCTAAGGACTTAGTTTGAAGAGCAATGGCAAAATCGAAAGGACGTACATGAAGAATCGTCGCAAGCGAAGCGAGCGCACTGTCACGGCATGAAGTGAAGTGACTCAAATATCTCGGATTAAAGTTCAATTTTCTTCAAAATTTCAGCAGGTTTCGCGCAGTGATATCCCCCACCCCCAGTTTTTTTCATGTCATATCGCCTGGTTTATAATCACTGCTGCAGGAATTCAATGTGCCACCAGCAGAGCTCCCCAACAACTACGGACTGACGCGGGTGCTGGAGGCTCTTCAGAAGCAGAAAACCTTCAGCAGGTGAGTGGATTGGCATCCGCATTGGTCGGACGATCCAACTCCCAAACGCCTCATACTAGGTGCCGTGGGTGTGACCGATTTTCTAGACACTACAATTCTGGTGTTTCAGGCCCGATATTGGCTGCCAATGCTGCAAGTCGGTGCTCAAAGAAGGCTGCGTGGCTGCCGGACACTCCGTGTGCACCATAGCCCAACTGAAGCAGATGCGCACTGAGTTCGTGGCGCCGCAAGTCCAACAGCTGCAGCGGGGAGTGGCCGCCGGAAAGCAGGTGGGGCAGCTGCTGAGCCACGTGGACAAGGACATGCACGGCCACCTGGAGGCGTCGCGGGCGCAGCTGCGGCAGCTGGAAGGCGTCCTGGGGCAACTCCAGGCGGTCGCTGACCTCGAGGTTGACCTGGACAAGGTCGTCGAAGTTGCGACCCAGCAGGCACGGCACGTGTCTAAGCTGGAACACAGCGCACAGCTGTCGGCCGTCCGGGGCCAGTGCACCGTGGTGCTGGAGGCCGAGGGCGGCGCCTCGTGGAAGGCCAGCGTGCAGCTGGGGAAGGCCAGCGCCCCCTGCGCTACCTGCTGATGCGCCTCCTCCAGGACGGGCTGCTCCAGAAAGACTCCCAAGAGGTGAGCAGGCTGAGGCCGACGGCCCAGAGGCCATTTCTGTACGAGGACTGCGACAAGTTGTCATGGCCCGTACGAAAATACAGGTAAAAAAAAGTACCTAGAAGCGCTTCAGCTCTGGTTTATCGCTCGCCTGGCTGTGTCTGTATCCTTTTTAATGAGAAAGAAAGAGAAGCAAATAACGTTGGCTCGGCTCGGCCATGACGACAATCGAAACGCAGTCGGCGCTGTGTTAGAGTCAGCTGGTGGTGACAGCTCCGACCCGAGTCTCTTAATTTTACAGAATACCACTTCGCAAGTATCATCCGAGGAGGCATTAGGTACTCTTCTGCAAATTTTAGACAAAATTTAACAAGATCAATCCTGGTTTTCATAACAAAAAGACAGTTGTCATAATGGGCCATGTTATCCAAATCCTCAATCCTAATATAAGGCTACTTCGTGCCTAAAAGATACTATTCAACACGTGAATTATTTGTACGACTACGAGTGTAATTCTCGCCAGAACAATTTTCTGGCTAGAAATTTTTTTTTCTTTACATCTACTCCTTTTCATTCAAAACACCGAGAAATGCAAGAAAGACAATTTTAACAGGAGCGGTTTGGACGCTGTTATGCGTTCAAATTTCGTGATTCTGGCGATTTTTTTTTTCACAAAACCGTTCTATTTTACTCAAAACGTCGAGATGTGCAAGGAAAACAATTTTCGCAAGTATGGTTTGGACGCTGTCACGAGTTCAAATTTCAAAATTCTGGCTTGAAAATCCGCCCCCCCCCCCCCTCTTATCTAAGGTCAATCTGGTCAAAGTAGGGTCCTAGACGACTAAAATTTCAAAAGAAACACTGTAACAACAATAATTACGGTTTTCGACATAGCGGCGTTTAAAGTGCGAAAATCAAGCGAAACATCGTTTTTCCTGGTTTAGCTTGATTTTCACACTTTTAACGACGATATCTCCAAAACCGTAGAAGATGCAGTGTTTCTTTTCAAATTTTAGTTCCGAAGGGTCCTTGTTATACACGCACTACCGAAGAAGACGGTGTACTGTCTATGCGAAATTTCCGAAGATAATTGATTTTGTAGAAACTGTACCAATTGGTGCGAATCCTTAGTCAAATCAAGCAAGTTTTCGTCCAAATAATTATGTTGACGGTACTAGTCGCTTGCGTGCTGCAAAATCGACTAATTTCTAGTCGCGCTCTCACGCGCATAAAAATGTTAGCTAATTTGACTCTATGTTTTTTTTTTATGTTTATTTTTGGGACAGAGTAACAAGCCTGTACGGCGCTGGCAGGCAAACCCGGTGAACTGCGCAGCATGGGCCTGGACACCCGGTACCACCCGGTGCACACAAACCTGCTCTCTCCAGCGCAGCTCTCTGACGGCGTGTTTGTCGCAGGACCCAGCGGAGCAGCCTGCCGAGGCGGAGCAGCCCGCCCTGCAGGAGGCGGCCATCCCGGAGCTGGACGTGGGGGACATCACACTCACAGCACCCACTGAGCGGCAGGAAGAGAAGGCGGCGCTGCTGCAGCGGGTGCGGGCGGAGGGGGTGAGTGACAGCCGGCACAGCCCGGCACAGCCCGGCACTGCGCCAGGTCTGACCGCACCGCTTGGGCCGCCTACCGCTGACCGCATCAGAAATCTCACAGAGGCCTGTTTTTGATCCACGTTCGGGGAGGGCAAACAACGCGTTTTGTTTAGAAATACCGTCGGTTCTTCCACGCTTTCTAGTATCTATACCAATAATCAAAATGACCGCTAGACGTGATTTCAAGTTAAAACATTTCTTAGCTAACGTACAATCGACAGTTATAATGACCCACCTCGCGACTAGTTGATTCCAGTACTGGGGGGGGGGGGGGGGGCGAATATTCTGGCAATGATTCCTGCCGTAAAATTGATTTCCGTCCGTAAAATTGTACAATTACCGACCAGAACCCTATTTCCGGCCGTAAAGCCGCATAATTTCCGGCCAGAATATGATTTCCTACCGTACTCTCTTTAACGATCGATGCCTCTATTAACGCACGCAGAGTGGTCCGGCCGGAATGGATGGGTTCCACCATAATGTGAGATTTTACGGCCGAGACCTAACGTACGGACGGAACCTGGAAAGCCCAACCGGTCTCTTGGATTCCGTTTCCGTTTTCTCATAGCTGTAAAATCTTAAGTATTGTGAATTTCGATCTGAAAGTTTTCATGCGTTGTCTACATGAGAAATTAGTAGGCCAGTTTCAATATGAGCTTGATTCTGGCACCTCGAGAACGGCTGGTGATATCGACAAACCGACAACAGATTTGGATAGAGCGCGATTTACACGTTCCATTGGACGAAATTCGAATGGTTATAACCATTCTGACTGCGCCTTATTCTTCATTCTCTTACACTTTTCACTGTAATTTTTACTGCACTGCTTTTATTGGGTAAGTTCATGCGTCAAAATATATTGAGATCAAAAACTACGCATTTACCCCCCCCCCCCCCCCCCCCCAACCGAAATCCTGCGTACGCTCCTGCTCACTCACATACCTAGCACAATGTTCCGAGAGGGTATCCGCTCGCGTAATAGTCGGGCCACTTGCCTAGTATTGGTTGTGTAATAGGTGCGTAATAGTTGTATTACATGTAATACCGTGTATTACTGAGTAATAGCCTCGTAATAGACCGTAATAGCAGTAATACTTCCGTAATAGACGCGTAATAGCTGTATTGGGTACGTAATAGTCGTAATAAATACATAATGGACGTAATACACGTCATACGCTTGATGGGCTGCTTATCTGATTAGCGTGGTCACCGCGCGACTTTTCGATAAATTTCGTACCGGATATGGATTTTCTCGTGTTTTACACGTAATACGCCTGTTAGGCGCGCAATACGCTTGTAATAGTCGCGTAATAGCCCGAAATAGCAGTAATATTTCCGTTATAGACGCGTAATAGCTTTAATGGTTGCGTAATAGTCGTAATAAAACATAATGGACGTAATACGCGTAATATAAATCTATTACGGTATTAGGGAGTAGTCGGGTCGCGATTTTTAGGAGTGGTTACCCCCTGTTCCTGAGTCCAGTGCAGCGCAGTCGGATGGGTTTCCTATCGGCGCGTGCTGTGGAGCGCAGTACTGCTGCGCTGATGGGCCAACTGCCTTACTGCGGGATATTGCCTGGACATGGACACAGTCATCATACCTTGATTATTTCATTTTGGTGGAAAATTCGTTTCTAAGCGACAATTTTTTACAATACACAAATTTGCAGAATGCTAGCTTTTAAGTTGCATTGTTTTGTTTGCGGAGAATTTTGCTTCATTCTATGCACTAATTTATTTGCAAGATTGCGAAAAACTATGTTGTGAGCTCGCAAACGAATTAGTTTGTATTATAAATCAAGATTCTTCACCATACAATCAAAGTAGTTCGTAGGGAACAATGCTGCCTAATTGTTCGCATTCTGAACATCGTTCTCGGCAGCAGTGCGCTCCGAGTTGACAACCGACCTCTGCGCGCTGCCAGGTGGGCCGTGCTCTCCCCGGCCGCTGCCGCCCCGCCGACTCCCCGTGGACACCCGGCAGCGTCAGCGTCCGGCTCCCAGCCACCCCTTCGGCACGGCGGTCCTCCGCTCTGTGTGACGTGTGTGTCTGCTGCAGGTGCGCCGGCTGAGGGATGTCTACTGCGACAAGGACCCAGCGTGGAGCCTGCAGCTGCTGCGGGAGTCCTCCCGGACCGTGGAGGAGGTGCAGGTGTGGTGCCCTAGCCGGGAGCACCTGGCTGTGCTGCACAACACGCCCCGGCTGCGCCGCCTGTTCGTGTGGGACGGCCACACTGTGGACGCTGACTTGGAGCTGCCGGCCCTCCCAGCGGGGCGCACCAGCAGCCTGCACACTCTCAGTGTGGACCGTCTGCCCCGTCGGCCGCTGGTGTCGCTGCTGCGGGCGCACGGCTCCGCGCTGCACACGCTGCAGCTGTGTGTGGGCACGGAGGGGGACAGGGAGTGGCCAGTCGTCTACAACGACCTGCCGGAGCTGCTGGGGCAGTGCCGCCTCACGGCGCTGCGTGCGCTGCTGCTCAGGAGATATATTGAATGTTACCACACCGCACAGCACTGCGCTGCCCAGATGGACGCGGTGCGGCGAGTGCTGCCGGCGGTGCGCGTCCAGTGCGATAAGTGTGACAAGGTTAAGCCAGAGGCCTTCTAGCGGGCGCACAGCGGGGAGGCCGGGCTGCGGCAGGCTGCCCTCTGCGGACGGGGCCTTGTTGAACAGCCGGCCGGAGGGCCGCGGGGAGGACTGCGGGCGGAGGACTCAGCGTGGACTCTCCCCCGAGTGGCCCCACAGCCGGTGTCCTGTCCGCAGCGGCTGCAGGGAGCAGCGCCCGGAGGACAAACAGCCCGGGACTGCAGCGGATGTGAGGAGAGAACTTTCAGTTAGCAGACGCGGGGAGCCGGGCGAGCAGACTTTGGCAGGGCAGAGAACAACGGGGAAAGAATGTTGCAACAGTTCGTGCTGCAAGTTTTCCAGTGAAAATTAATATTATTAAAAACTTGATTTCTTGACTATATGCAGATTGTTTTCAAATGGAGCAATCTCCTTAATTATACGACTCCCAGTTTTTGAACTTTCGCGAAACATCCATAAAATCCTAACAATTTGTGCTGCTAATTAATCTGTAAACTCAACAATGTGGTCACTGTACTTATAAGTGAATTACCCACCACACTTAACATAAGAGGCCCGAGTTAAACTCGGCTGGACGCCACAACTTCAAAAATGGTTTGCATGGCTTTTTCCGAAAGAAAATTACTAGGTTAGTGGCAGACATCATATTGGCTACCCCAAATCGTATCTTGTACATTTTCGATCAGAACAGGTCGTGTGCCCCCAGTATGGAGCTGACCTCCTGGGAATGTTGCAGTAACATGCGTCAGTTGTTGGGCGGAACTGCTGCAGTAATCCAACGGACCTACTGTGGACGCGGAAGACACGCCACACAGCCAGTGTCAGCCGCCCTGTACTGTAAGCTGATGGGATGGAAGGCACGGCTGAATTGCCCAGAACACTTCACAGAAAGAGTTTTACTCACATCATGCAACAAAGACAGACTGTTTTCGTAAATACTCTCGGGATTTTATACCTTTAGTACGTAAAACACACACGAAATTGTGTGTATTACAAACATTTTGTAATGCGTACTTTAGGCGTACACAACACGCACTCCTAAAATAGTTTGTAATACAGACATATAGTTTGCAGTGCACACACTAGTGTTAGTGTCGTGCCGCGGCAGTCTAAGGCGGTACCAGCGGTGCGCCTGGAGGACAAACAGTCGGGCCGAGCAGACCTTGACAAGATAACTAACGAGTGGCAGAGGGCACTGCCATCATTTCTTTAACAGTTTGTGCTGCAAATTTTCCTGTACAAATAAATCGTCAAAAACTTTGTTTCTTAACTGTATCCAGATAGTTTCGAAATCCGGAAAGGTGAATTTTGAGACTTTTGATTTTTTGCGGAAAATCCGGAAAAACCTAACAATTTGTGCTGGTAATTCCTCTGCGAACTCAACACTGTAGTTATTATAGTACTTAAGATACAGCACATGCCCACTGTGCCGTCAAAAAGGCACGGAAGAGACTTGAGATCTGAGACCGGAGTTATACTCGACTTAACGCCAGAATTTAAAAAATGGGTTAAATCAGGGCGAAACTGTTGCTATTTGCGAGGGATTGGGCTTGGGTTGGTCTGTAACAGATTGTGAGAACACTGTTCTTGGGGATACCGAGAGAGTACTTTACACAGGCATCTCGAGGGCGAACCATGAAGCTGCGGACCTGGCGCCTCCTGGCCTGTGGGGCCTGTGGGGCTGTGGGGGCTGTGGGGGCTGGGGGGCCTGAGGGGCTATGGGGCCTGTGGGGTAGTGTTCTGCGTCGGGCGGGCAGAGCCGGGCTTGGCTCGGTCATGGCCCATAACCGAAATCTTCTGTCTCTGTCTACTCGTAAGAACCCAGTGAGTGCGAGAGAGACAGACGACGCTCGGTCACAGCCTTGCCGTGCCATGTCCGCCCGATGCAGAACACTACTTTGGGGACTGTGGGCCTGTGGGGCCTGTGGGGCCTGTGGGGCCTGTGGGGCCTGTGGGCCTGTGGGGCCTGTGGGGCCTGTTGGGCCTGTGGGACCTGCAGCAGTGCGGGGGCCGCCAGTGGGAGTCGAACCCACCACCTCAGCGGGCTGAGGTGCGCCAACAGCAGTGTGTCCCCGCACCGGCCGGCAGAGGGCGCCACAAGCTACTGTTTTGGGGGTGAAAAAGCTGTGTGGGCCAAAGTTCGTGTGTGACCAATTGATGTTAAGTTAGTGCTGTTCAACGCCTGTTTATTACAATGTGTAACCCGGGCCTTTGTTGTGGCATCCGGTTACAGGTGTTCTATCGTAACATTTTTACTTGGTAGCCTACCGCAACTTTTCTTGGGTGCCCGGTAAAATTTTTACGCTAACATTTCGTATACCGCGGTGTGTGACATTGCGATGAAGGACGAAGTCCTTTAACATAGGCATACGTGGAAGATAATGCGCGGGAGCCAGGAGGGCTTCACCTGCTGCTCACCGCAGTGCACATCGAGGCTCACCGCGTGTACGTCAGCAGGCGGCCGGCGCCGACCCTGCGGGGTGCCTCGCTGCACGGCCGGCCATGAGCGCCCATCTGGCCCTCGCCGTCGACATGGACCTCGGACGCCCCCTCGCTCCGCCGTCCGGCAGAGGGCAGTGGAAGAAGGACCCGGCGATACTCCTGAGAATAGAAGAGATTGCAAGGGAGGAAACCAGAGTTCGCCGACACAGCTGAGTGGTGGGAGCACTGCAAGGACACGGTCCGTCCCTACAGTTACAGCGCGCGGTCTGCGAGGCGAGCGGGGCAGGAAGAGGAGAGCCTGTCGTCCTTCTTCTAGGGATGCCTGACGGAGCTGTGTGCGGCCACGAACCGCCTTGGGGACGCCGACGACGCCTCGCAGATATGCAAGCACAAGAAGGCCATCACGGAGCTGCTGTCGTGACGCCTCGCCGGGACCGCGGCGCGCGCTCAGTGCGACACCATGATGGACGGGGAGGCAGTGGGTCTGCACCTCATGGCCGCCGATATCCGCCGCCGCGAAGAGAACAAGATCACAGTCTTACGTCGGCGACACTATGGCGATGCTGGAGAGCCCCAGGGAGGTGCCGAACCTCGTCACCATCCTGGAGGAGTTCGGAGCTGAGTCCGGACTGAGGGTTACCGCAGACAAGTCCAAGGCGATGCCGCTGGGGGCGTAGGTCGACGCCGATGCCCTTCCCGACGGTGTCCGAGCCCGAGCTCAAGGTACTGGGGGTCACCATCACGATGCCCGCGGCGAACTGGCCGGGCCGGATCAAGGCGGTGAAGCTCTACAGCTTCACCTTTATCCTGCCTCCTTCAACGCCTAGTGGCTGTACTAGGCGTTGAAGGAGGCAGGATAAAGAGGCAGGAGGCTGTTCCTCACGGCTTCCACTGCAGTTTGGTTGCTCTCCACTTTGCAGCCCCTAACTCCAACTCCATGAATAAGTTCGCCCTTGGTGTGTGTAATCCATAGCGAACAGACTCCTCACTCACCAGAGATGACAACAGCAGCAGGAACTCCCGCCGGTAACTCCAAGTCCCTCACGGACTCCTAGTGAACTGCGCCGGTACAAACGGGCTGGGACCCCTCAGACGGCGGGAACCTCTGGCGCCAAGCGCCGCCATGGGCGCACCACCGTGATGCCCTGTAAAGCAATACATTTATTAACATGACATGAGAAAAAATTTTAAACTGAGAGAACTTAATATAAATATTGTGCTACACCTTTTAACACTAAATGATATATACAAGACAAAGAAAAATGACTACTCCCTTGTCCCCGGGCACACAAGAAATAAGGTTCCGAAATTCGAATACCCTATATTGTTGACTTCCATTTACGGAAATAGGATTACCCTACAGTAAACCTTTAGCACTAGCGAGGAGGTTTATTTATGACAACAGAAAGCCAATAGGATCTCATAGGCAGCAGGAGCCACTACAATTCGGATGCACAAAATCCACACGACCAGAAGACCCTAATGTTTTACAAATTCAAAGGCAAAATTATGTTCTTACCAATACAAAACAATTTACAATTTTTACACCAGATCGCTCAAACGAGCGGATGTACTTATTGACCTGCAAACCTAATTCGGAAGACGAAGTGTCTGGACCGAAATTAGGTATGGGCAACAGCTCGGACACAATGATACGACATTCCAGTCTTCTCAAAAGCCGGACTAGGGACCGCAACATATCACGGATATTTGAAAAGGAAGCATTCTTCAATACATAATTGGTCCCTACTATCAGCACTCTCGCTGCCTATTGTTATCAGCCAGGTGCAAAAGGTCTGCAGCACTCTGACCGCTAGACAACACTGCACACTTCACCTATGGGAAAGGTGTTGATTTGGCTCCGGTAGACGCTTTAAAATACTGTCCCCCATCAGGAAGGGCAACTTCGCATCTGACATGGTAGTAGCGACCACAATTATAACCGATTTCAAAATCAAAAACAAAATTACAGATCAACAAATATTTGGCATTAATTATTACAATGTAACTGGTGTTGCAGCTAGCTTACTGAGGGCTCTCTCAAACGTAACGACCGGTAGGGGCGGTACTCCTCCATCCATAAAATGAAAGTTAATGAAACACCACTAGGGAGTACGAAAGTCGGATTCATACAAACTAAGTTTATAAACCCAATAACATTCTAAGCGATCATCCTAAAAGCCCATGTGACGCGCACCGCGCTCAGCGAAAAACTACCTGGCCGCTCATGGTATTGGTAGAGGGCGTGAGTTGGGCTTTACTTTATTTGATTTGATAATAAGAGACCGCAGTTTCACCAAATAACAACGGTTTAGCATAATATTTAGTTTTAATGATACTTAGCTATAAACACTGGAAAATATGTGGCTCGGCCGCGTAGATCTGGTAACGTATTATGGAAATAAGTTATCTTTCCATATCAAATCGGGTATAAATACCTCTTAACCATAGCTCTAACCTATATAAGCGATGGACACCAAATCCAGTCTTAAGATCAAAAAAATAGGCCTTACTATCACACCTTTAAATTAGCTTCTGTTTTAAATGGTGTATTTCGTATATCCTTTTGAATAGGAGTCTAGTACCAAGTGTACGGCAATTACATACTTCAAAGACTACAATAAAAGTAATTTAAAAGAAACCATGGGAGAAGATCAGGATGGCGCTGATAGGATATTCAACGCGGAAGAAACGCAAGTAGGGGACGGCCGAAACCGGGGGTACGCGTAGAACAATACCCTAGAGCCTCAGCGCCCCCAAACCCGCCTCCGAACCCCGGATGCAGGTGGCGTTATAGGAAACCCCAAGGGAGCAACGCGGCTACCCTCAGTTCGTCAAATAAGTGGTGATGGCCTGACATGCTGATGGCGGTCGGGCTACGGATGCTGACGCGGGGCCGGCGGCCGGCTGCCGAGGCGGGCGATGGGATTTAAGACGCGGCATGACGCCATGCAGAGGGGCCCAGCAGAGAGCCGGCTGCCAGCTGCGGAGAATTTGAGTAGTTTGTAGTATTACGAAGAATTTGATTGCAATACGAAGTAATTATTCAAAAGCTTAGAAGTCATTAGTATGTATGCATTACAATGCCGCAATATTCTCCACAAGCTACGAATAAATAGTTTATAATATGAACCTATCTTCGCATGGTTAAGACAGTGTGGAGGGATGGGTCTGGGCCTTGAGGCGTGCTGACTTCTCCCAAGCATTTCTATGCGACTGCCACGCTTCAAACGGGCGTTACTTCACCGCTCTGTTTTGCCAGTGAACTTGGACTCACATTTTAGATTGGAACCGGAGACGGCTTGGCGCCAGGATCCACAAACTGTCCTGATAGGAAATGCAGAACACATAAGTTAAGGAGGCCACATTCGGGCCAACAAGAACCCTGACGCCAACAGTCTAACGCATGTTTCAGATCAGGAATACAACACCTCTTCCGGTCTCGAAATTGGGCGATTCACTCATCGTAGAAAAATGCGAAAAACAACGCTTTTGTTGTCGCGTTCCGGCACCAGGGCGCAATTTAGCTTACGAAGTGGGAAGTTGTGACTGTATCTCCGTCGATTCAGTGATATTCTTAGAGTGTGAATGAATGGGTGTCTTCACTCCACCAGGCACTTTGTTAAACTGTGGGGCGCTAATTTTGAATCACAGTTCATGAACAAATAGGTTCATAATGCAAACAAACCACTTCGAATGGCACGACAAAGCCGGCTGTAGGTCTACGATCAAAGTTGTTCGCAGCGATTTCCGCGTGCAACTTGCTTTTGCGTCGTTGTACATATTCGACAGGAAAACAAATTTATAACTTGATTCGGCGATAACCCATCTATTCCCCACTATCAGTTACATGGTTTGAGCTGTGCTGTTAGCGGGCCAGACGGGCCTGGTAGCGCTCCCGGCTGACTGGGGGTGTCAAGTGACAATGACGCGCCCGGCCAGCTGGGAGGAGTGCCTCGTCTGGACGCTAGGGCGCAGCACACCCTGGACACGGCTGCGAGGCTAGATCAGTATGAAAAAACAGAAAGGTGACGGGTGGGCGACGTGGAAGTGGGAGAGTTGAAGGGTTTTTTTGGAGACAGGGTGTGCTGGGCTGGACTGCGAAAAAAAGTGATAGTGCCTGAGGACAGTGCGACTAGAAGAACGCAAGTGTACACGACGTCATTGGAATGCCAGGAAAGGGTGAGTCAGCCGGATCATGACTAGGGTGCTGCCACTAGGATCGGGTATAATTAAGTTAGATTAGGGTAGGTTAGAAAGTAGGGACGCTAGGTTAAGGCGCCACGTGCGTGTGGCAAAGGAAAGAGGAAGGTCCCGAATTAAAATAGAAAAGAAAGGAGAACTGTGCCTTCCTTGATTGCTATCGAAAACCCATACAGTCCCTGCCCGCGACAAAAGAAAAATAGAGGAGACAGGTAAGGAACCACCGAAAGGCGTAAACCCTAACAGTGCCGATTGCCGAACTCCACTTCAGGAATTCTATACGTAAGTTGGACCACATTTAGGGGCCTCCCGGCTCCGCCTCCTGCCTCAGCTCGGCCCTGACTGCGGCAGTGTCACCGAACACGTCAGCAATAGACCATTCCGCCACCGGAAGCGGCAGGGAGGCAGACAGTGCCTAGCTCGGGCCCGCAGGCAGCACTGCGGGACGGAAGTAACCCGACAGCAAGACTTCCAGGGCACAAGTCGGTCAGGACTCACGGATGCAGTTTGACGACTGAGCTCTGGCCTTGAGTGCAGGGACAGTTAAGAGGGTAATGGAACAGCTTCGATTCGGGGTTCGTGCAATCGCCTCCGTTTTTTTGTAGCCTTAACATTGTACGAAAAATCGAAACCTCACAGTAGAATTAGTAATATTTCCCCTATTAAACGTTTGGCTGGTGCACACAAGCACACGGTCTCCGGAGCACCATTCCGGAAAAAACGATTGACAAAAAAAGTATTGGGACATGTGAATAGGGTATTTCACTGTATCCAAACCGGGATCAGAGAAGAACATCATGGCACCGCAAACTGTATCCGATATGAAAAATCGAGGCCACGGAACGCCCACGCGCCGGCGTACGTCGGCAATGATGGATTCTCTTATTTAATTTTGTCTGGAGTGGGGGGAAAAGTGTCGCGAGAAACATGACAAGTCCTCTGCGGCATGACTGTGGGTGCTGGTGCTCAGCGTAGTCTCCGAACGGCCCACAATACCTCGTGACAGTCTGCTCACAAACGGTGTTATTGACATGTTGTTCCACGCGATTTATCATACGTGTTACAGCTTTGGCAGTCACTATCTTCTTCTTTGGTTACGGTTTAGGTGTAGTGAAATACCCTATTGGAAAAAAGTCTTCTAAACGAATGTCTGCTACAAATTTTGGATGATTCTCACAAAACGTCAAGGTCTGCGTGCTTCATTTCCAAAAAAGCCCACCACAGAAAAGGCAGATGCAGAATAGTACTACGCACACAGGGCTGCAGCGGGAGAGACACGGCTGTGAGGGTCTGCTAACTGTGGTGGGGGACAGGAGTGGGGGAACCAAAACTGGGGGAAAAACAAACATGAACCACTGAAATTCGTTAGCCAACTTTTAAAAGGTATCATTAAATAATTAAAAGCAGTAGTGATATGGATACATCGAAATTTTCTAAACGTGTCCTACGATCTAAAAGTACACGCAACATTAACATCTGATCCTTCAGTTGGCGGTTGCGGTTTTAGGGAATCGCTAAAACCGGGGAAGTATTTTAGCACTGGAACTTGTTACGCCTTTTGGATCGTGCCACAAGGTGCGCAACTCCGCAGGAGACGAAACTGGAGTAAGAAGTCGTAACGAAAAAAAGAAGAAAGACGCAGGGGAAGTATGAGAAATCGGCTGCTCGTAACCACGCTCTGCTTTAGATCACTCGCAACTTCGATACAAAAATCAATCGATTTCTGATACCTCTTTCCAACGTTCATCTTGGCTTCTCTGGAGTACCCGGGGGGGGGGGGGGGGGGTATGGCCTGAGTGCCTAGGAGAATGGAATGAATCACTAAGCTCGTGATCCCCTGGCAAGGGAAAACAGTGCGAGTTGCTTCTGTTGTGCGCCCCCCCCCTCCACAACAGCTACGATGACCACCTCTAAAACAACCCCACAAACTAGAACAACCACCTTAAAATCAAAGGAAAGTCCGAGGGGCGTCGGCAGCACGAGGCCACGGTGGCTGTCCCCGAACTACGTAACGCTTAATACAGGTTTCCAATCAGACTTAAGAAACGGAAGCTGAAGAAGAAAACTCTTCCAGGCACTCTCCAGAGCAGATATGAGATACTTCCATATAGTTTGAGTAAAATTGGAGGTTCTTTTCCCATATTTGTCGAGGCTAGTGTGCATGAATATTTCTCATACCTGCCCTCGAGAGTGTCCAGTCTAGACGTGTTTTTGTTCTTCAGCTTCCATTTCCAAGTCTCATTGGAAACCTCTATTCCGACAATGTCAAACAAAAACGAGGCGGGACGCTTTCGAGCGCGGGGTATATCCCGGAGTGCTTTCACAGACGTCTCAGCACTGTTGAGCCGGAGTTTCGGCTCGCCTGCGCTCCCTTGGCCAAAGGCCTCTGCTCGGATCGGCCCCGCCGCTTTGCAGAGGGACAAACGCTAAAGGCCAAACGCGCATTTCCTTTCAAATATCTTCGGCTCCCCCTTATGGCGTTCACAAACTGACTAAAAACGCACCAAAAGGTAAGTTCTGCTTTCACAGACACACACATAAGACTTTATTTCCAAAGCTTCCACGCATCCACGTAGCTCACCTCCGCCCACCACGCAACTGCACTGCCCCTAGTTAATTACCGCAGCAGGCCTTCAGTGTGCGGTCCCGCGTGGCCTCCCCCCTGGGCCTAAGCCTAACCTAACCTGAAGTGGTGTTCTTCGGTGGGGTCCTCTAGTACCTAACCCCTAACCCTGAGGTGACCCGACGCCCATAGGCGAACACCCCATGGTCGTAGCACGTCCCATTCATGAGATAGACCCGAAACCGCACTTAAGCCCCTCTAGAGGTTTGCACCGGGCTTTGCGCGGAAACAGCAAATGCTTTTGGAACCAAAAAAAATAAAATGATATTTTTCATTCCGTCAGTGGGAATCGAACCCACCAAGCCACCTCATACGAAAGTAAATATATACGAGTGAGGCTCGCGCCAACGACAGATTTGTGTTTTTTCTTCTCATTCCTTGTGATTTGCTGTCCGCCGGCCGTCTTTACGCAAAAATAGTGACCGAGGCCTAACCTGCTGCTGTGCTTCACACTAGAATTATTTTTTCTACGTTAATACTCTTCAAAAGCATTCTATATAGTCTTGGAATGACGCGAGTCGCCAGCTCTTGGGGAAGAAGGCCGAATTCAATCGTAAGGATCAGTCACTCGGTCATCCGAAATCAAACTGAGAGAAGTCGACGAGGGGAACCGGATCCCACACAATTTAGTAATTAAAGCAATGCACTGCCAATATTAAATAAGAAAAGGAGATCAAGATAAAGCAGATGTTACTATAACTGCTTGGGCCCAAACAAATAAACAAAGAAACAGACTCACCAGATGACTCCAGAGCGTATCCAGGGTAATCACACTCACTCCGGCACGGGCTAGGGCGCCACGGGGGAGTCCTAGCCATGGTGGCTCACATGGCTGTTGATGTGGTCCTGGACGGTGTGGCCGTCAGGGGCGTTGGGCGGGACCTGTGGGCGCTGGGGGTGGGGCGGTTAGCGCCCATGGCGATGGAGCAGGCAGCACCTCCCCGTCATCCACTGTCAAGCACGCGCGCGCGCCGACGAACTGACCGCCGTCTTCTCACCTGTCATCAAAAGACCAAAATAACAGATCTAATTATATTAATAATATAATGATAATACAAAAGCCATCGACACAATGCTGCTACTCTCAGCGATAGCAGACCCCAGCAGGCGTGTAGCTCCGGCAGCGAGGTGGTGCAGCAGCAGCAAGCAGCAGCAGCAGCAGCAGCAGCAGCAGCAGCAGCTAGCAGCAAGCAGCAGCAGCAGCAGCAGCAGCAGCAGCAGCAGGCAGCAGCAGCAGCAGGCAGCAAGCAGCAGCAGCAGCAGCAGGCAGCAGCAGCAGCAACAGCAGCAGCAGCAGCACGCAGCAGCAGCAGCAGCAGCAGCAGCAGCAGCAGCAGCAGCAGCAGCAGCAGCTAGCAGCAAGCAGCAGCAGCAGCAGCAGCAGCAGCAGCAGCAGCAGCAGCAAGCAGCAGCAGCAGCAGGCAGCAAGCAGCAGCAGCAGCAGCAGGCAGCAGCAGCAGCAACAGCAGCAGCAGCAGCACGCAGCAGCAGCAGCAGCAGCAGCAGCACCAGCAGCAGCAGCAGGCAGCAGCAGGCAGCAAGCAGCAGCAGCAGCAGCAGCAGCAGGCAGCAAGCACCAGCAGCAGCAGCAGGCAGCAGCAGCAGCAACAGGACTACCTTCATGACCTGCCCGTCGTCGCCTGCACCCGCCGGCACCGCCGTTGTCTTCTTCTGGCCTGTCATCAAAGTAAAAGCAACACAACAACAAATTAATAATATTAATATTAGATACCAACTCAAGCCGACCCACTACGACGGCTTAAACGTTAAAAAACGTTAATGAAAAATGGAGAGAAAATTACCACAAACGCGTTGGGAAGCCGTTTTTCCCTTTCGTAGTAAGCATCTTACTCATAAGTTCAAAGGGGTACATACATTACTAAAGGTTTTCGTAACATTCAAATTCGAATTTTTTATTGCAATTTCATTGCAAATTAGAACATTAAGAAAAACAGATTCATTTTAAAACAAAAACTATAAAATTGCGGTTATTGTTTAAAACGCATGTCATCACTGACTGGGCCACACCGCCCCATCCCGCCGCCCGCCTGAGCCGAGCGTCAACAGCACGCAAGGGCGACATCGGTTCCGTGGAAGACAAAGGCAGAAGACGGAAAGGGAAATAGGCAAAAGTCGGATTAGCGCCCCCCCCCCCCTAGGGCGCCCGAAGACAATTCGCGTTACAATCCGCCTGAAAGTAGGCAAAAAGCGGTACATCCCCCCCCCCCCCCCCTAGAGCCGCCCCTGGAACCGCGCCTGCTCATACCACAGCACAGGCACGGAGCGCGTGCGTATTAAACCCCCCTCAGTTTCTCGGGTTTTAATACGCCACAGCTCGGTGCAGAAGCGTCTTTAAACCTCCATGGTGGTACCGTTTGAGTGTCTGTCTATTAGGGTGTGCCATACTTCATTTTTTTCGAAATTCCGTGTACGCGTTAGCTCAACCGTGGCCATTTTTCATGCTGATTGCAAGGAAAAAAGATAAATAAATTTGGAGGCCGTTTAGGGGGTCCGACTCGCCTCGGTTGGGAAGCCTAAATGCCACTCTCCAGGGTAAAAAATTAATGTTGTAAAACAAATTGAAAAAAATTTCCTACGTCAAATTGATCCCAAAGAACTGAAATTTCAAGGAAAACGTCGTATCTCTTACGGTTTCGGAGATATCGGCATTGAAAGTGCAAAAATCGATTATTGCACTTTCACCGAGGCGAGTCGGACCCCAAACGGCCTCCAATTTTTTTCCCCCTCGGAATCAGCATGAAAAATGGCCACGATTGAGCTAACGCGTACATCGAATTTCGAAAAAAATGAAGTATGGCACACCCTACTGCCTATGTGGACCGCACTGACCCACGCCACTATTGCCGCGCCGCTCCCGCCGCCACTTCGTAATCGCTAATTGCATTGGCCGACATCAAGAAGCCAAAGCACTAGCGGAGCCGCCACGGCGGGCAGCGGCACAGAGCGGCACAGCAGCGGCCTGCTGAGGTGACACTGTGACACTGGAGCATGTAGCTTTGGCATCAGCCGCTAGCTGCACCGCTGACAAACATCTCCGGCCGCCGGACCAAACAGCTACTCGCGGGACGCCTTCAAAAGGCACGAGCACTCCAAGAGAAACGACACTAAAATAAAGTATGCTAGTTACAAGCATATTATCTTCGCTTGGCGGAGCTTCTTGGATCGAGCATCCTTGGAAAGGTCGTACGCTGGAATCAAGAGTGTCGTTTCTCAGGCATGCGAACTTTACAGGGAAGCTTGATCCAAGAAACTTCGCCAAGCACAGAAAATATGATATACTTCTTTTTGAGTGGAATTCCTGATTCAAGTCGAGAAAAGAGTGTACTAATAGCATTCAAGAAAGTAATTCTTGTCCCAAGAGTCTTCATTTTATTCTAAGACTGGCACGAATCAATAAAATATTCTTGATTGCCTTTAGCCAAAGAATTTGTTTCCCTCGGTGTGGGCATAAACTTAAACTTATGGTACGAAGAATGCAGTATGCATACTGCATGTGATGAGGTAGTACAGAAGTTCTGTAAAATTACATGTTGTATGTTCAGAAGTAGTACAGAAGTTCTGTAAAATTACATGCTGTATGTTATGAGTTGTTCAATTGTTATGTAATGTTACAGACCGTATGTGACTTGATGCTACACAGGGTCTGTAACATAGTAAATGGATGTAATTTTATAGAATTATGTAATATTTCATAGGACCTGGAAATCTAATATAATAGTTGCTAGGGTACCTGCCGATGTTATACTTCGCCGTACATTTATGCAGTAGTGCACTAAGTCCTCAATTTTCCACTAGTCATTCGTCACACATCTAATTCGAACACCTCAGAATTCAACAACATTAGATAGAAAACTTTTATGCCCTTCCGTTTGTAGAAAATCTTTAGGAATTCGCACCGAGACTAGGTTTCTCCCAGAATCGTTCACGTGTGACATAACCCTCGGAAACAAAAACCAAACCACTGAACCACCTCCCTTGCAGGTGGAACACCGAATTCACTCTAATTCACAACGCTTTGGAGCTAACCATTTCCATGCGCGAACTGTGTGATGCACTCGTCACAGTCAACTGAACCTTCGGCCCCCGGATTCAATTCGAAAGATCGGTTCTATCAGTTACTCGTTTAGTAATCTTTAAGGTGTGCCGGAACGCTACCAACAATCTAAGCTAGAGTTGCCCCCCCCCCCCCCTACATTATACCTTCTTATCACAACCTCGATTACCAAAGTTTCGACATCAAAATACGTTCCACCTAGCAAAATGACGCTTTTGCGGAGTTTTCGAGCAAATTTTATGCGAAACTGCATAGGTTCTGAACGTGCCCATAGCTTCAGTGGGAAAGAGTCCGAAAGATTGCTATTTTACAACATTTCGAGTAGCATTACCGATATTTATTGCGAAATTGCATTCAGTCCGGAGAGCACACACAAATCATTTTCTTTAATCTTACAATACATGCTAAAACTTCACAATGGTTGCTGTGAAAGTCCGTTAATTTCTGTAAATTTACAGGTATAAGGGAATTTTACACGTTTGTTTCTGTCATAGTGCAACATTAAATGTGAATTTCCAGACGCCTTCTGTAATATTACATAAATAGCAATTACCCATAAAAAGTATGTTAATTTCCACTGGCCTTTAAATTTGCGTCGTCTTGTATGTAAAATAATACATACTTTCCATGTAAAAACGCAATTATTTTTTACAGTGTACCATCTTCCTAAACTCTGCTCAACATTCAGAATCTCACCTTCACCTTAACCAGGCAAATAGAATGTAATGTTTTGGCTAGCTGTTTTGGGGGCTAGTACTACATGTGAGGTGATACTCATTTCATTAAACGTAATTTATTACATACAAGAAATAAATGCGTGAAGGTTTATCATTATTAAGTTTATCTGCTAGCGTTGGAAAATTGGTCGATTGCTTACATCATTTTTTGTGGTCGTATAAAAGCCACAAAACATGACGTCACTAAAAAAAATTCTTCGTATCTGGCACATAAATGAACAGAACAGTGAACGAACCAAATCAGATTGGCATACTAACGTATAAAACGTGTTCAAATTTAGCGAATATGCCAAGCGGAAATCTTTCAAATTCAAATCTATAATGCGCTGGTACGGAACAAACATTAAGATGTGCGTGTTGGACATGGGCTGGGCTTAGCGGTGATGCCCGTCCCCTCACTGTGGGCTGACGGCCGGCAGCAGCCGGCAGCCGTAGGTGTAATACAGCGGACAGGGAATAAGGCGCCGTTTCATTGGGCGGGCGGTGTGTGCACAGCGCAGCGCGGCGAACATTGCACTACTTGTGGAGCGGGCAGTGGTGTACAGAAGCTGTTTGCAAAAAGGCGATTCCGTTGCGACAGCTGACGTCTCCAGGAAACGGCAAGAGGATGAAAGTGATATCAAGCGCTGGCTCATCACAGCCATCACCGGGCATGCGCAGACACCATCTTTTAAGAAACAAATGCGCTGCGCCTGCGTGTGTTATTCCTATCACATTCCTTCTGTTTAAGGTGCATGCAGCATGCATGATAGCATTGGCAACGGAATAGAGGTTTCCATTTGGACTCGGAAACGGAAGTTGAAGAACAAGAACACTTCCAGACCGGAAACTCTAGGGGGCAGATATGAGAAACTTATACAGCGTTCTGAGTGAATTTGGCGCCGCCCTTGTGCATCATAATTTTGCATACTTGCTCTCGAGAGCTTCCGGGCTAGAAGTATATGTGTTCTTCAGCTTCCGCTTCTGAGCCTCGTTGGAAACCTCTAATGTCTCATGTTGCTGATCGCGGCGTTAGAAGCCCTTCATAAAGGGCAACATGGAGCAGTCTCCATGATACCTTTACTTAGCTGTCACGGGGAGAGAGAAAGCCCTAGACAGAGAAAGAGCTAGGGCTAAAGCGCGTAACAGTACACCATTCGGGTCACTAGCACCGTTAAAAAGTTGGCAGGGTGTGAATACGGCTCATCGTGCAGAGAATCTCCGACATAGACAGCGATTTCTCGGAAGTGCTGCAAGGTGAAAGTATTGTGGTTGCGGCGTTAGAAGCCCTTCACAGTGGTAAACATAGAGCAGTCTCCATTACATTTTAACATTGCACCGTTAAAAAGTTGTCTGGGTGTGAATACGGCTCATCGCTTGATGAGCAATCTTTCTCTCCAAATTTCTCGACGTTTCATGAAGTAAGGTTACACTCCTGCTACGAGCTATGGCCTAACCTAACCTAGAATGTGCTCAAATCGACGGCTGAGTAGTTGCACACCCAAACGAAACCACCCTAGAGGTTTTAATACGCTTCTGCACCAAACTATGGCGTATTAAAACCCTAGAAACTGCTTAAATCGACGACTGAGTAATTATACACTTCAACGGTACCGCCACGGAGGTTTTAATACGCTTCCGCTTCTGCACCAAACTATGGCGCATAAAAACCCTAGAAACTGCTTAAATCGACGTCTGAGTAATTAGACACCCGAAAGGTACCGCCCTAAAGGTTTTAAGACACTTCTGCTCCGAGCTATGGCGTATTCAAACTGTTAAAAAATGGACACACCGACGAGCAGTTCTGATACGCACGCGGTCCGTGCTGAGTGGTGATATGCTCGGAAGGTGTATTTGTAGTGTCATATGGCCGAGTACCTCCATCTGCGTTGTTTTAGCGTGTTTTGGCCAGATAAATCACTCCTATGACTGCCTGTGCCGATTAGTGACGGTCCCAGACTTTTTTGGCAAGAATCAGGGTCGTCAGACCCACAGCGGAGATACTCTTCGGCGTGCGATTTCTCATACCTAGTGTTTCCGCTTCGGAAGAATTCTTTCTTCGGCGAGGTCCAGCGGGGCAAACCAATGTCAAATTAACCAGTAAATCCGCTCCAAACTAACGTCGCTGGGTGAACTTCCGTTTTGAGTTTCTCCATAAAACAGTATTGGAGGTCGAACACGAAAAGCGGTCTGCAGCACGATTTCTCATGGCTGTCCTAGGCGGCCCGACCTCATCGGCAGACTAAACACCGCAGGACTCCCCTGCCTCGGCCAGGCGGCATGAGAAATCCACCGGCCGCGCTGCCTTAAAGATTTCTCACGGACCTGTGGAACAGAGGCTGCACGGTGACTACTTCCGGCCAGCGTCTGTTGGAATACCCTATCGTCTGGGCTGAAAATGGTGGCCGGCCAGTGAACTGATGTGCGTTTTAGGAGTAAAAGAGGTTATAACAAGGAAGGAGTACGCCAGGCCACGTCGCGGTGTAACAGGCATCGCTCACCGCACAGCACTGCTCTGCCCCTCCGCGCCTGCCGCACCCCTACCTTGGCCTGCCGGCGGCAGTCAGTGGCCTGCAAGCAAGTCATCCATCACTTATTGGCACCAGACTGAGACCGCAGGCGTCCCCACGGTATTCCGATAGAAGTGGTGGGGAACCAGGCAGTGAGCGCATGCGCACAGCGGCGGCCCTACCCCTGCCCCCACCCTCACCGCCGTGTTCTAGAAGTCGTTTAGTTCTCCCCACTTCCAGCCAAATCCTTACTTGGAATACCCTATTCATATTGCAAAAATTTAACAGCGTTATAGTTTACAAATAATTAAGATAGCACAGAATCTCGCTTCAGACAATAAACTAATGTGATCGCAAGCTTGCAAACGAATTCGGTCATAATATGAACCAAAAGTCATCAAATTATACACTAACAGTCAAGGTTGTCCACTCTCTTTCTGCTGTCTAGTGATTTTAGGTTTCAAGTCGACAGATATCGTTAGATTTGGAGAACGTGTGTCTCAAGGGCCCGACTAGAAGATGCGAAAACGTGAAGTTGATTGCTAAACTTAGCGGGCTTAATCCACACCATTAACTGAGAGAGTGCTGAAAATCACATGACAAAAAAGGCTACAGCCCATTAATAGGACATTTTAAGACCATTATGTGCATGCACAAAAGCAGACACGAGCTGAATGAGAACAAAGTTACCAGTTACCGAGGACCAGGATTAAGGTCATGCTCATTAAACTCAAAGACCAACAACGGAGAACCAAAGGTAAAAAATATACATTTAGAAAACCCAGATATGCAACATACAGAAATTCTCTAATATTTATGAGCAAAAGCTTCTCAAGGTACAAGAAAGAAGCTTGTTATTTTGTTAATAAAAAACCTGGAGAAAGATAAGATGTTAAATAGCTTGAGATGGGTCACATCTAGACCCTGCAGTGCACCTAGACATGATGTGGTCTGCCTGTAGTCCCGCACACCTCAGAGCCCAGCCGGCCCCGTGGGCACCGGCCGGCACCGGCTAGCCGCCTCTGCTCTGTGTCCGCCCCGTGGGCTGACAACAGGGTGACCCCAAGGTGCCGAGTCCACTCTGCGCCGACACGGGTGGAGCACAGGCCGCCTGCTGTCACTGATGGTGGAAAGTCAGAACCCTAACATGCACGGCACCTCTGTCACCACCGGCAGCCACTGGTCAGGGAGTGCAGGGGCTGGCACCGGGCTTCGCGCGGGAACAGCAAATGCTTTTAAAACAAAAAAAAATAATAATAATAATATTTTTGACTCCGTCAGTGGGAATCGAACCCACCAAGCCACCTCATACAAAAGTAAATATATACGAGTGAGGCTCGCGCCAGCGACAGATTTGTGTTTTCTTCTCATTCCACATCATTTGCTGTCCGCCGGCCGTCTTTACGCAAAAATAGTGACAGAGGCCTAACCTGCTGTACTGCACACTAGAGTAATTTTTGCTATGTTAATACTCTTCTATAGCATTCTATTCTAGTCTTCGAATGACGTGAATCGTCAGCTCTTGGGGAAGGCCGTATTCAATCGTAAGGATCAGGGGGTGGCAACAGCGTCAAAGCGCCTGGTTCCATGCGGGAGCGAGCTGAAATTTTTCGCAAATAGTTCGTATTATATCAATAAGGCGAGCTGTGCTTTAGACCTGCAATTGCGATTTTAGCACATGTTATGCTTTGGAAGTTGCTAATATGCATCAATATATGAATTTTCACTTGTCCTTTCTGAGTTATAAGGGTCGCAAATCTTGTCTACGATTCTGCGTTTTCACAGAGATTTGCCATTTAGCACGAAGTATCGACCATTTTACGCAGTAAATATGAGTTAACTAGATATACCAGGTGTATCATTGGCCCCGGGCAGCTTCGGTTTTAGGCAGTCCAGCAAACCACTATCTCCGTCTCTTTCTGTCTCACGCGTCTGGCCGAGCCAGAAAGAGACGGAGATAGTGTGTTGCAGGACTGCCTAAGACCAAAACTGCCCGGGGCCAATGATACACCTGGTATTAGTATCCCACCGAATGTAAAACGTACTCCTCTATCGAATTAAACCAACCCGGAGAGAATCGGATCATTAGATTCGAAGATAATTTGAATATATTAGAGCGCTACCGCATGGAGCCAGGCCCTCGCACGTGGTTGCTTCCCGCTGTAAGGATCAGTCACTCGGTCATTCAATCAGTGTTTGTGAGGGCTGCAAGCCTTCCACGAAGACTAGCCGTCGGCAGCCATGATAACGGGAGGAGCCAAGCAGGAGCTTGGTCGCGTTATTCTTGTTTGGTTCCGGTTTGGACAGAGGAGAAAACCGTAATGTTTTCATTCGCGTGAGGGAGAACTTAAAATTAGCACTCACCAGATGCTGGAAAACGGAAGCGCAGAAGAGAAGACCGCGCTGCAGCGCTGTCGGCGGACAGCTGGGCTGCAGGCCACAAACAGCGAGTGCAGCTTACGGAGCTTGGCGGAAGAACTGCACAGGAAAGAAAGAAAACGCGTGAGAAATGAGAATAGGGTATTTTAGGACATGAGAACCGGAACCAAAGAGAAGCAAGGCGGCCTCTAAAACGGCGGCGGCGGCGGCGGGTGTGGCGGCTGCATCCAGAACCAGAAGCAGCAGCACCACAAAACATTTAATTAATATTTGAATAAAAATGGCAAAAGGAACACACGAGCAGACCGCCGTAGCAGACTACCTTCAGCAGCAGACAGCCAGGCCCTTCATGTCGTCGCCTGCACCCGCCGGCACCGCCGTTGTCTTCTTCTGGCCTGTCATCAAAATAAAAGCAACACAACAACAAATTAATAATATTAGATATCAAATACTGGAAAAGTTGAAATTCGAAATTTCTCTTATTTTTTGGGCTGTAAACGGTAGATGAGTTAACGGGGTGTTTCTTTTCCATCTTAAATGCCACAGGATACCCCTAAAAACTCCCACACCGGGTATCAGTGATCTGCGACCAGGTGCGGTCACAAAGAAGAACCGTCAAGTGGCGTCTAGGTGCTCACATTCCATGGCACGGAAACTTCGAGTGACTATACGTCGTCCGATCATGCTCAAATTCTGCACACGTTCATTCTAGACTAAGGCGCGCCTAAATGTGGTCGAGTCAGTATCAATTTTCATTTTGTGAATCACCCCAACAGCGGGCTGCCGGCAGGAGGGGAGGGGAGGGTGGGGCCCGAGGCCTCCACACTGGCGGCTCACTCAACATGTTACGTACATGTCAAGTTTGTAACGTACATAGATGTTCCGGTCTGAACACTTATTCAGACAGACAGACCACAACCTAGGCACGGCGTGGGCTCCCGCCTGAGCCGCTGGAAGGGAAAGCGGATCGGCTTCCCGTCCCACAGACACACTCCGTAGCCGTGTGTGTAGGGGCCGTCCGAATATGACGTCACACGCTGTGGTGGGGGTGGTTCCCTAGCATGTGACCAGCTGTGACCGGGTAGGTGGTTGGGTAGGCGGTTTCAGCCATGTGACGTCTTCCCGTTTTCCCGTGCGGCCTCTTTTCGAGTGACAATCAAATTTTCGGGTCGAACGCGTGCCAAAAAGAGGGGTCACAGCGATGAGCTACATGAAATGGTTTGCGATAAAACTTTCAGCCGCCGTCAGGCGAGTTAAACTTAATTTGTGTTGCAGCCTTCTCCACATTCAGCCAAAAAGTGTCTTAGAAAATTTACACTATGCATCAGGAGTTTAAAATGAATAATATCTCGCAAACCCCCGTGCTTCGGAGCCCACATCGGTAAATGTGACGTAACAAGGGGGGTGGGTATTCCGAAATTTTTGACAGCGTGTGACAAGGGGTGATACCGGGTGCTCGAAAATCGGGCCGAACCGCGTGACGTCATATTCGATCGGCCCCTGAGGAGGTCGGACTGTCACGCCAAAGTTCAGGTGTTCAAGACCGAAGTTCAACTAAAAAAAAACAAAAAAAAAAAACAGATATACGAATTTCAGTGACATTCTTCAGGGACTAACTTATCAAAATGTACAGAAATTTATACTATGTTTTCAACTCATTTCGCACAATCAAATTCAGATTGACTATCCTGAAACATCACTGGTCTTAATAGTATTAAGACCAATCACTTCAGACTGTGTCTCAATGTCTTTTCAGACCTAGAACAAAGAATATTGAATACTAGTGAATATTAAGAATATCACGGAATAGTGACAAATATGCGATTCATCTTGAATATGAAAAAATATAAGAGAATGCCAGAGAATCGGGGAGAATATGAATCAAATACCAGTGAATACCCATAAATATATCCGAGTATCTCATGAAATTAGCTGAATACTTCACAACACCTACGAATATTTAACTAACACAGCGAATATTAGTGAGTACTTGATGTGCAGACGCAATGCGGCTGTAACGGGTAACGGATTCATATAATAAAATTAAGTGACAAGTTACAGGACAGTTAGTTACATGGCTTGAAATTGGCTAAATGCCAGAGGTGTACCATTTGCCCCGTGCCAAGGGAAAGGTGGGCAGGCTCGCACCGCACTAGCTCCGTCTCTGTCTGTCTCAGCAAGTCGCGTGAGACACAGACAGATCTAGTGCGTTGCGGGCCTGCCTACCTTTCACTTGGCACGGGGCAAATGGTACACCTGATATATACTGTACTGTCAGTCTTCGTAGACTTGCTGGTAGCTTCACCTCCAATGTTATTACCTAATATTTATTATTATGAAGTAAATATTTCAGGCACCTTGATTATTATTATGAAGTAAATATGTCAGGCACCTTAATTATTATTATGAAGTAAATCTGTCAGGCACCTTAACTTCACGGCGAGCTCAGCCTGCAGCCAGTCCTGCCTGATTCCCCGTCAACTACTACCAACATCTGCACTTAGAATACCCTACGGTCTTGAAAGTACCATGGCTTTGGCGTATGGATATCTGTCCACCAAGAAACTTGCAATCATTCTGTGATACTTGGAGATTCTGTATTACGAGTTACAGTATCGACCTTTTGTTCGTGTTAGCCAGGTGCTGGCCGCGACGGGATGTAAAAAGAATGGACGATGTGAATACTTCGGGATACATATTACACATGAATACTTATTAAATACACAGTTCTCCGCAAACTTTTTACAGTGCGCTTTCCGAGGCAACGAAATATTTTCCGAGATCTCATACCTTTTTGAAGAGCTTTGTTAACACTTCCGTACATTTCAATTATGTTAAAAAGTATCTAAGCCTGTGCGAGTTCCTTCATGACGATAGTTTCAAGAAAATTACGAAAACCATAAGACTTTAATAGTGATATGTCACGAAGAAAATTTCTTTGTATTACAAAAAATATTGAGGCTCTGTGTTACGAACCCTGCCTGCTACAAACATTACGATAAAGTAGGTAGAAGTACGTCAGACCGCGTCGTTGTGTATGAGGCTTCGCTCACTGCACTCTTGGAGGCTCAGCTCCGAGGGGGCAACCACTCGTGTAAACCATGTACACAGATTTCAGATTTTCGTCGGACTACACCCCGTGGTTATCGCTATTTTTCGTCATGAAGTCCAAGTCTTACTTAAAATTCGAAATTTTTTTGGCACGGAGTGACCTTATAGTTTCACTGAAGATTGGACATTTTTAGGCACGGAGGGACCTTATAGTTTCACTCAAGATCGGACTTTTTTTTTAGGCACGGAGTGGCCTTATAGTTTCACTCAAGATCGGACATTTTTGTTTTTTTTTTAATTTCCTATAATTTCCTTACGCCAAAACCGAAAGTCTCTGTGAGAAGTTTTTCAGACCTTCCTGACTTTCGCATAGTACCCATACAAGAGCGTCGGAAGTTATTTTACACTCCCGAAATGCAGCAGACAGTCTCAAAAACCGAGTTCAAATTCAGCTTTCCCACTCCATCCAATAGCGAAAGAAAAAGACAGCTAGCGTGCTCGGCTCGTCAGCTGGCTGCGTCAGTATCATCCGTCCTTCTCCTGCCACGCTAATAAAATCGGACCTCTCCCTTTCTTGTGAAACAGCCCTTATTGTTGATGTGCCGAGCCGAGTCGAGCCCTGGTTAAAAAGGAGGCAACTCAACAGTCGCGACCGCTTCGGACCCTAGAGTATGCACGAGAGGCACAACCCTCAGAGCGAAACATTGTCGATCTGCCGACCGGTCAGTGCCAGTGAGAACTAGGGGGCCGCGGGCCGCGCCGCGACCAGCCAACCTTACGACAATGAAGTCTCGCCACGATTCCCCTCACATTTCCCGTTGAAACAAAAAAAAACTTAAAGTCATCCACGTTCACGTTCCCTTTGTAATTAAAAATGGGCCTACCAGTATTTCACGAAGTGTAATAGTATTTTTTCAGTTTGTTTTTAAAAATTTCTGGAATTTTGTACACATGATTACGCGAGTGATTCGCCCCTCGCTCAGCTCTCGCTGAGGGTCACACAGCGCAGAACACCAACCGCTGTGACATACCGTCAGCGAGAGCTGAGCCTCCAAAGTTGTGACGTTGGCTTGTGGCGGACTCCGTGGCCAGAGGTACTCTGTGCTGCGGTTCCCCTCACTTTTGTTATCTGAAACATCTTACTTCTGTTTAGGCTCTTCTCCGGAATACGCTTTTGCAGGTATGACAATTGCACTACAGGGAGACGGGGTCATACAGAGGTGACCCACCCCTCGGCCGTCGCTGGGGTGTAACATGAAAGCGGTAATAAAATATTCCTGTGTCCCACTGTGTTTGATACCTGGGCGCTGGTTGCACTGGTCGGCACAGTGTGGTGTGCAGTAGGCGGCCACACGGGGCCACCTCTGCGCCGCAAACAAGTAGTAGTACTTTTACTCAACAAAACTCATTGAGACAAAAAAAATCAACACTATCTTTTACGTTTGTTTGAAAAGCAAAAATTACGCAGAACTGCGCTTTGCACTCCATTATCACGCCGATACCTCAAGAACAGCAAAATATGAGCAATTTTTTTGTGTAAAAATACAGGTCCTTAGCCTTAAGAAAAACAAAATTGATGTTTCTTGCTGTGGCCGTTTAAGACACCGCCTCCGGCAGCGCCTGGCCACGAACTGCGGTACGGGAAGCAGCACGGAGTAGGGCATTCCGCAGCGGAGTAGCGGAAGTGTTCCCACGGCCTGACAGGGTGCTCCAATAACAGCAGACACTCGGCTGAGACTCCCACACTGGAGCCACACAACCTCTTATGATACATGAAGAACGTCCATGACGGACCGTCACCAAGCGACATTAGCAATCATAAAGCTGATTGGCCAAAACTTGACCTACCGCACATAACCACACGGGCACGGAGCACGAGCGTATTAAACCTCCCTGAAATTACTCAGCCGTCGATTTGTTAAGTTTCTAAGGTTTCATTACGCCACAGCTCGGTGCAGGAGTGTATTAAAACCGCTACGGCGGTACCGTACGAGTGTCCTGAAACTGGACAAATCGACGGCTGAGTACTTGGACACCCGAAAGGTACCGCCATATAGGTTCGAGTATTTACAGGGAGGTTTAATACGCAAATGCTCCGTGCCTGTGTGGTGGTATGCTCGGAAGGTGTATTTCTAGTGACCTATGGCCGCATCCCTCGCTCTGCGTGGTTTTTGTGAGTTTTGGCCAGATAAATCAGTTTTATGATTGCTAGTAGGCGTGCTAGAGTGAATCTGACGTGATTTTTAGCAAAAGGCCTTATCTGCAGGGACGTCATGCGGTCACGCGAGTTGAGGTGGCACGTTCAGGGCTACCAGAAGAGGTCATGTGACCCATTTCAGGAATCCTAGCGCCAAGCTGCGTCCAACACGGAACTCAAAACTCGGCAATGTCAGGTTTAACTTTCAACACACCCTCCACCGGTCCTAGAATTGGGCGGTGACCATGTCTCTTTCATTCTCAGTAGAAAAATACGAAAAACATTCGTCACCAGCGCGCACTTTAGCTTACGGAGGTCGGACTGGACTGTATCTGTGGGCTGTAGCCACACCCAAGGGCACTGTGGCGCACTGTGGAATATGTTTTCTCAGGCTGTCACACCCTGGCAGCTCAGCCTGGAAACTCATACCATGACAGCCTAGGCTGTCCTGCGTGCGGGGCTCTTTCGATGTTAAACGTTTACAACCAAATAGGGTATTACGGAGATGCGCAAAACGGAAGTCAAGAAGAGACACAAAAAGGCACCGGAGTTAGAAGCGTCGGTGTATAAGTTGCGCGCGCAGAAGCGACGCGGGTCAGCCACGAGCTTACCTGAGAACTTTGCCCGTTAGCTCTCGCTGATGTGCACCGTTTGGGTCACCAGAGCCTGCTGCCGCGCGGCTTGGAGGAGTGACTCTGTGGGCCGCGGAGCTGTGCGCTATGGAATGGTGGTACAAATCGTTCGAGAGAGAATGGTTTTCTCAGATGGGCTCGTGGCCGACCCGCGTCGCTTCCGTAACAAATCACATCCACGCTTCTGACTCCAGTTTCTTCTTCTTGTGAGTCCTCTTGACTTCCGGTTTGCGCGGCTCCAAAATTCCCTATTACTGTAGTTCTTGCAGCCGTGCTTTGGCGAGAACTTTAATGTGATGAGGTTTGCGAATACTGAGCTTTGGTTAGGGCATTCAAATTCAGTATTACAAATTGGAAAACGCGTCTCTCAATTGTTCATGCTGACAAGATTGCGTTCTTTACGATAAAGATGTAAGTGCAATTTTGTCCATACTTCCGCACAAAATTTAACACGAGATAGCTTTTCTGTGCCTGAAATTGGAGTGATATTAATGGTATATACTGTATTGATTTGTTGTTGCAAAATAATATCAACATGTTACTTTTTAATATCATTGCAATTTCCATTGTCACTGCAATTTTAATTACAGCGTTATCCGAGTGAACAGGGCAGCATTAATTCGACGTCAAAAATACACGAATGTTCATTAAAATAACGTCAAGTGTAGAGGAAACGCGTTTGAAGTTGTTATGACCGTACTTTAACGTAAACTTTACAGTGTGCCATAATTATATCAAATTAGGATGTCCCGTTTCACTCAGTTTCTCACTTTTAGTGCGTAACTAGGCATGAAAACGTGGACATTGTACGCCCTTTATCTCTTTCTTTACTTCCTCTCCCACTACTACGAAGTAGAAGCAAAAAAAAGAACGAGTATTGCGGTCGCCCTGCCAGTTAAGACCCATTTTCATCTCGAAAACTACGTAACGGAGGGATTCTGTTTCGGGGGCAAATTGGTTAAGCATTAATGTAGTTTAGAAAGTGACATACAGGTGCATTCAGACTCGTTCGGTTGCATCAGTCATCAAACGTAATCCATCATCCTTCGCAGCGTAAGCAATGCAATATTCGTCGCAATCCTTGTCTAGCCGCGAAAGACGGGTCTTGAAACGTTTGGGAAACGCCGAATGCTTGCTAAGATAGAAAGTGATCCGTTGATTTCCCCCCCCCCCCCCCCCCAGTGAAAATCTTTCGATTTTTCCATTTAGCCGTGCCAGTTCATACTGGATCACGACGCTCATCACCTCACAAAGTATGCACAAACACGGCCAAATGTAAAAATCGAAATATTTTCACGGGGGGGGGGGGGGGGGGAGATCAACGGATCACTCTCTATCTTAGCATTTAGCGTTTTCCAAAAGTTTCCCGTTGTTTCAAGACCCGTTTTCGCGGCTAGACAAGGATTCCGACGAATGTTTTCCGTTTTGATTCTCATGGCTGACGCTGCGAAGGCTGATGGATAACGTTTGATGGCTGATGCAACTGAACGAGTATGAATGCACCTTAACAGATTTCTCGAAAACAAAAATTACAAACACTAGTTTTTAGAGACCGCCATACTTGATTGTTCTTGCAGATCCGTATTCTGCGCTAGACACTTTGATGCACGCTGAAGTCCTTACGGATGTTTTTAGTCCGCAATAAAGTCGTGTTCACAACCGTATCGCACACAGTCACGACATCTGTTCGTACAAAGAATAACATCCGGAACCACATCCGTAAAAGGTGCCACAAGAAGTAAAGTTTCCGAACAGGCGTACATACATTCACTTGGGAACTGAACCCCCCAAGGCTGCCCCGTCTGGGTACTCCAAATAGCTCGCCATACAAACTGAGCAGTGTCTACTAGAATCCACACGATGCTTGAATCACTGCGAAAATTGTTCGTCGTATGACGAGAAAAGCTGTGGCCATTCATTGGTCACCTGAATATGTCGCCACTTTAAGAAGTTTATTCGTCACGTGACGATATATTCGTGACGATGTATTCGTAGTACCGTCACATCCAAACAAGCAAACTGCAAGAAGACTTACTTTTCTAGACGCTTGGACACAACTATATCAGGTGACGACCTATTCTTTACGAAGTTTTGACGACTCATTCGTTCTTGTCGTAACGTTACGACAATTACTTTGACAGTGTGACGTGTACGGACCACTCGGTGTCCCGCTAGCTGGCTCAGCAGGCTCAGGCCTTCCCCAACTGTCACCCCCAGGTATTGATGAAACTTTTTTTGCTTGATCTACTAGTAATGAAACCCCCGCAAACCAAATTTCATCTGCTATTACATGCTAGTTTCCGAGATATGATTTTTTAAATTTCCGTTTTTACCTTTAAATTGCTACATGTTGCGGACTCATTGACCCGAACGTTAAAAAACGAAAATTTAAAATATCATATCTCGGAAACTCGCATGTAATAGCAGATGAAATTTGGTTTGCGGGGGTTTCATTACTAGTAGATCAAGCAAAAAAAAAGTTTCATCAAGATCTGGGGTGACAGTTGGGGAAGGCCCCTTGTCAGCAGGCCCAGCAGGCTCAGCCCCTCAGCCCTCTGCCAACTCACCCGGACACACGCTGCAGTAGACCATTCCGTCCCCGGCAGGAGCGTCAGGCCACAAAGCTAACGCTAGCGGAAAATGTCTTTGTATTACAAAGAATATTGAGGCTTTGTGTTACGAACTCTGTTACAAATTACCGGCTGCATTGGGAATAACTTATTTTTAACTTCCAAACAATTTCTTCGTGACGCTTCGAAGAAGTTGTTTGTAAGCGTTGCGAGCACATTGTTAGTTACGATGAAAATCCTTTCAATGCAAAGAAAACAGTTTGTAACAGAGTCGGTCACAGAGCCTTAATAATGTTTGCTATGATTTCACAGTACGCTCTTGTGTCCGGTGACGCCCGCATCCCGGCCGGCTGTGGCCTCGGCACTCCGATGGGCCACGCTCCCTGGGGCCCCACCCATTTTTAACGTACAATCACGTGCGGTGGCAACAATTTTCGATTTGTATCGCATTTTTGATAAATGAAAATTTGTCTGTTTTTGTTTTTTGAGGTTAGGGTTGGCCGCCGCGCGCACACTATTACCATCGACGCGCGCTCAGGGACGGGCTCAGGTTAACGATTTTAATCGTAACAAATACATCTGCTATCGGGCACTAGGGAGACTTGAAGCGGGGGCCGAAGGCCCCGCAAACGCCGCCGGCAGACCAAGCTGGCCAAGTCCCCCTGTCAATCCAAGGTGCCGGTGGAGCGCAGCGGAACTGGCACCGAGGATGACGGAAGGGACGGGCCAGCTTGTGTACCGGAGGAACATGCACAGAAGCTGAGACCATGCGATATCCCCGCTCTGCGTCAAACCTCTCGATATCGTGCGGACAAACTGACAAACTGAAACGTTATTCCAGCGCCACCCGGGCTGGGGCTTAACTGTCTAGGAAAACTAGAACAATAAACTATCGAAGCTGATTGCACTGCGACAGCGGACTCCGTAGCGACTGCTAACGTCACCGCAAACTGTAAAAAGATGAACGGAATAATACAGGTTTCCAATGAGACTTGGAAACGGAAGTTGAAGAACAAAAACATTTCCAGACCGGAAGCTCTGGAGGGCAGGTATGAGAAACTTGAATGGCGTTTTGAGTGATTTTCGAGGTTATCTGTCATATTTGGCGCCGCTCTTGTGCATCATAATTTCTCATTCTTTCTCTCCAGAGCTTCCGGGCTGGGAGTGTTCTCCAGCTTCCGCTTCTGAGCCCCGTTGGAAACCTGTATAGCGCCGGCCCCCACGGCGCGGCACCATAAACGGCGCTTATCCCGCTCATCCCCATGGCCTCTGCGGCAGCCCAGCCGAATAGGGTAGTCCGGTGAGTGTGAGCCGGAAGTGAGGAGAGGTCCGGAGGTGTGAGGTGCGCTGGTGGGTGTGCTGCCGCCAGTACGTGTGTTGGGCCGTGAGAATCGCCGTGGGCCAAGTGCCTCCATGTTCTCAGGTCGATATAAGTGTGTAACGCAAATGAAAGCGACGTTGTTCCTCGAAACGATTAAAGTTCGAGGTCTTCGGTATGCTCTATCTCTGTTAACGCTGTCTATTAGAGCACATTTGTGGCGAGCGTAGTGAGTCCTTGTTCCCAAACGGACCACGCGCCGACACTCGTCGTGCGTCTGTCTGTCACTCACACACATTTCAGAAACACAACGCAACAGACCGGCCTCAACTCACTGACTTTGAATAGATATTTATTGGCGGACAATACAGCGAGTCGGGTTTTTGATTCGTAAGTTTGAAATATGTTGTAATGAATGAATCTCACGGCCGCAGCTGGCACCGCTGGTACACCGTGCGCTCAGCTCGGCACGGCCGGGCGCCTCGGCGCGGTTTTGTCGCACTCAAGCTATAGCTGGAGTATTAAAACCAAATGTGAAACTACCATAAACGCGCCAACAATATTATTTGAAGATGGAAGTTGAAAATACATTTCGCAAATTTCACCAAGGCGCATGATATGCTTGTTCCAAGCATGACTATGCACGATTCAAGAATATTATGCTCGACTCAAGTACTGTCAAAACTGGCGCCAAGCTTCGTTATGCTTGAAACAAGCTTCATATCCTTGGAACACGCTTCATATGCTTGCAACAAGCATCATGTTCTTTACGAAACTCCGCCAAGAATCCTCATTTAACGTTCATTTTGCGTTAGTTCAACCATTTAATTTTCAGAGTGTGGTAGCGATTTCGATATTCTGCGATGTTTTCATACGATATTGTGATTTTCTACTGTTCGCGATATCGCGATATTTTATCTTCAGCAATATCGCGAAATTTTATCGTTCACAATATCGCGATATTATTGCGATTATTTATTGACGATAACACGATAAATATCGTCGCGGCAGGAAATATATATATCGGGACTTATCGACAATCAAATCCTAGCGTATCGCGATAACAAAATCCTAATACCGCCTAGGGCTCAGTGGTGTGTGATACAAACATCAAATTGGGAACCGACGCCCTCTGAACCCAGGAAATGTAAGGAAACGAGACCAGAGGCTTAAGCCTGCTGCTGCAGGTGTCGTTGAGCAGAATAGGCCTTTCTCAAACAGGAAATGAAGTAAATGGTGTGAGAATGCTTTGTCTCCCAGCACCGGTAGGCCGCGGTATTTGAGTGGCTCCAACAGCAGTCCTCGTCTGAAGCGATGCCGGCCATGCAGTTGTGAGGAAACATGCCCAACGTATTTACTTGACTTCACAGGAACATCGAATCCACTCCCGGTATTTCGCCGTCTCTGTAGCCAGGATCCCAAGTCCGCAACAAAGCACAGCGGCGGGCAACACCAGCGGGCAGCGCCCACGGAACCCTTGGTCTGGTTTGGTACCAACAGCCAAACACGTTTGTGATGCAGTGCCTGTTACTGAAGTTGCAATACACATGGCAACAAGTGTAAAAAGTATTGCAAAATCTGCTGTATTGCAAACTGGTTGCACTAAACGTGGTCCTATTTCTAATGGGAGTTCCGTATCCACACGGGGAGAAGCCATTCGAACACTGCCAGACCCTGGGCTTCAATTTGAAGCCGACGCGCCCCAAACATTAAAGCCCTGCTAGACGCGTCCAGCCGAGCTTCAAGGTTTGAAAAGCGTCGGCTTCAAATTGAAGCCTAAGGTTTAGCAGTGATTGCACCGAATGCCACAAGAAGTTCGCTTGGGAAAGAAATCTCCGAGTCCACCTACGTATCCACACGGGGGAGATGCCATATGAATGCACCGCGTGCCACAACAACTTTCCTCACTCCGTCACACTGCAAGCCCACCTTCGTACTCATAAGCAGGAGAAGCCTTAAAGTGCAACAAATGTAGCACTAGTTGGTAGCCTCGTCCTGCTTTCTTTTTCTTTTTCGAGCTCCTGCTGCTAAGCAGACTACGTTGTTCACACGATGTTGTGTTACTTGTCTGCTATTGTGGTTCGAATGTGTAGAACGACTCACCTATACGAGTAAACTCGCTAATATTTGAGTATTAACCATGAAATTGCAATTGCAAGACAGAGTTTCGTTTTAACGATCGCATTGGCATTATTACCACTTCTACTTTGTGTAAACTGGTACCACTTAGGAAAATTTCACTTTTGTAAATCGTTTTTTCTATTTGTTTAAATGTTTTGCAAACATCCACTCTGGCACAATTCGTTGCTAAGAGAGACAGTTTATGCCAAGTCCAGTGAATGTATTATACTGAGTTGTTCACGAACGAAGTCTGCTTAAAATATTGTAACTTTCCTGACTATGCTTGCTCTGCCGGAATTGCGTAAATGTAATCTGAAGCGGAGTTTGAATGTTTCGCAAGTCAGTCGTATTTATCCACTGCATTTAATCGATTTCAAAACGTTTATGTGTCAAACAATGGTGTTTAAAATTTGGAAAATAAAAATAATCAATTTCGTTCCTTAAGGTGGACTTAGTTTCGTGTTTGATGGCTGTGTTAGGGCTGTGTGAAAGCTGACGCTGAACACGCACATCTTTTGTTTTCCATCAGATTCTTATGGAGAAAGAAAGGATGTGCGTGGTCAGCGTCAGCCCTAACACAGCCATCACACACCAAACTAAATCCACTTTTAACATGTCATATCAGGGTATTTTTAAAACATGGACACACTACAAAAGTAGTTCATTTCATCACTGCACTTTCTAAAATGTCGCTTTTGTACAAACATTATTTCTAACCGTTTTAATGTTTTGCAAACATGTACTCTCGCTGAACTCGTTTCTGTAAAAAACTTTTCATAGTGTCCAGCAGAAGCAGTACAATAAGTAGCTGCTTACAAACTGAGCCTGCAGTCAACTTGTTTTATTCGGCTTGCCTTGTCGGCATTGGATACATGCTATCCCGAGCGGAGTTACTTATTACACCGATCGTCTTTTGTTCGTTTTTATTTATTTCTTTTTTTTTAAATTTAGAATCGATCACTGTAATTGAGAAGGTTTCGATGTTCAGTCTGTATTCTTTTACCGCATTATATCGATGTCAAAACGTTCGTGTGAAAGTTGGAGTTTCTTGTTGGAGGATAAAATTAATAAATTTGATTCCCAAACTTGTCTTCACACGGAGCCTTTTAAACATCAGCACACCGTAAGTGGTCAATTCATCACTACGCAAACACTATAGCTGACCAACCAAATAGACAATACAGGTTTCCAGCGCGGCTCAGAAGCGGAAGCTGAAGAACAAAAACACTTCCATGCTGGAAACTCTTGAGAGCAGGTATGAGAAATACTGATAGGCAAACGCCGCGCCAAATATGGGAAATATGCACCGAATTAACTGAGAACGTCATTCAAGTTTCTCGTACCTGCCCTTGGGAGTTTCCAATCTGGAAGTGTTTTTGTTCATCAGCTTCCGTTTCCAGGTCTAATTGAAACGTCTATTCCAACGAGGCTCGAGAACAGACGTAAATAGAAGACCAAGAACACTTTTAGGGGGAAAGCGAGAAATCCGGAGACATCGCACGGTCAAGAGTACGATGCGTCCTAATTAAAGCGCGATCTCCTTGCGCGACGCTCAACAAAGCGCGAAGTGTTTTGGGTCGCGTCAACAAGGTCCGATGTCTCATCGGGCTCCTCCTCGCCCCTCACCATCCGATCACAGGCGAGGGGCGAAGAGGAGCCCGATGAGACATCGGACCTTGTTGACGCGACCCTAAAACACTTCGCGCTTTGTTGAGCGTCGCGCAAGGAGATCGCGCTTTATTCTAGGACGCATCGAGTATTTCCGCCGTGGGCCAGCCAAAGGTCGTGCCGATATGTTCAGACTATTTCGTAGGGTCAAAACTCCACGAGGTCTGAGGAATCACATTAGAGCAGAGTAGGAATGGGCTTGGTGACGTATGATCAGCAACATCTAAGATCCCCTTTTCTTCTTGGGCGCCGTCTCCGCTTCCGGTCTGAGCTGCCCCGCATCAAAGTCCACAACACAGAGCAGCGGCAGGCAACAGCAACGGACAGCGTCCACGGAATCCTCGTTCCTAGCAGCTAGCAAAGGGCTGCTTTGGTGCAGTGGCGGATCCAGGAGCGGCTTTAGGGGGGGGGGGGCAAAGTCACGCCTTTTTCGTACTTACAGGTTGAAAAGTTATGCCGGTTGCCTACATTACCTGCGGAGGCAATTGACCCATTGCCCCCCCCCCCCTTCGGATCCGCGCTGGGTTTGGTGTCAACACCACACGGCCAACCACGTTAATGACGCAGTGCCGCGCAGTGCCCGTGTTCGACTTCCAGGAAAGGACACACATCAGCATTTCTTCCCTATGAATTGTTCGTTGTCGGTCGCTGCACTATGATTTCTTGTTGCCCTCAGGACAACTTCCATACTGAATTCGCACGTTCAGTATGTGACTCTACTTCCGTATCCACACGGGGAGAAGCCATTCGAACACTGCCAGACCCTGGGCTTGAATTTGAAGCCGACGCGCCCCAAACCTTAAAGCCCCGCTGGACGCGTCCAGCCGAGCTTCAAGGTTTGAAGCGCGTCGGCTTTAAATTGAAGCCTAAGGTTTAGCAGTGATTGCACCGAATGCCACAAGAAGTTCGCTCGGGAAAGAAATCTCCGAGTCCACCTACGTATCCACACGGGGGAGAAACCATTTGAATGCACAGAGTGCCACAAGAAGTTGACTGGGCTCAGTAGTCAGAGTCTGAGAGTCCACTTCGCCAAGAGCACTTCCCGCATGATGCCTACAGTGCCGACTGCCCGTGGCCAAGGTGCTTGCAGCAGGTGATATATGCCAGAACAGGCTCTTCTTAAACAGTAATAGGGTATTCCGCAGTAGAGCTTGACCGGAAACGAGAAGACAACAAGAATCACAAAAGCGGATACGGAAGTCTACAGTATGAAATGTTACGCAGCACGTGCCGCGCCGTCAGCCACGACCCGACTCAAAAATTTGTAGGCTTCGCTCTCGCTGATGATATGTCAGGACCATTTGGCAGGGTCAGGCAGCGCTGGAACCACTCCGCTCGGCCTGGGGATGCACGGCCCCGGGCCGCCTCGTCTGACCCTCAGGCTAAGTCAATCTACGACGATCTACCTTGATTTTAAAAACTGCTACGCTACGCTCGCCACATTAAGCGCAGAACGGAGCGTACCCCTAGTAAAGTTGTTAGCGAACAAATATGCAAAAAATAGCAAACTAACCTCTGCTGACCACCGCTCCAACCTTCTTTGGATATTCCGGAACAGATTTTTATCTTTCTTTCATAACATGCAGAGAAATATAATAATCTCGCTCTGTTCTGCTCAACAAGTATTTGGCTACCTGTCATTATAATCTTATACTTCCAGTTTCCGGTCCTGTGGAGCACCCTACTCGCTCTGCCCGCTGCAGCTGCTGCAGTGGGTGCGGGTCCTGCTGCTGCAGCTGCAGCTGCTGTTGTTAGTGTACGCTTCCCTGACCGCAGACACCTGCCTGCTGGGGCCTGCTGGGGCGGTCACTGCGGGGCTCTGATGACGTCTGCTGCCGTACCGGCCAGGCAAGCTCACACACACTTTAACCTACGACATGGTTGAAAAGAATCCAACCCTATTCAAGAGGTTCAATTCATTCTAAGGTCTAATTTATATTACGCGGCTAAAGGTTAAAGTTGAAACCCTCCAAAAATAACTTTGAAACCGTTCAGCTGGGCTCGCGGCCGGTATGAGAAGTTCCGCGCAGAAGCGTGGGGGCGCTTCTGCGCGGAACTTCTCATACCTGCGCTGCTGTCATCAACTTGTCTAGCTATTTTCCCTTTTGCAATGTGGAGAAAGCGTAACTTCTAAGTGTTCGCAGCGCTCAGAACCAAGTTTTAAATACGCTTACGGATGGCGCGTTATAAAGAGCGCTGGCGTTTGGGCAGTAGTCGCTGGGCTGGCAGGCCCGGTCAAATGGCTTTTCTGATGAGCTTGAAAGCGGAAGTTCCCCGAAAGAAGTCGGCCATGAGTTTAAAGGATGGAACATCCCAGCTCAATATTTGTCATTTTTAAGCGTTCGGATGAAAGAAAATTTGCCCAAAAGCAAAGAGCTTTCGGCTCGCTTCGCTCGCCGGAATGGTTCATCGCCGTCTGCGCCTTTGCATCTCCGCATCCCGTCAGGTTTTTCGTCTTAATTTTATGGGAAATTGTTGCGAAAAGGATTCCTTTACCGAAAATAAAATAGACTAATCTTAGAATGCAGTCTGTATCGAGCTTGTCGATCGACGCTCGCACATTACCTGGACAGTTCTCCTCATCAAGAATATACGTTCCAGTTCCACATAACATCGTTTCGGAAAAAGAAACCTTCAGAATAGCAGAAAAAAAATCTCGCTCGCTTCGCTCGCGACAATTTCTATTACAACGCCTACAAGATATGCAACCATGCGCACTTTCAGGGACCCCGCATCTCATGTCTGGCTCCATACCCTCAACCCCGGCGAAATCACGTCACTTTTCAAGCAGTTAATTATGAAAACCACTGTAAGTAACGAGTAAAACTGCTAACAATAATAGCCTAAATCGCTGTGACTTAGATCGGGAACACTTATATACCCGTCAGAGACGATTAAAATCAAAAATTTATTATTTAAAGTTTCAAATCGCTTATCTTTAGGAACACCAGCCAACCCGGTGGACACGATACGCCCCACGCAGCAGTACAGCTCAGCAGCCGTGATAGCGCACCACTCTTACCGACCCCGACGCCTCTCTGAGCATCTCGATAGCCGCCGGTGTCACGGGGTGTCCCGGGGCCAGTGATGCAGCCAACACCCACCTCTGGCTCAGTTTGTATTTTACGGACGGAAACCTCCATATTAGCGGGGAAACAAACATCCGTACACTACAAACAAAACCATCATTAACACCGTTCCACCAAATCCTCACTAACATAATTATAACGGAACTCTGTAAGGACTCAACAGTGCGGCTCAAGTGTCTATTACAGAGACAGCTCTGTGATTCGACTATTTAAACCTGCTCTGTAAACTCAGCAGTGTAGTCACTCTGCAGCAGCTCAAGCACAGTGGGCCACCATGCTGTTGAACGCAAATATTAAATAAACCTGTCTTATAAAGACAAGACCTTAACTCAAAGATTGCCAAGATGAGGCAAAGTGGTCTTTTCTGGTAGTAACTACGGAAGATAATAGTCGTACGTAGTTGTAGACGTAGCCGCGTACAAAAGCCTGGGAGCTGAGGGACTCACTGGCTCTGCAGCCTCTGCAGCGGGGAGGGCGCCGACGGCGGTGTGATGAGTCCAGCGGCCGCTGTCCCGGCGGGCTCTGCAACACAGACAACTCGGTGAGGACTTCCGTTTGGCGCCCGCCGGAGTACCCTATGGCCTGGGCTGCAAGTGCCGCCGCCGAGGGGCCGACCTGGACCACGTCCTGCCGAGGCCACCACTCCAACGGGTAGACTGACGGCTGCGGGTACAACGGGGAGTCCATGCCGGACGCCAACAGCAGCATGAGTTGTAGTGTGGAATACAGTATTAAATTGCAGTTGTGGACTTCAGTTTCAATCCCGCTTATTTTGCAAGAATACTGCATTTGCATTGCAGATGCGGGTTCTATTCTCATCCCTTTCGAAAGCTACTCTTTCCATGAAGTCAAAAGGTAATATTGTTAACTGTAAACGCTTCTATTGGAAATCATTATCAAGACAACACCTTATACAGAAATCAAGATTGACAAGGCTTGGCGTTGCCGAATATCACAAGGCACTGCCGCAGTGCGGGTCAGCGGGGCCACCAAGTTGGCGGAAATAGGGGTTCCGGCGTCCTCGCTCAACTTATAGGAACCATTTACAAAATTCATTAAATTTTTAAGTGATTACATGCCCAACTCTTGCTAAATAATATTTTCCTCATGTTGGGATAATTGTTTTCCTTTCTGTGGCCCCTAGGCGCGATGCCAATGTGTTATTTTGGAACAGTTACTATCATTAATTAACTGTCTCATAACATTAAGACATGTACACAAAAAGAAAGCGCAACATAGCTGGAAAGAAAATGTAAACAATTTGTCCTGCTGCATGAGAACATTCAGTTTAACAAGTTTCCGAGAGCTGGAGTCGAGGAAGTCATGGCCATTAAACTCAAGGACAACACCGTAATACCAATAGCAAAAAATACAGATAGAAACCCCAGATTATCCACAGAGAAATAGTTAAATATTTGTGGGCAATAGCTTCTAAAGAGCAAAAGAAGTAAGCTTCTCTTAACAAATACCTTGAGAGAGATGAGTTCTAAAAAGATCTAATTACTTCTCATGTTTAAGAAGTGTCTCAATTAACTTCACAAATACGGCCATAGCAGACCCTGAAATCTCTGAGCTGTGACACGATGACAACTCAATGTACAGTTCCTCTATGCCTTAACTAAACCATAACACGCAACCAGTGGACACAGAGCACCAGAAATGGAACTAAGAACTCCTAGCAGAGGAGAACTGTGGAGACGGTATGAGAAATCACGAAGTTTACACCGAAAGGGAAGGATTTTTCTGATAATTCTTCTTCATTGCGACTTCCACTTGGGCTTTTCCGGAGTAGTCTATTCAGCGGCCCAGCCCCCTGCAACGGGTTTGTGGCGAGTGGACACAGCGGCCTCCGCGGAAGCCAGCGGGAGCCGCGGGAGCAATAGGGTAACCCGGGGTACCAGATGCGGAGGTGGGTGAATAAGCAGTCTGCCAACATGAAGAGAATGGTGGCGGAACGTAGCACGGGCCCCAAACAAAGCTTCCACTCTGGGCCAAACCGAACGGGACTAATGTTGCGAAGTCAAAACCCGGGGCAGACCGGGGCAGACACCCCGGGCCGCCGGCTGCCAGAGCTGCCAACAGCCGGGCAGGTCATGTGGGCCGGCAGCCCAGCCTCTGCGGGCACCACGGCTGCACTGTGGACCTGGTGCGTGCGGCAGCTGGGGCCTCTAGCCCCCGCTAGCCCCCGCTAGCCCCCGCTAGCCCCCGCTAGCCCCGCTAGCCCCCGCTAGCCCCCGCTAGCCCCCGCCAGCCCCCTCTAGCCCCGCTAGCCCCGCTAGCCCCCTAGCCCCGCCCCCGCTAGGCCCCCGCTAGGCCCCCGCTAGCCCCCGCTAGGCCCTGAGGTTGCCTGCCGCCCCCAGAGCCCCCCCCACTCCGGGAGTCAGTTTTCCGCTTCGGGGTAGAAGCCAACACTCACCCGTCCTCTCCTCGGCTGGGGCCGCTGGAGCCGGTGGCGCTGAGGATGAGAAATTCCCCGGTCAGTGGCGGCTGTGGTCCGACGAGTTCTCAGCGACTGAGTGACAGCCAGACTGGAACAGTAAAGCTTCTCTTAGCTGGGCGACTAACCGGCTTAGCTTCAACCTGTAGAATCTCAAGCAGACCTCGAAAACGGGGTACTAAATTAGTTAATTGCACTAGAAACGCTTCTTCACGGAGAACGTATCACCCTACACTGTAAAGCGAATGCAAGACGAGTAACATGGCACTGAAACTGCCAAAAACACCCAATTTAGAGCTTGAATGAGAGATTTTCCGTAATAAAAAGTACTTGTATGGTATTTAGCTTAAGAATTACATTTGTGACTAAAATAATATTTTTTTAAAAATCATTTCAATGCGATGGAAGCAAAACTGATCGATTTATCATTGTATACTGTTTATTGCATAGACCCCTGATTTTGTGTGAACAGGCACCCTCAGTTCAAGATGTGAATTCCAATTAAAAACTTTAAAAAGGCGAAAAGGAATTCCAAAAAGATGCGTTGAAGTAACAATCCTTCTTTTCTATTCGTACGCCGGTAAGATTATACATATCCTTTCCGCTTGTAAGTAAGCAAAAAGAGGGACATTGCCCCCCCCCCCCCTCAAGGTGCTCCCAGATCCGCCCCTGACGCTTTCCGGTTACAAACAAGCGAATTCTCATCGTTTTCCCGGCTTGCTTCTCCGCTACACTCATCACTTCCGTTTGGTGTTTCGGCGGAGCCCTTGAACTGTAGGCGATAATGATACAGCCCGGAGGGGACAGTCCCGGGGCAGCCGGCCTCAGCCACAGCAGTGGGAGCCGGACTGTGGCTGCGCCAGAAGCTATTTACAACTTATTCGCGATGTCTCCTCAAGGGAGAACTTGCCCAAATAATTATGAATTAATCTTAATTCATACATATATTTGAAGTATTCTAGAAGGGAACTCTTTAGATAATAGGGTACTCCGGAGAGGCTCAGAACGGAAGTTAGAAGTCGTAACGAAGATGAAGAATGCAAGGGAAGTATGAGAAATCAAAACCTCACTGCCCTTAACAAACCACGCGATTTCTCATCTTTTCTCCGGGATTCTTCTTCTTCGTTACGTCTTCTTACTTCCGATTCGGGGTTCTCCGGAGTACCCTACACGCGGAAATGGTTGGGGACGCTGGCAGAGCTCCCTCGGCCGGTGCTGCAGGGAGTGGGGAGCAGAGCGGCGGCAGCTTCACGCGAACTGACCAATTGAAAACGGCACAAGCTAAAACACAATATGAAAGTATTTCCAATTTGTGCGAGACAGTAAGTTAACTACCTCACGAGCCAGTACAAAATACAGCAATAATAGCTTTACAGTCTATTTTCTTAGTAGATGATACCTCAAAACACTAACATTAAAGCTAAAAACTAAATTAGTTTGAGGTTTGATGTGAGCTTTTACCATTGATAAGTCGAAAAGGCGTAGCGACTGCGGCGAACTAATAATGTAATGCGGGCCGGCACTAGGGGGACCCGTGAGGCCGTCGCTGGCTGCGAGCCGGGAGATTGTCGCGCACTGCTCGGGTCGAATTGTTGTCCAGAAGCAAGGAGGCCGCCGGCTCGGCTCCACCTGCACTCGGCTGGCCTCGCCTTCGCTCGCTTGGCCAAGGGCCTCTACCGAAACCGAAACCGAAAATTAACTTTCCGGTAAACATATTTGCCGCAGAAGATGTTCTTTCCTTTTAAATATCTTCGGCTCTTCCTCATAATACAATAAAAGATAAGTCCTGATTTCACGGACGCACACATAAGACTTTATTACAAAACTTCCTAAACCCTTAAGAAACTGGAAGACATTTAGAGTTTGTATTATCTGATTCCTATTTAAATAGGGATTTTTTTTTTAAATTTTAAACACTTTGTAAATGACCGGTAATTTTAAGGTATGAAGTTTCTGAATTTCCGAATGCCAAGCGTATTAAACAACAACAAATCGGTGAACTCAAACGATGTACGAAACGAACAATAACAACAAATAAATAAAACGTCAAATAACTAGTCCAGTAGCGGCGAGGGAGAAGACCAACTGCGACGCCCGAACGGCACAAGTCCCACATGTAACTTGTGGTATTTCGCTCGCAATCAAACCACACGGCAACAATAGGGTAACCCGGAGGTGCCAGAACCGGAAGTGGGCGCATGAGCAGTCTGCCCACAACACGGGGGTGGAGGCGGAGCGTGCGCGGGCTGCACACAGAGCTATTCAACTCGTCTGGAACAGGCCGCCGGAACACTGTTTGCCAAATTGCAATGCGGCGGTTACTGCCGGGAAATAGCGATGCACTCCCTGTACAACGTAATGGACCCGTTACTGCAAACACTTTGTGATACAGTGGAACGGAAACCGTTTGCGTTAGCGAGTCCATTACGTATGCAGAAAGTATCACTATTTCTTGCAATAACAGCATTGCATTCCAATTTCGGAAGTAGAAGTTTAGCGATATTGTTGTCACGATGCGTTTGTGAAGAAATTGTAATATTTAAGGATCCGAGAGCGGTAACAGGACCTAATATTTTCGCTCGCTAACATCGATAGTTTCTGTCGCATAGTGGAAGTGGACCCTGTCAGTAATGATTTCGAAATTGCATAGTCGTAAAGTTTGAAGTTAAAATGCCACTTGCTTCTCGCACGCGACTGCGACCACTATTCTAACGGTGGTGAAGTGGATGATTAGTCATCCAGTTGTCCCATTTTAAGTCACAAGTCCGATACCTTTTCGCTCACTTCGCTCGCGAGATAGTCTGTTGCCATGAGTGGTACGCGTTGGACATCAGACGCAATGTAGAATGCTTTTCGATCGCATTCGAGCCAAGCTGTCACCGGTTTAAGAAAAATGTGTACCATGAAAGGAGGCAACCCGTAACATTTTGTACCTGGTGAGTGTGTGTGCCCCCTGCATGTGCGGGAGCACCGCAGCACGCAGCACGCAGCCGGACACCCGCCCCCGCTGGCCCCGGTGCCCTAGGCCGCCTGAAGAAGTCTTATTAGACTTATGTAAGACTGAAGCTGCCAAAAACACATCAATTTAAAAATAATGGATAAAACAAAATTGTGCTGGAAGATTTAGCAGTTGTAACATAACTAATTTGAGGGTTCTTTACTGGAATTGACGTCCACATCTAAAAAAATGTTCCTGTGGAACGAGACCAAGATTGAACAATTAATATGTGTATGCTCATATAATACAGGTTTCCAATCGGACTTGGAAACGGAAGTTGGAGTACAAAAACACTTGTAGACCGTAAACGTGAGGGCAGGTATGAGATACTGGAATGGCGATCAGAGGGAAGAAGGATGTTATTTCCCATATTTGGCGCGGTCCCTGAGCATCAGTATTCCTCACACCGGCTTCCGCGAAGTATTCCACTACTCTCGAGCGTTGTTGGAAATGCCTCCTCTGGAATTAGTACTATAGTTGAAAGCAAGGCAAGAAGGGCCAGCAAATGAAGTAAGGTAGTAACAGCAGTCCTCTCTTGACGTTATACATGAGCAGGAAATGGGTCAAATATCGGCATGATTTATAAACATTTTGGCTTCACATGGCACAATACATGCGAGAGAAAAGCATGTTAAGTGCGTCTTTGGGCCAAGATGACCGTATTTCATCGGTAGTTTGCGTAATTATGTTCTACCAGAATGGACCGGACCTATTAATTGGTACAACATATTGACGAGTCGAAAATCACCGATAATATACGCCAACGACCTACAGCAGGCAGAGAATGCCACTGTCACACACACACACACACACACACACATATCTTGTTATCTATAACTAACGCTGAATCCTTCACAATTTTGCTAAAACGTGAGTGTGTCCAGAGTTACATAACAGCCCCCGGCACTGGCTTACAGGTCTGAGATCTGAGGCCGAGCGGACAGCGAGGGCTGCGTAGAGCAGCGCGCGGTGCAACAAGCGGAAGACGGGAGCCGGAAGCAGCTACGGAACCGTCAATTCTACACCGGAAGACACCGTACCTTGGTACAACAGAGACACACAGGCGTCGGCCTTAGTATGTTTGGGGCGGTGCGGATCCAGGACTTGTCAACAAGACCAGAGCGGCAGTGCAGCTGCCGAAGGGCACCGCAATAGGCCGTCTTCCGGAGGATGCTTCGTGGTGTCCTGGAAGCCGCATTTTTCGGGGGCGCGGGGCACCGGGCGATGTGCGGGACACGCACAGTTTAAAATCACCTAAAAAAATACATGAACCCACGTTGTTCACATTTTTCGCAAATTCGGTTGATTAATCTGAGCAATCGCGTGCTCGAAAATCCCAATCGTAATCGACATTAGGTTTTAAAACAACACGATACATGTTTGGACCAGTTCCACGGCAGTGAGGAGCTCTGGAACTGTTCCCGGCTGCTCCTCCGATACCACCTCACTCCCGGAGCTCTCTAAACCTCTCACAGTATTCTCATGTAATGTCTCCTCGAGGTCCCCACGCCCCAATAATTATAAATTCATCTGAACTCACCCGTGTATACAAACAATGTCGTAACGTATTCCCTGGAGGGACGCTCTCCCGGCACTGCCTTGGCTGAGCTCCGCTGAGCTCCCTGCCCGGGGGGCCCAAGTGCCTCACTCACCGCGCTGGGCCGGCTGGTGACCAGCAGTGGGGGCCGCCGGGGCCGTGGGGGCTAACGGGGCCTGCAGACACTGTGTTACACCAAATACAGGCTTCTTTCAAGATGGAAGCTTTTCCCTGGCTTTTCCCCGACCTTTCACTTGACCACAATACAAATGTATCTTGATTTTTCACATGTATTTGCAAGTGATACCCACTGACTTCATCAGAAATACAGGTTATGAGCCAAGCCATCTGCTACTCAGAGCCATAACAAAACCATCGCTATATATTATACAGCTAGTTATAAACATGACAATGCCAGGAAAAAAAAAACAACGGCTTAACCGTTGGCTAGGATGATACATAATAGTTAAACGTAGGAAGCGAAAGCCAAAATAATTTATAAGTTTAGACAACTTCCAATAAAACATGGGTATTAAATATTACAATCAGATGAGCATAGCAACACTAACAAAGCAATACATATATCTGCAGCTGGTAGGTGGCAGTAAGTTATAACTTGGTTCATATTTAAGGTTTCAACGGAAACATTTCATGGTAGCCATATGAGCTAAACATTAGGAGGCCTCGCTCACCTTACAGGCACAGCAAATAACGCACGCCAACAATTTTAGTTGGGCTATATAAAATCCGCAACACACTGGATAAGTCCATGATTACTATATGAATAGGAAACATAGGGACTAGGCAAGCTAGGCGGCCGAAAACTAGTCAAAAATCCAAGAGGAAAAGGTACCAATTTTAATCACTCAAACACATGAGTAGATTATAGTAATTTAAGCAATGACACTGCCAAAAGATGTGAGAAATACCAAGAACCAGTTCCGCTCCGCTCCACCAGCACCTCGGTTCGACAGGGGGACTTGGCCAGCTTGGCCTGCCGGCGGCGTTTGCGGGGGCCTTCGGCCCCCGCCTCAAGTCTCCCTAGAAGTGCCCGATAGCAGATGTATTTATTACGATTAAAATCTTTCACCTGAGCCCGTCCCGTGTAACAGCGCGCGCCGCGATGGTTATGGTGCGCGCGCAAACACTAATGTCACAAAACAAAAACATTTTCATTACTCAAAAATTCGATACAAATCGAAAATTGTTGACACCGTACGTGATTCTACGTTACAAAACTTGAAGTTTTTCTATCAACGATAAGTCGGCGAACACAGGTCCGCCCGAACGAACAGTCGGCATCAGACTATAAGTCCGGCTCCTGCCGTTTCTAAAGAAACGTGTCGGGACGGGCTAAAAAGCAGATAGTTTTATAGACACACCCAAACAAAGAAACACAGCAACTCACAGAATGAAGAATCCTCTCCCTACCGTATCCAGGAGTATTCATAGTATAACACATTCACTCAGGCATGGCGGGCACCACCCCGGCCAACACTATAACTTTCACATTTACACTTGTATCTCCCCGCCAAGTGGGAGTCCTAGCCCAGACGGCGTGGCCTTGGGGACAGCGGTGTGGCCGCGGCCAGCAGGGCGCCCGTGGCGGCGGCTGCGGCCCCCAGGACAACCACGGCGTGGTCTGGGATGGCGCCTGGATCGGTGTTGATGGCGCCGGAGCGGGGAAGGCGGGGACGACATCAGCAGACCCCTAGCCTAGCCCGGCATGGTGGGCTCCCCACTCAAAGGCCTTGTTTGCACATAACTTCCGTAACAACGGCTTTGGGGAATCCTCTATTCCTGTAACTGATTGTGCCGCTGCCGTCACCCTTCGGGCTGTGATTGTGTTGAATGCAGAACAAGTAGCAGCAGTCGGCTGCAGCTTCCGAATCAGTTCTGTCCGCAGTAAACACTTCTAGCACCCACTAAGTCACAGAAACATTATAAGTATGTGCAAAGGAGGCAGCACCGAACGTTGTCACCACCGTGCGTGATTCTATGTCGAACATGCAGTAAATATCCACAAGGCAGTTCGGGGCCGTGTGGACATGTCGGGAGGGACACCAGCCAAAGCTGTACGGCCTACAGGTAACTGTTATCTTTTAACACCGTGTTCATACAAAATCCTACGTGCATTATTTAAACTATGCTGTTGGTTTAAAATATTGAAAAAAAAAAACGGTTTAGGTAATCTGCTGAAGAAACTCCTGCATGTAAGCATCCCCCTCCGAACCCCAAGTCTGGATCCGCCCTGCCGGCTCCGGGCTCGGGGACCCTGTCCCCATCCCGCCCCCCGCGGCCAAACACTGTAGGTAAGCCTTGTGACCGGGGGACCTCCCCTGGGGAGGGGCGTCAGGCGCCAGTAAACTCTTGACCTCGGGCCGATAGGAGATTCCGGGACGGAAGTCCGACAGAAGCCCTGCCGTTCGGAGGATACCAGACGTAAGTTTGCCACTCTGTTGGCCTTCGCTAAATTCTCCCCGGCCCCGGCTTGGCAGCGTCTGAGCTCAGTATGAGAAAGTTAGCGGTCAAAAGCTGCGCTGTGGGCTCTGCAACGGGGAGGCCGCGGGGAGGTCAGGTGCCACAGACAGGTGACAGCGGGCTGCACAGGCCGGGCCGCGGTTCGGAATATCTGCCATGCGAGCCACAATCAATTACTGTCACATCGAAGTCGGTGGGATTTATCGATACCGGTCATGCAATGAATACTCTACCTGGGGGGGGGGGGGGGGGGGGGGCATCGTCATGAATAACACATGTTCCACATTAAGTAGATTCTATTACAAATAAAGAAACTTAAAGGATTTCAAAAATTATCAAACCCTTGGGAAGTAGGCTACCATGGACACTTGTGGGGGCTGTGTGAAGTTCATTTACAGTTTAATATATGTTTTATGAAAGAATGTATGCAAATGCATACCTATCACTCTTGTCCCCATTAATTTATCAGACCCTTGGCTTTGAATGAACCCAGATAGCATTACTCGATGGTAATGAAAGGCTAAAGGTCTGAAATGTGTCATTTGAAGCTAAATTTATTTCAATATGTAAAAAGTTAAATATATGTTTCAGTAGGATGGTGAAGGCAATTGTTTCCTTGAATCATTCCCCCTCTTTTCTCAACACTATCACATTTACATATCAAAGTACTAATAATGCACGTTGTAAGAAATTGTCTGATGAAATGAGCTTAGTATGTGAAACATTGAAGAAGAAAAAAGTTCCCATCCTTATTCTGGAGAGAACAAGAAAGTTTCTAAATTTAATTGGGTGAGGTTGGCTGACTCCGCTAATCTCTATTATTGACTTCCTAAACTAAATGTTGTGCACGTGCATCACAGCACGTAACTTGAGAGACACCAGAACACTACGCAGCTGGTTTTATAATGAAAACTTTGATGACAGATCTAGCAGTAAAACACATATTATCAGACTGTTATGAAATGGCACTTAATTTTGAAAGCTGATAGTTAATTGACAAATTTTTGTTAAGTCACTAATTAATATAAGAAATAGTCACATTTACTCCCAAGCTTTATTGTCAAATGGTTAGAAATTAATGAAACTCAGTCTAGGTCGGTAATAACTGACTTCATGACTTTTGACAGCATTCATTTTCACTCCTGACTTGTGGAAAAAAATGAGTCACTGAAGACTTATGCTTGAACAGTACAGTTTGCCCACTGAACAGAGGTTTGTGCTTCGTTCCTAAATCACTTAATCGCGCGGTGGGGGTCTTACCTGCAGTCCGTCGGTAATCCTGTGAGCCGATGAGGTCCTGCCGGCGGGGCGGGGCGGCCACAGCCGGAGCCCCGGGCCCAGGCCCCAGCCCAGGTAGCGGCGGTCTTGTCCTTTGTCCGCACACGGTACCTGCCGAGCCCAGCAGCTCAGCGCCGACACAACACGGCAGACAGTCCGGACCGACACAAACACAAACACAAACACACGGGACGCGGCGTCAACAAACAAATTGCAATGGGGTCCGCGGCTCAACGGTAGAACGGCCAGCGGCCATGACCTGACTATAACAACAGTTGAATGTGGTGGGGGAGGGCGGTGCTGGGCAGAGAACCGCCCAGCGGAGGGCGGGGCTGGGCAGAGAACAGCCCCCTATGATGCACCGCGCACTGGTAGGGCGAGGGTCATTTGCTGGGCTATGATGCCAGTGCTAGGAAACTCCCCCGGTTTTAGCGATTCGCTAAAAACGCAAACTGGAGGATCATGTATTACCAGCCTGACAACATTAAAAGAAAAATTGACATATTTAGCGATGATCAATTTTTTCAATACTTTCAGGACTCGTTTAGTTAATTCCAATGTATCTATATCACAACTGCTTTTAATTTTTTAATGCTGGCTTTTGAAAGTTGGTTATCGAAGTTGGCAGTAATTCATTTGTTTTATCCTCCAGTTTTGGCTTCCCCACCTCCTATCTTTTACCACCGAGAGTTTCCTACCACTGGCTATGATGCCGAAGGGGTGTGGGGAGTGCCGAGAACTTTCTCTGAAAGTAGTTTTGATATTGCAGCAGTATTTCCCGCTGGCCCTGCCCGCCCCGCCCCGCCCCGGCCCCCACGGGGACAGGTGCCTGTCTCTGCCCTGTGGCTAGCAGACGGACGGCTCCCGACAGCCGCACCACTGTTTTAACAGTCACGGTAATTCCTGCTGCTTCTGCCCGGCCCGGCCCACCCGGCACGGGCCCCAAAGCAACCAGCCTTGAATTTGCAAGTGCTTTTCCAGTCCCGGATAATTCTGTAAATACGTAAAAGGAGAGCTGCCGGAAACACTGTGCACCAGCTTGACTCGGCGAGTCTGCAGAACCAGCGCCTCTGGTGAGCACGCCGTCAACTATAAATTCAAATTTGGAAAATTTATTTCGATATCGTGGCTGAATTCATTTGATCTACAGACGAAATTAGCTTTAAAAATTTAAATCCGGAATTTAGGTGCCAAAACATTGTGTTGTTTGTGTCTGGGGCGGCTGTACTGGCCTGTGGCCGTTGGCGGGGTGGGGGCGGGGCGGGCGGCGGGGAGGTGGTGGGGGCTGCTGCTGCTGCGGCTGCCCTTCCGCCGGCAGTGTTCGCCGGTCGGTTGGTTCTGTCGGACGTGCGTCGCTCCGCTCCGCTCCGGTCCGCGGGTCCGCTGTGCTGGCCTCTGCCACGGCCGCCGCCGCCATGCCGCCGCCATGCGGCCGCGTTCGCCTGCGCGCTGAGTTCGCTTCCCCTTCTAATTATCTTCGGAAATTTAGTAATTTCGTCACTGCGGTTTCGCCTCGGGAGTTGTGTTCGCATCGCGTCTTGTATTTTCCCCGGTTTTGTTGGGTTTTCGGCGGTGATAGTTGCCGGCCGGCCCGACCGTTACAAGATGGCGTCATGCCCCAGTCCGCGGCCGGTGCTGTGCTGTGCCCGGCCCCTCAGGGCCCACCGGGGCCCACCGGGGCCCACCGGGCTGCCGCTGCCGGCCCTCCGCGGTGTGTCAAGTGTGGAAGTGCGTCGGGCCACATTTAATTTCGGTTTTTGCCATTTTCCGTGGCGCGTGTGTGATTGGCGTCGGCTTGGACTGAGCGTCCGTTAGCGTCTTCCGAGGCTGGCCGGGCCGGCACCGCCTCCGCCTTCAAGACCACTGCCCTGCTGCTGCTGCTGCTGCTGCTGCCCCGCCGTCCTGCTCAAGATCATCATGGTGCTGGAGGTAATCCCGTCGCAATCGCGACGGTGTTTGGGTGAGTCCAGTGGTCCTCCCCCCCCCCCCCCCCCCCTCCTGTGCTAGTCCGGCATTGGCCCCGGCAGGGTGGAGGCTTCGCATTGGTCAGTGTGAGGCGCCCGCCCCGCCGGTAAGCCATAGCCGTTGTTGTGCAGCGTGTGACCTCCCCACAGGTCAGGCGGCGCACGACCGTTAGGCCCCCCTCCCCTCCCCCTCCTGTGTGTGTGTGTGTGTGTGTGTGTGTGTGTGTGTGTGTGCCACCGCGCGCGTCTTTCGTCCCGTCCGTCGCGAGTGCTATATGCCGCTGTTCGCGTTCTCGACGTCGTCGGTCTTTAGCCAGCGTTAGGTGATATTGCGCGCAGCGGTAGCTTTGCTGATTTGTGTTGTAGTGGTGCTGGTAGTGGTAGTTGTAGTTCGCTGTATCGGTGGTGGTTCTTGGGGGGGGGGGCAGGGAGGGGTTTGGTCAGGAGGGCTGAGTCAGTCAGGGGCGGGAGGCAGGTAGCGTTGAGGGCAGGGGAGAGGAGAAGGGGTAATGTGATAGGGGTGGTGATAGTGAGATGGGGTAGGGGGATGGAGTAGGGGTAAGGGGATGGAGTGGAGGGAGATGGGAGGGGCTGACAGGGTTGGAGTGGGTAAGGGTTGAGGGGGCGGGGGTTCCGGTTTCAACAGAAATATATGGTTATATTTCTGTACTGAAATTGGACCCAGGGTTCACGTTATGGGTGGTTGGGTGCTATGGGGGTAGGCAGGCAGCTTGTGCCGTGGACAGCACTACACACTTTTGTGCTGCAGGCTTCGGGGAGCTGACGAGGATGAGCTGCGAGAGTCCTGCTGTCTACGGAAGTGGAGTCTGCAGCCTGCTTGGGTAAACACCAATCATCAGCTGTACTGGTAATGTGTTTCGGAGAATAGAAGGTTTTCTATTTTTCTCGTTTCTTTGCTTAAATATTTGATGTATTGTTGTTTTTTATTTGGTTATATTTAAATTCAATTTAAATTCATATTAAAGTTAAATGTTACTTTGGATTAGAAGTTGTTAAATTATAATTGTAGAATCCTTACTTCAGCTTTTTGCTTGATTGTCATATGACCATTTCTGATTATTTTTGTTATTGTTGCAGGTATTCTCGAGAATGTGAGGTGATCAGCATTGCAAGACCAGCCCATGTGGAAGACTCCGCTTTTGCGATGGATGGAAGCCGCGACAAGAAGATTGAAGAGAGGTATGTTTTGTTTTCCTTTGTGGTTTTCTTTATTCTTCTGATATGTTTATTGAAAATTGTTTGGTCTTGTTCATGTGCAGTTTGAGATATCGTGCCAGCGTACGCAGCCAGAAGATGAGATATGCTGCCTTCGAGGTGACCATTGGACTGGAGGGATGCTGACACCGCTTTCCTCTGCTGGATGGAAGCCAGCAACAAGAAGATAGGAAGAGAGGTATGTTTTATTTGCCTTTGTGTTTCTTTTATTCTTATGATATGTTTATTGATAATTTTTTGGTCTTGTTATACGTTTAGGCCTGGATGTTGTGCTAGCGTATGCAGCCTGAAGATACCATGCTGCTGCTTTGGAGGTGACCATTGGACTGGAGGGATGCAGCACGCTGGTGAGACAACTTCATGCTTTGGGTGCCAACACTGCCACAGCGTTTCATGTCTAACCATGAATGTCTTTCAGCCGCAGGATGGGGCTTCGGCTGGCGGTGTGCTGCAGGTGAGCCTTCCTATGTCTTCCAGTGGCCAGTTGCCCAGAAGATTTTCATTGCTGCTGCTGGTCACTACTGATATATGTATTTCTGATTATAGGAAGGTGACATCATCAGCCCTCCTTGGTTTCAAC